>OW240914.1:237229550-237296327 GCA_933207985.1 Pelobates cultripes | reverse complement strand
GGAAGGTATTAAACTGATCAGAACAATACTAATCACACCACTAATAAGGTTTCTCTCCTGTATGGCTCCTCAAATGATGCTTAAGATTAGAAGCGGCTGAAAAGCATTTCTCACACAGGTATTAAACTGATAAAAATAGTACTAAACACTCCACTCCTATCTGGTGTCACATTAGCTTGACCGCGAAGTGCCCCAAATTTGCAGTAAGAGGACCGACCAAGCCTCTTCTTCCATCTCCCTGTTACAAAAATCAATGCCGTGTACACGACCACTGATAGGAGGCGTGGAAGGTATTAAACTGATCAGAACAATACTAAACACACCACTCCTATCTGGTGTCACATTAGCTTGACCGCGCAGTGCCCCAAATTTGCAGTAAGAGGACCGACCAGCCTCTTCTTCCATCTCCCTGTTACAAAAATCTGCTGCCATATCCATACAAATTGTACAGAATGTCAGGATAGTTTTCCAGGGACAAATGTTTGTCATACTGTTGAGCAGTGACCTTGCCGGGTCCCAGGTGTCGCGGTTCCTAGGAAATGGCTGCCATACAGATCACTGATAGGAGCGGAGGTATTAAACTGATTGAGACAATACTAAACACACCACTAATAAGGTTTCTCTCTGTATGGCTCCTCCAAATGATGCCCAAGATTAGAAGCGGCTGAAAGCTTCTCACACAGGTATTAAACTGATAAAATAGTACTAAAACCTCCCACTTATCTGGTGTCACACATTAGCTTGACAGCGCAGTGCCCCAAATTTGCAGTAGAGGACCGTCAACCTCTTCCATCTCCCCTGTTACAAAAATCAATGCCGTGTACACGACCACTGATAGGAGACGTGGAAGGTATTAAACTGATCAGAACAATACTAAACACACCCCTCCTATCTGGTGGCACATTAGCTTGACCGCGCAGTGCCCCAAATTTGCAGTAAGAGGACCGACCAAGGCTCTTCTTCCATCTCCCTGTTACAAGAATCAATGCCGTGTACACGACCACTGATAGGAGACGTGGAAGGTATTAAACTGATCAGAACAATACTAAACACACCACTCCTATCTGGTGGCACATTAGCTTGACCGCGCAGTGCCCCAAATTTGCAGTAAGAGGACCGACCAAGGCTCTTCTTCCATCTCCCTGTTACGAAAATCAATGCCGTGTACACGTCCACTGATAGGAGACGCGGAAGGTATTAAACTGATAAAAATAGTACTAAACACACCACTCCTATCTGGTGTCACATTAGCTTGACCGCGCAGTGCCCCAAATTTGCAGTAAGAGGACCGACCAATACTCTTCTTCCATCTCCCTGTTACAAAAATCAATGCCGTGTACACGTCCACTGATAGGAGACGCGGAAGGTATTAAACTGATCAGAACAATACTAAACACACCACTCCTATCTGGTGGCACAGCTTGTGTACATAGTGCCCAAATTTGAATTAAGAAGGGACCATTAAACCTCTTCTTCCATCTCCCTGTTACAGAAATCACTGCATATCCTTACAAATTGTACAGAATGTCAGGATAGTTTTCCAGGGACAAATGTTGTGTTAAGCCTGTTGAGCGAGGTGACCTTGCTCGGGTCCCAGGTGTACGGTTTCCTAAAGTAACAATATACGTCCACTGATAGGAGCGGAAGGTGAATTATTAAACTGATCAGAACAATACTAAACACACCACTAATAAGGTTTCTCTCCTGTATGGCTCCTCAAATGATGCTTAAGATTAGAAGCGGCTGAAAAGCATTTCTCGCACTCCGAACAAAAATATATTTTTTTAACATTCTCTCCACTTTGAACGAAATGACGTTTGGGAAGAGATTAACATAATTAAACACAGGCAGTAAAAATACAGTTTTTAGCCATACCCTGTAACTTTAAAACTACACATCCCATCTTCATAATTACATATTTGGAATCAGCGCACTTAAAACATAAACATAACCAAAAATCAGCCAAATCCATCCAGGGGTTAAAAAGTTAGCTGGAGGTCCCTTTATGACCGACTGCAAGCACATTTTCCTGCCCAAAACAGTTCCATAGATTTGGGCTGTGAGGTCGGTCTAATTCAGGCTGAAAAAACGACTAAGTCCCATCGTGAATGGGACTTAGTCTCTGCAGCTGAAATAAGGCTGAAAAAAACGGCTGAAAAAAAGACTAAGTCCCATCGCCGAATGGGACTTAGTCTCTGCAGCTGAAATAATTTCCATTTACTGAACCAAGTGGGAAATAGCAAGGCAGGCACAAAGGGTTTGCACCAGGTCTGGGGACACAGGGGACACCGTCTTAAAGGGGCCGTGTCCCCAACAAGTCTGGGGACACGGCCTTAAAGGCGCAGTGTCCCAATCTTCCTGATGTCCCAAAAGGTGTTTAAAGGGCCAGCACCAGTCACATAAAGAGTCCATAAGCCCCAATATGCCCACCGACAGTCTTAAAGGGCCATACACCAAATAAAAGTGCATACATTTTCACAATCTCCCAGGGGCCATAGTCATGCGGGAGGAGGCTGGCAAGTAGGCTTCTCCACAACCCAGGGAAGCAGGGCAATTTGCCATTTAAAGGGCCCGTTACAAATAACAGTTTGTAACAAGGTGTCAATCCATATCTGCCAAGTGACCCGATGTAGGGGGAACAGTCCCTATTCTGCTCTGTGTCAGTGTGTATCAGGGATCCTTAGGACAGGTGTCAATCCATATCTGCCAAGTGACCCTATGTAGGGGGACCAGTCTCTATTCTGCTCTGTATCCGTGTGCATCAGGGGCTCTGAGGACAGGTGTCAATCCATATGTCAAGGTGTCAACATGTCATATGTCAGGTGTCAATCCATATTGATTGTGATTTAGGAATGTTAGGTGATTTCTGCCTTTTATGGATTAAAACCAGACTCTGTATCAACTGTGTAATTTTCCATGGGAGTTTTGCCATGGATCCCCTCCGGCATGCCACAGTCCAGGTGTTAGTCCCCTTGAAACAACTTTTCCATCCCTATTGTGGCCAGAAAGAGTCCCTGTGTGTTTTAAAATTCGCCTCCCCATTGAAGTCAATGGCGTTTCGGGCGGTTCGCCGGTTCGCGAACATTTGCGGAAGTTCGCGTTCGCCGTTCGCGAACCGAAAATTTCAGGTTCGCGACATCACTAAATATGTCCTATCTTGGCACCTACGCTCTGCTGAAGACCTACATCTATCTTCTGTTCGTACTCCCACCTCTGATGCTCGCCTTTAAGATTTCTCTAGGGCTGCACTGTTCTGGTGGAACTCCCTTCCCTTCTCAGTTAGACGCTCACCCAGTCTCCACTCCTTCAAAAAATCATTAAAAAATCACTTTTTCACAAAAGCATATCAATTAAACTGTTAATGGCTCCCAAAAAAAACTATATTATTATAATACTATTTTACCAATCTACTTCCCTAATACTTCCCTTACCTTTTGTGTCCCTTTACCCGACTCCCTCTAGCATGTAAGCTCATTGAGCAGGGCCCTCAAACTCTCTGTTTCAGTGCGTCAAACTTGTCTGGTTACAATTATATGTTTGTTAGTCCACGCACTGTAAAGTGCTACGGAATTTGTTGGCACTATATTAATATAATAATAGTAACAATAATGTACAAATGCAAACACTTTATACGCAACACTATTCACTTGAATACAGGTGCAAACTGTCTGTTGAATGTTAATTAACAAAATATGGCAATTGCTGCCACATATCCAGTTGTATTTCCAATACTTGGGTATCAAGGTGATTGAATTCTTACATCAAGAGGAAGGCAGTGAAAGGTTGGAAGAGAGGGAATCAAAAGTTTGCAAGAAGAAAGGGACAGATCGCTAGGAATATTTTTGTAATATTTAGCCATCTTTGTCCTCACTCTTCCTAAGGGGGATAGATTTCAGTGCTGCATTGAAATCATCTAAGGTTCTCCAAACAGGAGGCTGCATTTTGTGTAATAGTTGCCTAAATGTATTGTTCTAAGTATGTATAAACATACAATACTGGGATTGTGGATGGGTGAATATTACATAGCCGTTGGTAGTATTTATGGAATACCTTGGCAATTTTTGGGGTCTGGTGCTTAATGGAACCATCTTCATCTTTTGGCAAATTTTGGCTATGAAAGTGAACTGTTGGGTGAATATTACATAGCTGTTGGTAATATTTATGGAATACCTTGGCAATTTTGGTGTCTGGTGCTTAATGGAACCATCTTCATCTTTTGGCAAATTTTGGCTATGAAAGTGAACTGTTGGTAGGCTTTAAGAGCTCTAGCTAAGAGCCATCCACTTTTATTACCATACGTGTAGAAGGTGTTTCTGGTCAGAATAATAGCCTTTTTAGCATTAAGCATAAGCAGACCTCTCAGTTCCAAGTATGCTTCCACCAATAGCCTAGAGTGATCTACAGAATGTTCTGCTTTTACTGTAATTCTAATTAAGGAGTAACATTTGCAACATGTAATGTTTTTTGTGTTTTAACTTGAGGTCCAGTTTGAATAAGGGGTCTCTGAAGGACCGCATTATGAGCTTCCCATACCAATAGAGTGGACATTTTATGACCTTAGCTACGCTGAAAACATGTTGTTTGGAAAAATTTACAGAATCATAAGGTGACTCATTTAACTTTCAGTGCCACTGCCTGTATGTGAGAGTGGAAATTCACTGCAATTGGGGCATGATCCGCCCACATAATAGGACCAATTTAACCTTTTTAAAAAGGGGGAAAAATTGTGCAACATAAAAAATAGAGGTATAAAGTACTGCTAAAAAGCTAAGAAAATGTTTTATACTTGTACAGTAGATTGAAAACTACTATGTCTCTTAAATAGTAGCATGCATGCAAATAATATAGAAAGACAATTAGAACAGGTGCAATCCAGAATATCAAATGCACCCCAAAAACACAGACATTTGGGATGGACAACTCTTTCATAATGTGCTTCAATAATATTAGGACACCCACACATATACAGTGCAAGAATCTTCCCCATCCTCCTGCACTGGTTATTTAAGTTTGTTATTTAAGGGAACTGTATAATGAGAAATGGTTGTCCACCCAAAACTGTACACCTGATATTCTGGATTGCGCTTGCTCTATTTCCTTTTTTTTTTTTTATATTAAAAAATATCTCTGTGTGTGAGTAAGGCTAATTAGGAATTGAGTAGAATGTAAAATATTTACACTCAAGATGAAGAGCTCTCTAGCAATCAACTAGTTTCTTCTGATTAAGAAGAGAAGCCACCTGTCTCTGTAGAGAAAGAACCTGTCGGCAAGGCAAAGAGGAAGAATTAACTGAAGAGTCAAGGGAAAAATTTCAGTCACCTCCAATTATGAACACCCCCTCAGCGAAGCAGTCACAAAACACAGGACATTGATATTTATTAATTCAATCAATAATAAAATGTCCAGATTTCAGAAAAAAAGTGCTGCTTAAATTCTTCTAAAAAATCTCCTTTCTTTCAACAATTTAAAAATCATTCAATCTCAAAGTGCAGATAGCACATAGCTTACAGACTCACATAGACATCATGAAGAATCCTTCAAATGCAAAAATCAACGCTATTCATTTTACAAAGTACCCTTTCAAGATCCCATTTTTATTATTGCTTAAATTATTACTGGAAGTGAGGCTACACTGCCCCGGTGAAGCCTTGCATGAGGGAATATTTTGAATACATGTGCTACATTGAATATATTTGCTACAGTGTGAGAAAATTGTTACAGTCTTATGTTTTGTTGTCAAGTGGAGTGAACAATACCTCCCATGAAACAGTGCTTCTAGATATTGCTGTGATTGTTATTTCTTATGTAAGTATATACATAGTCTTAAATGTAAAATCAATTCCTACTACTCCCTTTAAAGAGACATAACAACCTCCTACATTCTGGATATGATACATGTATGAAAGAGGCATAGACTAGTATGGCAACACCCTTACAGGGTTATTCACTAACGTCAGATCTCAAAGTGAATTTAAAGTGAATTTCAAATATAAGGCCAGAGTAGTTAAAGTTTAAGCATAGCTTACTTATTTTAGTTTGTCTAATTTGACCGCAAATCTCAAATTCAATATAAAATCAATTTGAATTCTCACTTTAGTCTATAATTCTAATGTTAATAATGCTGCTAGATTTACTCTTCACATAATTACTTAGCTGGAGGGATAATAATTACTACGTAGATGAAGATGGGTTTTTCCTTCCTTTTTTCATTTCTTAAGTTTTCCCTTCCTTAACATTAGTTTCTTGTATAGTAGTATACTTCTTCCATGTGTTGGCGATGAAACTCTTTTATAGTAATAGAGGGTCTTTGGGGAATATTCAATCCCCTAACATTAAGGGACCAAAATGGTTATGTACAGGGCTGGCAGTCGCCTAGGGCGCACCGGCCTGGGTGGCTCCAGATTTGGGTGACCCGGCAGGAAGGAAGCGCACAGTACTCCCTCATGCCAGTCATTCAATTCAGCTTGGCCGGGCGGCGCGGACCGCGGTACAGGAGCTTCTGTTTCTGACCACTAAATCGGGGGGAGGAGAGGAGAGGAAGGACCACTAAGAGGGAGGGGAGGGAGGACCACTAAGGGGATGGGGAGAGGGAGGACCACTAAGGGATTGGGGGAGATGGAGGACCATTAAGGGATTGGGAGAGATTGAGGACCACTAAGGGGGGATGAGGGAGAGAGGAACACTAAGGGGGAGTGAAGAGGACCACTAAGATGGGGGAGACCACTAAGGAACAGAGAGGGGAGTGGAACACTGAGGGACAAGGACGAGAGGGGAGTGGAACACTGAGGGACAGGGGGCAAGGAGAGCTCTAAGGATGGAGGGGGCATCTCTAAGGGAGGGGAGGAGAGAGCATTAAGGGACAGAGGAGTAGCTGAGATCACTAAGGAACAGGGGAGATCACTAAGGGACAGGAGGGGAGGTGAGAGCACTAAGGGACAGGATGGGGAGCTTTGAGGGTCAGGTGGGAAGAGCAGTAATGGACTGGTGGGGATATCACTAAGGGACAGGGGGGCAAGGGAGAGCACTAAGGGACAGCTCTGAGGGGCAGGTGGGGTTAGCACTTATGGACTGGAGGGGAGGAGATAGCACTATTGGACAGGAGGGGAGGGGAGAGCTCTGAGGGACAGGAGGGGAGATCACTAATTGACAGCAGGGGAGAGCAGTATAAAAAAATAAATAAAGAGCTACTCCCCTCTCAGCCCCTATCCTACCGAACAAATCCTCTCTTTCATCTTACACACATACACAATGCATCCTTACACGTACTCAGAAACACACAATTCATCCCTACACACACACAGAAACATACAATGCATCCCTTACGCACACACACACATACACTGCTTCTCTTACACACACACAGAAACACACTGCATTTCTTACACACACTCAACGCACTTACAGACACACTGCACACACTGCATTACATTACATACACAGAAACACACCTTGCATTCCTTACACATACAAACACAGATTCACACAATGCATCCCTTACACACAAACACACGCTGCATCCCCTATACACACGCTACATCCCTTTCACAAATTGGTATCCCTAAACACTACATTCTATAAGAACATACACACATTACATCCTCTACAATAACATATCCCCTACACACATACACTCCACTCCATGTGAGCAAACTCATGGGTGGGCCATGTAGGTTGACTTATGGGGGGCCTTGTAGGCATAATGGTCAGACCCTGGGGGCCCAGACTTTGAGCTGTGTAAGGGGCCCCAAAAATGAAGCTGCTTCCTGTTTGTTGATTTTTGTGAGCACTGTTACAAACAGTCTCCAGAGAGCCTCTTCTACACCAGAACAGTGGAGCCAGATTGCAGCCTGAGCCCATCATCATCCTCTTGTCCTCATCTGATGGTAAATAGGCAATCCAGTATATTATTAGTGGCGATAATCTCTAAGCTACCTCACATTAAAGGGCCACTATAGTCACCAGAACCACTTAATATTTATTTATTTATAAAATATTTTACCAGGAAAGATACATTGAGATTTCTCTCGTTTTCAAGTATGTCCTGGGTCCACAAATCATTGCGTTGTTACATTAGGGTACAATAAAATACAAAAGCAATATTAATACACAATAAATACAAAATTTAACATAGAACAGGTAGGAAATATATAATCAACCATGACAGGTGCATTCTGTTTTGAGGTATGTAGAGAGGGATCTCTTAAAGGACTTTAGGCTTAGGGATGATTTTAAATTGTGGGGAGGTCGTTCCACAATTGCGGTGCTCTGTAGGAGAAGGAGGATCGGGACGTTTTCTTTTTGTATTGAGGTAGACTAAGTAAAGTGTGGGTACTGGATCGGAGCTTATAGGAAGTGGGAACAGCTGGGGAAAGCATTTTGTTCAGGTAGGGTGGGAGTTTCCCAGAAAAGCTCTTAAACACAAGGCTGGAAAGATGAAGGGTGCGTCTGGATTCCAGCGACAGCCAGTTTAATTATTTTAGCATGTCACAATGGTGGGTCCTGCAATTACATTGTAGCACAAATCGGCAGAATGAGTTATACAATGTATTCAGTTTATTAATGTGGGATTGCGATGTAGATGCATATACTACATCCCCATAATCAATGATTGGCATCAGAATTTGCTGAACAATCTTTTCCTTGACTGTAGGGCTTAGGCAGGATTTCTTTCTTTACAGGTCACCTAGTTTTGGACAAAGTTTAGATGCAAGTTTTTTTATGTGCAGGCCAAAAGATAGATTGGGGTCTAATATCATACCCAAGTATTTGAAAGAGTGGACTGCGGTCAGTGTGCCATTTGAATTTGTTTTGATGGATAGGTGGGAATTGTGTAATTTGTTTAATTTAGGTACTGTTCCAAAGATCATTGTGACAGTTTTGTCAGTTTTCAGGAAGAGTTTGTTTTTTGCAATCCACCTTTCTACCTCTGTAAACTGGTCTTGGAGAACAGCCTCAAGTTGCGGTAGATAGGATTTGCTTGCATAGATTACAGTGTTATCTGCGTACATGTGTACATTTGAGGATTTGCAGACAGTAGGCAAATCATTTATAAATAATGTAAATAGTAGGGGGCCGAGAATGGAACCCTGGGGAACACCACACGTGACTGGGAGAGGGAGAGAGTCTCTGTCAGAAATGGACGCATATTGCGAGCGATCCGATACATACGATCGAAACCAGGTTAGCGAATGATCATCAATACCTGAGTTTTTGAGTTTG
The DNA here is from genome assembly GCA_933207985.1 of Pelobates cultripes. NCBI lineage: Eukaryota > Metazoa > Chordata > Amphibia > Anura > Pelobatidae > Pelobates > Pelobates cultripes. The sequence continues at coordinate 237,287,108 of OW240914.1, read as the reverse complement.
TGCAGTAGAATGTCGTGGTCAACTGTGTCAAAGGCCTTAGCAAAATCAAGAAGAATAGCTCCAGTTAGGGCTCCTTGTTCCATGCCAGTTTGGATGTCATTGCAAACTTTTAAGAGGGCAGTTGTAGTGGAGTGATTCTGGCGAAAGCCCGATTGATCAGGGGTCAGATAGTTAAATTGTTGGTAGTACTCACAAAGTTGCGTATGGACACATTTTTCTAAGATTTTTGATAATACTAGTTGCAATGATATTGGGCGATAGTTAGAAACCAAAGTAGTGTCACCACTTTTATGGATAGGCACTACTCTTGCAGTCTTCCAAAGTTTGGGTATGTATCCAGACACCAAGGATTCGTTAATTAGAGTTGAGACGGGTTTAGCAATTGCTGTCGCACTGAGCTTCAACAGCATTGATGGGATTTGATCGGGTCCGGACTGGTAGTAGTTTTGGTGTCTATAGCTTGTCCCTGCAGGCTTTTTAATGTAAACACACTGCCTTTTCAGATAAAAGACACTGTGTGCAGAACTAGCATTGGCCCATATGGCAGATCATATGGGTGGGGCATTGTGATATCACATGGTAGGCAGAACATATAGGGGGGTGGCACATTTTTGTTTGTCTAGGATGGCAAAAATCCTTGCACCGGCCCTGGTTATCTATTTCATAAGGAACAGAACTATGGACTGCAAACTAAAATAAAAACTAACATTTTATATATTATAGTAATCTCTACCTCACATACCTGTCTCTTGCTCTCTCCTAAAAGGCAGCACTTTACTCTCCCCTCCAGCTCTGCTTCTCTCCCACCTTATTTGATTGCAATTTCTTGTCCTAATGTGTGTTATACCCCACCTCCTATAGACTGTAAGCTCGTTTGAGCAGGGTCCTCTTCAATCTATCGTTTCTGTAAGTTTTCATGTAGTTGGCCTATTTATAGTTAAATCCCCCCTCTCATAATATTGTAAAGAGCTACAGAATCTGTTGGCGCTATATAAATGGCAATAATAATAATAATATAAAAACAGTCATACTATTATATTATAAATGCTGTATTACTTGATGGGCTGGTAATTTCTTAATAAAATGTAAGAGTCCACTTTTAATTTCTTTTAAATATATATTTTTAAGAAATGTCTCAATGTTTTTAACAATAGTACGCTATCAGTGGTTTCTATCTCTCCCCCTCTTCTTTTCATAAGACTTATTTATCTTAGGACACCTCTATGGGAAATTGGAAATAACATAATTGTTATTCTAAAAAACCTTGACTTATAGTATTTTATTTCTATTGGTTGTATGCATTTCACTTTTAACTAAGAACTTTTTGGCCATAAGTTTTAAAAGTTTAAAAGTTTTTTTATTTTTTTATTGCATTACTTGTCTCCCTATTAGCATGGTCCCATGTGTTTTAGTTATATTTATAAAGGGTAAATGCCTAGCAAATGTTAAACAGTGTCATTTTTACAGTTTCAACAAAATATTCAAAAATGTGCAATGTCAATCTACAGTTGCTAAGGCCAGTAAGGTATTGTCATGTATAAATATTACAAATAAAAATCAAGTAAAATAAGGCACTATGAATAATAAATAAGTGAAATTTTATAATCAAAAAAGGCAAGCAGCACTAGTAAAAGTACAAAATAGCATGAAGAACACTCTATATAAGAAAATTGAATAGAAAAAAAGTGCGCTGGGCCTTTAAAGATAGTTATTTATATGTACATCTGTGTGTGTGTACTTATATACATAAAGTGCAAACAGATCATATACAAGTGCAATCCCAAATACACTATGTATTATAATGTATCTTGTGCCTTTCAAACAAAGTGCATTAGTGATACAATGTATAAAAAGAGGGGCACTTACTTTAAAACTTGAAAAGGGGGGATAATACTGTATATCCTCCCCAGTAATGATAGTACCAATCAGACCAAAAAAAGAAAAAAGGGGGGGAGGGGAAAACAGGAAAAATAAATATTATGTAAATCTGTGACACAAGTACAAAAATATAAAATAATTGACCACTCAACTCACAAGCATGGAGCAGTAAAAGTTTGCTCTAACTTTGACAGCCCAGAACAAGTAGGACAGCCACTGGATCCAGTTCAAACCTTTATTGGTAACAACAAACTTTAAAAATCATGAGCTCTTCCCCTGTGAGATCAGTGCTCAGACCCTCCTGACACGCTGGCTAGGACTTGCGGTCTTTTGTGAACTGGAACGCTGCGTGTTTCTTCCGGGAGAGCCTAAAACAGATGTCAACTTTTAACCACCCTAAGATAGAAATATCTAAAAAAAAATTTGAATGCTAATAATAAAAAAGGCTTTTATTCCTTCAGGAAATGCGCAGGCTACAAATGCAGCAAAAATAGGATGTTAAAGGGCATTAATAAATTCAGAACTAAATACAAACAAGAGGAATTTTATGTTAATGATTTTGTAACTTGTTTTAGTAAAAATTTTATTTATCTTTTAATCTGTCCGTGCGGGTTACAATATGTTGGCTGGACTACTCGTCCTCTTCACAAAAGGATTTCTGAACACGTCAATAACATTAAAAAAGTTTTTGAGCAACATAGCGTCTCAGCACATTTTAAAAAACGCCATAATAAAGATCCAAGTGAGCTAACTTTTTGGGATATTCAAATGGTAAAAAAAATCATGGCAGGGAGGAAATTATATTTTAGATATAGGAAAAGAAGGACCGGTGTTTTGGAAGTCAAGTGTCCAATTTTAGTTCCAGACACTCGACGACCAAGTCCCGCTGCCATTGTTCGCACAAACAAGATGGCCGCCGTTTTCTCAGCCACGTGGCATTCAGCAATACGGCCGCACAGGTAGAGGGTTTAATTGAGGCATGCTTTTGAAGATAATGAGCCAGGGGGGTGGTCTCTGTTTGGTAGTTATGTATACCGAATGAAAAAGGGGAGAAATAATGAATACAAAGAGGGATTTCTTCACAGATACGAAGTCACACATTTAGACTGGAATAAAGGATAAGGCAAAGTTAAGAGTTTTTTTCAGTAAGAACAATAAGGATGTGGAATTTTATTCCTGAAGAGGTGGTTTCATCAGAGTCTATGCAGTAGACGGTGGGTCCTTAAGGTGGCGGTCCTAATCGCTGTGGGTCGGCATAGCACGTCCAGTTGTCTGCCGCGCGCCCTGCCGTTCTGCTTAGCAATCACAGTCGGGGGAACTGCCTATGCACTCATGTTGCTTTAACCCCTGTATCACAACTCAACTTTGAATTCTACATGTCGTCTTGCTCAAAAATGCTTTAGACTTGAGAAAGGAAGGTTCTCCCGAAAGCTTGACATTAAAAAATTATGTTAGTCCAAGATACAAATTTAATCTGTTTATATATATATATATATATATATATATATATATATATATATATATGTGTGTGTGTGTGTGTAAATTAAAGAAAAGTGCACAGGTTTCTGTAGAGGAATAACATTTCTTTAATGTGCAATAAGATACACCAACAATCTATCATCATTTCTGTCCCACGCATGACTTTTTTCAAGACAGGTGTGAATACCAAAAACATTGTTTAAATATGGAAAGTGAACATAAAGAAGCAATGATTTGCAGTGTTGTGACATATCCATTGATGTGAGCAGAAACTCCACACACTCACTAGATGCAGAGCAAACACATAGCAATATTCGAATAAAGATTTTCTATGTTAGTTTAAGAGAATAACAAAAGTGAAAATACAAGTGACATGAGTTGCATATTAAAGCTATATAAGATTGTGAAAAATAGAAATCATATAAAGTTATAGGTGATGAAACCCAAGCATGCAACATATCACCTAAACGTCTACCATGTCGTCCAAGTGAAAAATCAGAACTCACCCATTTGTAAAGGTTACATCAAAATATATACAACGTGTTTACAAAGTTTCCAAGCATACATAAATTGTTACAAATTCGTGGAGAAGAAAATATCTATCATAGATTCCTTAAAAGAATTAGCAATCATAGTGTGCACAGAAATCGATGGGTTTAAATGCTCCCAACATTTAGCGAGGAATGAAATAGTGTGTCTCCTTCAGAATACATTGTGGGGCTATATATAAAACAAAACATTACGGCACAAGCAAAAACTAATAATAAGGCGTGTGACAAAAATAATGGGGATTTAGTTACAGTATATGAACATATATTGCATAAACCTGCCTATATGTCAATATACCTTATTTTTGGCAGGTTCTACTCTAACAACCTAATGTCTGCTCTTATGAGATTAACCCACTTACTTGTGAAAAAAACTCAATCTGGGGCTCTCCGCTGAACAAGGTTAAATAGGGCCCTGGATTGAGGCACCTGTGATCGTTATGGGTGCATAGACATAGACTCTCAAATACATTTTTATATATAGAGTTGTGCTCAAATGTTTGCAAACTCTGACAGAAATCATGACATTTTGGCATTGATTTTGAAAATATGACTGATCAAGCAAACAAAAAATGTATTTTATTGAAGGATAGTGATCATATGAAGCCATTTATTATCACATAGTTGTTTGGTTCCTTTTCAAATCACAGTGATAACAGAAATCCCCCAAATGGCCCTGATCAAAAGTTTCCATACCCCTGCATGTTTGACCTTGTTACAGACACACAAGGTTACACACACATGTTAAAATGGCAATTAAACATATGGGAAGCATGTGCCAAAACATCTATATGCATGTCCCTACAGGAACGAGCCTACAAAACAATGTTCAGGTGGTACACAACTCCAGTCAAACAATCAAACAGGTCCGCAACACTATGGCTACCTTCCAACGAGTGTGGACATTATGGGAACAATTTGACGAATGATTTACACCCAGGAACGGGGAGAGGGCGGGAGGGGAATGGGAGAGAGAATAACTACCTCTGGTACCAAACAACTGGTGGACTCCTCCCACCTATAGGCTAGACGACAGTACCAACCCCTAAATTGCCACGCAAACAAAGAGCGCACCTATTATACCTAGAATGCAATAACTACAGATAAAGAACTACCTTATGCTCCACCTCACTTGTGTTTCTTATTGTTCATTTCTTGTTATACTTTAATCCTGTTAATCTACGTACATTTGTCTATTTTTTGTTCCACTTCCAAAAATTTAAAAACTGTCAGACACTGAACTTATACGCTGCAACATCAGGCTTCTGTGAAAGCCACATACTGAAATGTACCTGTACTAACGCAACAACTGTCAGAAACCAAATACAGAATTAAAAATAAATAAAAATAAAATTACAATTAAAGGTTAATTTCCCACATCTGTGGCTTTTTAAATTGCAATTACTGTCTGTGTACAACTCGTTGAGTTGCCAGAAAGAAGCCTTTAGTCCGCCAATATGCCGACAACACCTTGACACACCTCACAACTTCTGGCACACTGTAATTTGGAGTGATGAGACAAAAATATAAAAAGATATCCAAACATGGTAGTGGCTCACTGATGTTTTGCTTGTGTGTGAGCCCTAAAGGCATGGGGAATCTTATAAAAATTGATGGTGAGAATTTGCATTCTTCTGCACGAAGGCTGCACATGGGACGCTCTTGGACTTTCCAGAATGACAATGACCCTAAGCATAAATCCAAGTTGACCCTCCAGTGGTTACAGCAGAAAAATGTGAAACTTCTGTAGTGACCATCACAGTCTCCTGACCTTAATATTATAGAGCCACTCTGGGGAGATCTCAAAAGTGTGTTTCATGCAAGATGACCAAAGACTTTGCATGACTTGGAGGCATTTTGCCATGACGAAAAGGCAGCTATACCACCTGCAAGAATTGGGGGCCTCATAGGCAACTATTACAAAAGACTGCACGCTGTCATTGATGCTAAAGGGGGCAATACAAAGTATTAAGAACTAAGGGTATGCATACTTTTGAACAGGGGTAATTTCATTGTTTTCTTTGTTGCCATGTTTTGTTTTATGATTGTGCCCTTCTGTTATAACCTACAGTTGAATATGAATCCCATAAGAAATAAAATAAATTTGTTTTGCCTGTTTTCTTTAAAAATGGCACATGTATTACCAATTCTTCAAGGGTAAGCAAACATTTGAGCTCAACTGTATAAATATATATATTTACCTATTACTTTTACATAATTGAGTGATTTAGTTAATTATAATTTGAGGGACCTAATTTGAGGGACCTCCCTGGCAGAAAGTCCAGAGAATTTTATTTGCAAGTCTTATATTTGACACTGTAACTTACCAAAACACCATATATAAAACCTGTACTATTGTACTCAGGAAAGTAAGCTGAATACAAATATTAGAAAAATGTAAAATGTATAATGACAATGATATCATCAGTAAAAGTGAAGTTTTTTTTAACAAATGTAAAAAACAACTTTGGCTAGGGTTTGTAACGAAGTTGGAACTAAAAAAGACTGAATTTTCCCTAATTTTGAACAGCTACTTGTAAGTGCACTTAATATGAAAGAGGTAAATTATGATTGAACAACATATAGCTCAAATTTTAGGTTTTGTTTTGATCAGAATTTGTAAAATTATCATCAGTAAAAGTTAAGTTTTTTTGTAAATAATGTAAAAAATATATATGAATGCTCAATTTGGCTAGGGTTTGCATCTAAGTGGCAACTAAAAAAGACTGAATATACCCAATTTTGAACAGCTTGAGTTGTCTTCTTGTAAGTGCACTTAATATGAAAGAAGTGAATTATGGTTGAACAACATATAGCTCAATGTTTAGGTTTTGTTTTGTTTTGATTAGAACTTCTAAAATTGCCCCTGTCCTTAAGGGGTTAAACAGCAATTGGATAAATACTTGCATAAACATGATATTAGGGATATAATTTTGAATTAGTGGGGTAATACCTTCTTGATCCAAGGGGATATCTGACTGCCATTCTGGGGTCAAAAAGGAATTATTTACTAGTTTGTTGCAAAATTCTTTTATCAACAACAAAAACAGATGTGAGGAAATCTGAGCTTGAGGGACATTTTTCAGCTATCTAACTATGTATGTAATAATTACATTTGCCACTGTCATTTTACATATAAGAATCATTTTAAATTGAGCAATGTTTCTTTTACATAGTTATTCCCTAAAGTGTGAATTCAAAGGGAATTTCAAATTTCAGGCCAAAATATCTGAATTGGAAAAAATCCCTAAGTCAGATAGGTTTCCAGATTGGATACTTTTGCTTAAAATTTGAATTTGAATCCACTTTAGTCAATAACGCTGTAAGTTTCAGTCTGAATAGCGCTGAATCGAATGGGGCAAAACCATGCAGCTGCATACTGGGCCATTAGGACTGCGATATGCAGAGATTTTTGATGGGATTCATCAGAGACTGGATTTTGTAAATCATTCCCCGAATGGGCTTGGATTTGGTCTGAGATTCAGCTTGGCCAAATATCGCCAGATGGCTGAAGTCTAGGCCGAACAAATTCAATCTGGGCCCGGAGATTCCAGCTCCAGGCACAAATTAAAAAAAATAAATCTGAAAAAAATCTGAACAATTTCTATCACTAGCAGCCAGCCATCCATTAGTTAAAAATAGTCAGCAGCGCAAGGGTTAATTATGTGTCTGCTAGGCAGAACTTTCTAGTTATGCGTCACATTAAAAAAGTAAGAAATTAAAAATTTCCTATGGGGTCAAGATCCCAATATTACTATAATGGAGGTAAGGGACCTCCACATTACCATATATGTTCCATATTTAATGATGATATGGGTCATTTATTTGCCTTAGCATTGGATATAAACTGGTCCAATCCATGGATCACTTGATTCGCTGCCAATTCAATGTCAAATGGTTTCTTCTATTTAGCTGAGTTTTAAAAAAACCTGTGTTGTTCAAATAATAAAATAAATGTACTCAGAAAAACAACACCAGACTGTTTTGTTTCTGAATATGAGCTAAATAAACTATTGTGATTCAATAAAAAATAATTTGGACACCAGATTTAAATGCGTGTTATAGAACACACCTATTATGTGAAAAGACCTAACATAATAGATCTACGTTTGTTAAAAGACTTTAGAGCCACTTACCTGTACATTGCTGCAATTTGTCGTAATTTATGGCTTGCAAAAATGAAAATAGCATAATCTACCCTTTTACCTATACCACTAGTAGTGATCAGGTAAAGTCAATTAAAATTCTGGATGCATACAAAACAGTGGGTATTGTGTTATATGAACTTAACTATATTGCTAATTGTCTTGTTCATAACATAAAACTCTTAAATTATTCAACCAGTTAAAGACATCCTTGGTAGTGCCTAAAACAATACCCAAAATATGGACATTTGTAATTGACTTTGACAATAAGATGATACATATTTCACTAAAAATAAATGTCTCTCATATTCTTGCTTTATCATTTACTTATTTATCATTCTTTGTGGAATACAGTATGTGTAATAAAACTTTGTTCTTCAAACTATTTAAAACTGTTTTGAAGGGTTTTAATAAAGCTTTCTGTAACATAAAATTATAACATTTTAGGAGATTTTAGTATTATTGTAAATATTCACTTTTTATGCCTTGCCCAGAGGAAAACTATAAATCTTGTCTCAACTGAATGAACACCATTTATCATATTCATTTTCTTGTCAATACAATTATGAAAAGCCTTTGGCTTTTTTCCAAGGAACCTGATTTGCTAGAGAAACCCAATTAGGATAAGCAAGCCTGCTGCTAAACACGGCTGCAGTCTCTCACTAGGAAATCCAACACGGCTTTCAGTCTAAATGACACATCACCTTTGAACTCTAAGCCTAATCAGATTGTATATGTTAAAAATAGTTTATAGATCAAAATTAGCTTTCCATTCTGTTAATCCCTGCCACCTACTGGACAAAGCATTAATTTTAGACATTTATGAAGGCAGCAATTTAAAGCAGAACTTATTAGCACAGGAACATATAGAGCAAACACAATTACATTTTCTAATTAAATATCTGTTTTTTAACTGTTTTATTTAGTGCTAGGCAGTTGTGTGCAGACAAAGATCATTGAATAATAGAAAAAAAAAGACACAAGAAATGAAAACGCTCTTGAAAATGTATCTCTCTTCAAATAAAAAATAAAACATTTATAATTCTACTGCCATCACAATGATTTGTATTACATCACTGCTTATTGACAAAAATAAATTTCTTAGGGTAGGACACCAAAAATACATGCAGTGTAATATTATCTATAGATTATAGTTAGTTGCTATGGACAAAGAGGTTAATAAAACATGGACACTGTATTGTGAAAATGTGTCACTTAACTTTGTCAAGATGAGTAAAGGCACAATCCAAACCCCTAAAGAATGTCAACTTGCTGAAGTGCTTTAGGGGTTAAGAGCATTTCCCCTTTGTCTTATATTATGAATGTCTATTTCTAGAGAAATTGGCACTTTTATAAACCCCCTTGGTAACACCTTCCAGCTGTTATTCAGACAGCTAGGAGGGTTTTCTTCCTCATTCGCTCTCTCAAAACAGTAATGAGGGCATCTCATAGAGAAGCACTGGTATCAATACATCTATATGAGCAAATCATGTGTGCCCTCTGTCCTAATGCTTCTCTATAAGAAAATTTGATTGCCTGGCAGATAATCCTGAAGAATGGAGCATAGTCTTGCCACTAAATTAGAGGTAAGTAACTTCTTTTTTTTTTTTTAGAGAAACAGAGCTTCCCAAGTAATCTAAAATATTTATTTCTAATAAGTGTTAAGTTTAGGCTTCATATTTAATATTTGTTTATTCTGTTTGTAATACACAACTCACATATTGTGTGAAGGTGTGAAGAAACTACCCTGTTTGGTTCGTTAAATTGGATTTTTCTCATTCGGTAGATAAAACTACTGAACACCAACCACCCCCCTGGCTCATTATCTACAAAGGAAACTGTAGGATTAATTGCTCTCCCTGTGTGGCCTCCATTCGTATGGCGAAACGCCACATGTTAGAGAAAAAATTTCATCTTGTTTGCATTAAAAGAGGCAGCGGGACCTGGTCGTCGAGTGTTTGAAACTAAAATCGGACACTCGACTTCCTGAACGCCGGTCAACTTTGCGAACGCCTGCTTCTTTTCACCGACCAGCAAGGAGTGCGCTATTCGGTAGTTTTGTTTCCACAAATTAGGGGAACTAACGCTACCTAGGAGCCAGGGGAACAGTTTGTGAATTAGTTCCGTTTTTAGACTCCCCGAAATAGACCGACAGCTACCACTGAAACTGTGCAGTCGGTCAAATTATGACTTCCAGGAAATTCCTGAACCCCTGATCCGATTTAGGCGATTTTTGGATATGTTTGTCACCCAGATCTGGGCTATCAGTAGATGTAACTTTTATGTGGATTTTGTGTGTTCGGATGTATTTTGGGAGTTTTATAAAAGTGTATGTTTTTTGTGCCTGGAGATAATTGAGTTTAATACAATGCTGACTTAATTATCTCTTAGACACAGGGGAGGGATTTACCTATTTTGTATGGGAGTGTCCTGGACCTGAGAGCCAATGTAATCTTGTGTATGTTTTTACTGTTGTCTACTCTCAGGTCCAGGGGGGAGTTCCCCTTGCATGGGGATATGCATATGGGGCCAGTTGGCCTGAAGAATATCATGCCTGTTGTACCCTTCATCTAATTGTGGCTGATGTTTGGGTATGTGTTTGCTTACTGGGAGAAATTACTGAATGCTGCATTGCCTTCTGGAGAATGTCTGAATCAACACCCGAACTGCAAGCTATTATCACTCAGCCTTTAGCAGTTCGGGAGAAACCGGAAGCGAATGGGTATCTGATATGACAGTGTTCTTAACAATTGGTATTTAAATTAATTTGAAGGGCTATGTGACATGCTCAGCTCACTTTGACAATGGCTCATAACTGTTCTGTAAGTCTGATGCCACTAACTGTGGCTGAGAGAACCCAGGGAATCTATTTTCTCTATACTGCAGGCAAGATGCTTGGTCAGAAATACCGCAGATTAGAGAGAGATCACTCAGTCATGGCATTTCAATGACTTTAAAGGGTTATTGCAGCGCTCAATTTGAGTGCTGCGAATAGCTCATCTGTCAGTGTGGGCCACTAACTGTGAACCCAGTTGGGCAAGGGCATCATCATGTATTGAAAGATACCTGGGGTTCCTTGGTACCATCAGGGATTTATTCCCTTCTGGCACCTTTACTGCATGATGGTTTTTGCCGTCAAGGAGCATTAAAGACGTGCAGTGCATGATGGCATAGACCGTCAAGAGGTGGTTAAGGGCTTAATCTAGGTGAAATACATTTTTAGGGTACTGTCACATGGGAGAATAGCAAAAATAATTTTAAAAATCCACAGATATTTATGACAAAAAAAAGAATTGGGGCCCTAAATTATTCTGTACTTGTGTAAGTGTCTATGTATGCAACTGTGTTTGTGTATCTGTGTGTTTGACTGTGCCTATTTTGTGTGATGAAAAATAATTAAAACAAGAATAGGTTACTCACTGTTGTTTACTTTCTGACTCTGCTTCCAAGTTCCTCTTGCTGCTGTCCCTATGAATCTTCTTCCTTGATTACTGTCTGCTGCACCTCCAAATCTCTGGCTAAGGCCTCTTTTGCATGAAAGTGAGATGAGGGCCTCCCGGGAATGAATACAGCTTCCAGTGTCACTGTGGTGGCCATTTAATTGTTAACTATGGTGTGGACACTGGGCATTCGTGTTGTGGCTGCCTCTGCGTGATGATCCAGGTCTGGAGTTCCTCCAACCTGGAGGAGTTGTAAGCCCTGTGAAGACAGCAATGTGCTGTTCTCTCTTTATATCATGTTTCTCTTTGGCTCCCACAGTTCCCTGCGCAGTCACATCATAGAATAGTGACAGGCGTCGCCTCGCAGACCCTTGGGCTTCAGGACCCGCTCAAACCTATCATCAGCAATTGTTCAACAAATAATGCTCAATTGTTCCCTAGAGCTAAGGATGAACAACATCTCAGCGGTACGCTATGTGAACCGGCTCGGGGGTTCCAGGTCCAAACTACTTTTTGACCTCACGAAAGACCTGTGAAAGTTCTGTCTAGACAGGAATCTGTCCATTCAAGTGTAATATTTCCCAGGGCCCAACAATCTAGTCGCAGACTGGTTTTCCCGTGCGATTGGCAACTGGATCCTCTCCTGTTCTACCACACTCACCTTCTATGGGGACCCCTCTCATTAGACCTTTTCACATCACGTCTGAATCATCAGATGGATGCCTACATCAGCTCTTCCAGACCCTCTATCCTCAGCGGTAAATGCGTTTCTGTAATCATGGCCAACAAGGGGAGCCTATGCGTTTCCCCCCTTTTCGATGATTCAATGGATCCTTCACCGGGTCCAAGTCCAGGGAGTTCAGATAGTCATCGTAACACCTCTCTGGAGACCCCAGACTTGGTTTCCCAATCTACTGGAACTATCTGTAGACTTCCCTTTTGTCCTTCCTTCCTCTTTCAATATCGTCAGGAGTCCAGAGGGAAACTGCCACCCACTTGCCCTACAGGGTCATCTTCAGCTCATGGCTTGGACCTTTTCCGAGGATCCTGGCATGTCGCAGGACTTTCGCACAAACATTCCTATGGGATTCATAGGTCCCAGGAACTAGATGAATCTATCTTTCCGCATGGCGGATTTGGGTCAGCTGGTGTTTGGAAAGGGACACTGATCCCGTTTCAGCACCTATTACATTAATATTGAACTCCTTTCTCTTTGATTATGGCAAATCCTACAGATCAATCAATGTATTTTGATCTGCCATTTCTGCGGCTTATGATACTATTGATAATTCGCCAATAGGGAAACACCCCTCTGTTTGTAGACTTCTTCGGGGCATACGGTTAACTAGACCTCCTACTGCCAGTTATTCCAATTTCTGCGATGTCTCCCTAGTTTTCTCCTTTTTGGAAACCTGGCCTTCTAGCGAGGCCTTATCCCTACGCCAATTCTCTGCCAAATTGGCTCTGCTTTTGTGCCTTGTGTCGTTTCGCAGAGTTTCTGGTGTTCAGGCCTTTGACTCTCAGGTGGAGTCAAATTTACCATTACCAGGCGTACAAAGATGAATTCCTACTCGGTTTACTACCATTACTCCCCGGACAGACCATCGCTCTGTGTTGCCAAATGTATCCGTTAATATATTGACAACACAACTAAGCTAGGTTCTCCTTCGGGATCGCTGCTCATTTCTTATGTTAGACCGCACAGGCCGGTCTTCTCCCCCACGATTGCATGCTGGATTAGATGGTTGCTCACTAATGCAGGAATTGACCAATCTTTTGGTGCTCATTCGGTTAGAGGTTGTCACATCCTGTTCCTCGCTGCGGATCATTCTGGCTATGGCTTCTGGTATCCAGTACTCTTTTTACAATTCTTGTTTTGTTTTTCTTGTTTTTTTGGTTTTCTATTCTATGTCTGGTTTTCTTTATGCTGGGTTTTTCTGGGTTCATTTCTGTAATCCGTCCCTGGAATTCCCAGTCTCCAGGTTTCCTTTAAATGTTTGTTTTATGTTGCCACACCCGTTTGTTTTCCATCATTCCCTTTGGTTCAGAGTTCCTGCAGGCAGCTGCTCAAGGCTTCTGCCCTTTTTTGCAGGTAAGTGCTATATATGTCTTCTTTGGTTGTTTTAGCATACATTAGGCAGTGCAGGATCTGCCAGATACGGGGTACATTGGCGTTGTTGGCAGGCTTATGCAATGTATGATCATATAATGTGACTAAATCCCCATGATTTTCATATATAGTGCTTAGTTATTTCTCCTCTTGTTTTGCCTATCTTATCTTGTCTTGTTTTAGTTTGTATACCCAGTCCATGTACAGTCCTGTCCAGTCATGCCCATGTTATGTTCATGTTTCCCTCATGTCTTGTGTACATGTTCTGGGTTTAGCTTCCTATCCTTCTCCGGTTCTGGGTTCTATTAGTTTTGTCTTGTTTCCATGTTTGGTGTCTATCTCTAGTCTTGCCTTGTTTCTAGTACTGGATACACTCCTGCTGCAGAGCCTCCCTATTCAGCTCTGGGAGGTCTGCTTACTTCTAGTTCCTGGGATCCGCATAAGCTGAATCAGGGTTCTCGTATGTGGCTGCACAAACGCTGGTGCTCAACACCAGGGGGCGTGCGGTTACCCTGCACCAGACCCTGGTAATCCACCTCCACATTGTGACTCCTACTCTGAACATCAGGCATACTGGGTCCCGGTCCTCGCACCGCCGCCCGGGCAGTGTCTAGGTCCCAGGCACCGGACCGCCACCCTGACCGAGGTGCGGCTGCATCGTTTGCATTTCGTGTTAACAGTTCTCTGTCGGATATTTTATCTTCCATAAACTGTTACAGAGAATCCATTTTTCCAACCTTTTATTTGAAACTTACAACACAGGCTGCTTTTTCCATTATAGAAGAGCGTTAAAAAAACAAATATGAAGCCTTCTGTCATGCCATAAAATTATTCTAGTTTAGGTGACCAAATAATCAAAATTTTATTAAAGACAGGGGGCTATTTGCTTATCTATCTTTACTGAAACTCCAAGCAGCAAAGAAACAGTTAACATTAGTGTAAAAAATTCAACTAATCAGAATGCCATCAGACTTCTCCCAACTCCTCTTTCTTGATGTGTCATTAATTATATGTGTAACAGACTGCTATATTTTGCTGTTTTGCTTTAAGTTTAAGATCTTGAACTTTGCCGTTTCCCCTGTCATGTGAGGAGGAAGGGCTGAGTGGCAGGAAGAAGAGGACAAGCGAGAAGCCATGTTCTCTGAGTATGCATAAAAGAAAGTGTGTTCCTACCTCTTTCAATTATCTATTCCTGCTGGGACAGTGAAATAAAAACAGGTGAAAAACAGTTAAATAAAAACATTGCACTGCTACCAGGGCCAGATTAAGAGCCCAGTGGGCCAGGTGCTGACAATTATGATGGGGCCTAATTACAGAATCTTATCGGCCAAAAACACTAAAACAGTCATACCTTTCAAGCGTCATGTATCTGATGGAGTTGGTGTTGGAGGGAAACTCAAAAGATGTAGCTATAAGAAAACACTTACTCTATGCTAATCTCTTTATCTAATTTATGCTTTCTTCTTTCAAGTAAATTCATACCCCCAAAAATGGGGCATGTCTGTCCAAAGAATTGAAAGGCCAGCCTGGCATTAGTGTCCCTATGTATCACAGTGTCCCCATGTCGCCCAGTCTCCTAGTCTCTCAGTGTCCCCATGTCTCAGTGTGTTCCATGTCACTAGGATACTTGGGGACACTAGGAGACATGGGGGCACTTGTGGATACAGACATGGGGAAACTGGGAGAAATGAAGACACTAGGAGACACGGGGACACAGACATTTGTGGACACTGGGAGAAATGGGGTCACAGACACTAGGGACACAGAGACATGGGGACACAGAGACTGGGAGACATGGGGACACAGACATTTGGGGAAACTAAGACACTAGGGACACTGAGAGACATGGGAACACAGACACTGGGAGACTAGGAGACACTGAGACACTAGGGACACTGGCTGGGAGCCATGGGGACACAGACACTTGGGGTCACTGGGAGACATGGAGGCACTTGTGGACATAGACATGGGGACACTGGGAGACATGGGGACACATACATTTGGGGACACTGGGAACTGGGAGACATGGGGACACTAGGAACACAGAGACATGGGGACACAGACACTGGGAGACATGGGGACCCTGAAAAACTAGTGATACTGGCTGGGAGACATAGGGACACTGGGAGACATGGGGACACTGAGACACTGGCTGGGAGACATGGGGACACTGTTAGACATGGGGACAATAAGAGACTAGGGGACACAGACACTAGGGACACTGGCTGGGAGACATGGGGACACTGGAAGACATGGAGACACTGTGTCCCTAGTGTCTCCGTGTCCCAATGTGTCTACCTATGTCTCACAGCGTCCCCATGTGTCTCAGCATCCCCATGTCTCCCAGTGTCTCCTAGTGTCTCAGTGTCCCACGTCTCCCAGTGTCCCCACGTCTCCCAGTGTCCCCACGTGTCCCCTAGTGTCTCAGTGTCCCCTAGTGTCTCAGTGTCCCCTAGTGTCTCATTGTCCCCATGTCTCCTTGCTGCCTTTCCCCCATCCTTCACATACATGAGCTGTAGTCTGTCTCTGCAGGCTGGGAGCTGCTGTCTGGACTCTCTGTGCTGTGTAGCTGCTCCCTCGTGGATCAGTGAGTAGAGAGAGGCAGGGAGATGCTGTAACTTCCTATCCCTGCCTCTCTCCATACACAGTGACCCCTACTGGCCGGTGCTGGTATTGCAGAGTAATCTACGTTTATAGTGAGAAAAATATTTGCATTTGTATTGCCGGTATTACTGCAATACCGTCACGGCCATGCAGCCTCAAATACCCGCTGTACCTTAAAATACCAGTCAGGTGGAAAATAGTGTGTAAGAAAAAAGAAAAAAAAGTAAAAAAAAGAAAATCTTTTTTTTTTTAAATGGGTCTATTCCATGGGCCTTGGACTGGAGCTGCAGCTCCATCAGCCCCTATGTTAATCCGGCCCTGACTGCTACTACAAGAAGTTGGAGACTGTCTGTACTGTACTGCTCTGCTAAAATAATTAGAAAACTGTTATTTAATGTCCAGCTCCCTGCAGATTCTGGAACTTTCTGCAGGAGTGTGAATGAGCTTTTGCATCCTGTCAGCAGAAGGAAGAGAAAGGATTGCTATTGCTGTTCTGCTGCTGCCCTACATTCTGCTGGATATCTCTGGAGATATCTGCAGTTACAGAAGTCATTCAAAGGTACTGTCTCCAGAGATTGCTTCAGGATTCTCCCTTATAACGGTATCTGGGTAGCGCTACCTACACCTAAGGGCCCCAACGTTGTGCACATAATTTACCTGCAGGTACCTATGAGTTTAACTGTTTAGATGTAGTTATTGATGTTATTAATGGAATTTTGTTGTCTGCATTCCTGCTTGCTAAAGACTCTTGTGACTGTATCATTCCTAAATCAGGGACTTTATCATCATTTAACATTAGCCAGGAACTGCATTGTTATTTTTGCTGGTAAATGTGTATGTCTATAACCACAATACAGTGTGTATTTCCATGTCTGTATTTATTTCATGTCTCTGAGGTATTAAGTGGAGGGTACTCATCTACTCAGTGGTGTGGGTTCCCCATAAATAGAAATTGCACTGAGTGGAGGCACTGTGTCAGAATAAAATGAACCAATCTCCCAACTATAGCAGAGGTTCAGGATCCCTGTTAGCGACAGAAGAAGGTGTAATTGCTGCTAACTACGGCTTGCTGCCAGGAGCAGGGCAAAAAAAGGTTACATATGCAGTAGATTTTATGATATACACATATATTTATGTTCTCTATAATAAAGTCTATGCGCTCGTCTAGCTTATTATAATTTTGAATAGGTACAGTATATCCAATTTCTGCCTTTTTTTTTTAAATGGCCATCGAGCCGGTCCCTTCTTTAAGTATGAGCTATATATACATTTATGGTGGTCCCCTAAGTTGCGTCACTCCCTCTGTGATGCCATGCTCCCTCTGTGACCAAAATTAATCTTGCGTTATTCCCCATGAGATATGTGTTATCTATACTCCATGTTATAAATAAAGCATCATACATTTATTTTCTTATTCCATTTAAATCTATCTAATTCCTGCCTTCTTTCAATATGGCCGCTGAGCCATTTCCACTTTTTTTTTTAGGTACGAGCTATGTATGGCGGTTCTTGCGTTGCGTCACTTCCTTTGTGATGCCATACCCCCTCAGTGACCAAAAATGATATTGGGTAATTTCCTAAGAGGTGGGACTTATTAAAGGAATGCAGCATTTATACCTCCAGACCCTATTATGTGAAGCATTTATACTATTAGCGATTGGACCACAGCAACACCATTTTGGTGAAGCATGCGTTCCAGACTGAAATGCACGAAGTCCACTGAGACTACAATGATGAATTATCGCCATGTCACGTGTGACGCATGAATTCCAGCTTGTTAAAAAGAGAGCTGGCAATTACGTTCACCATGAAGCTATCTACAATCAAGATTCACATACATAAACTGGAACTTTACGAGGACTCAACCACACTTCTGAAAAAGCCTTGGAGAGGTGAAACACGTCAAGTGGGACTCCTGAAAGTATTTTATTACTGTTTTATTGTTTTATATTTTGTTTCGGTTAAATAAAAAGTTATTGTAATAGATATACCTTTTTATTTACTTACCTACTGCTTCCTGGTAGCATCATATCCTTGGGTAGGGATTATACCACCCTCACTCTTTACACTAGAGCAAGTTCTGCTCTGGGAAATGTAAGTACATCACCTTATCTTCATTTGATTTTCCACCAGTACTTCACCATTTGAGTTTTTTCTGTATTTACCTCCACATATACCCTGCACACTGCACCTTATCCGAAGTACTTGTGTTGACTGCATCATTGCATATCCTTAGACAGGGATTATTCCGTTCATGTGCAAAACAGCAGAGCTCTAAGTTAGCTCAATAAAATGTGAGTTGAAGATATGAGATTACAAGCTCATCACCTATATACACCATATGATATTACAAGCTTATCACCTATATACTCCATACTGTGGTGCACTATTATTTTGTCTTTTCTTATTATTCTGAAGTCAACTGTGTTACATTATCTGAAAACCTATGTACATATAATATTTGTACACTCAGACTAGGCGTGATATACTTTGTTTTCTTGTCATTTGGTCTGCAATCATTGCATAAGGGTGTTAACAACATTAAAGGACCACTCTAGGCACCCAGACCACTTCAGCTTAATGAAGTGGTCTGGGTGCCAGGACCTTCTAGGCTTAACCCATTTTTTCATAATTATAGCAGTTTCAGAGAAACTGCTATAATTATGAATGGGTTAAGCCTTCCCCCTAATCCTCTAGTGGCTGTCTCATTGACAGCCACTAGAGGCGCTTGCGTGCTTCTCACTGTGATTTTCACAGTGATAGCACGCAAGCGTCCATAGGAAAGCATTGCAAATGCTTTCCTATGCGACGGGCTGAATGCGCGCGCAGCTCTTGCCGCGCGTGCGCATTCAGCCCAGGAGGAGGATCGGAGGCAGAGAGCTCCCCGCCCAGCGCTGGAAAAAGGTAAGTTTTTACCCCTTTCCCCCTTCCAGAGCCGGGCGGGAGGGGGTCCCTGAGGGTGGGGGCACCCTCAGGGCACTATAGTGCCAGGAAAACGGGTATGTTTTCCTGGCACTATAGTGGTCCTTTAACAGGAATTGTCGCATTTCCTGCCCTGTTTATATTAAATGAGAAAATACATTAGGAGCACCGTTCTAGTAGGTTAGTTAAGAGAGAAGAATATTTGCTGTAGTACAGAACTGGAGATAAGGTTAAGAGATGATACCACTGGATAAGCTGATTTTAATTTTGCATGTAATCAGGAGGGCTGTAATGACTGTGTAAATAGCTTAGAACAGATATAGAAATATGCAGTGTTAGAGTTTAGTACTGGCCATCTGCTTATATGAATAAACATAAACTAATTAAATATAGTGTCATTGGATGCCAACTGCAAAGAAGAAATAACATGCATAAATACTTGACCTGTACACTTATAGCCTAATACATTGATGGCTATATCATAAAGCTTGTGCTGCTCAGCCAATATCTGTGGATAGGAGGCCATTGAGAGGGGGATTCAAGATACCGTTGAGTCTTGGAGGAGAGTCCCACCAGCTCAAAGTGTGGATGCTGTGGTGTTTTGCATCTCTGGGAGTCAAACATTGAGCAGCCATTCGGACAGGACTCCGGGACCACCATGATGCACGCAGTGGGTTGTGCTGAGCAGGAACCTTCAGATAGCGTTTGTAATGTCGGCTTCCTCCAGAGCACCGTGCAGGGACTCAGCAGTGGTCTCTAGTAGCCAGCATGCTGCGGACCTGTGTTCAGTTCTGCGTCATGGGTCCAAGCTGTTATTGCACGTTTCACACCTTTTTGTAAATAATCGGTTGTCAGCTTTCTCTGTATTGCAGTCATAAGTTAACCATATTCATATCTACAACTCAAATCCTTTGTTTCAAAACTAAAATGGACAAAACATACAGGGTTTACCCCATGAAAATCTTAGCCAATAAACAATTTGATATGAAAATAAAATCCTCATATACCCAGAGTTTTATGCTGATATATAACGCTATAATTATATTAAAAAAAATGTGTCCTGGATAATCTGTTATTATCTGCTGTGTTCAAGAGAGTAGAGTCTCAACAAAGAACTCTTATTGGCTATTTGGTATGGGGAACATTTAAAATATGCTACTATAATATATCTGTGGGAACCAAATATTGTGAATATTGCACCTGACATTTAAATGTTGAAGTTTGCTCTTTTATTTACATTTTGTAAAAGCCATATGTACTTAACCCCTTAAGGACGGCAGGCGTTCTATGCCATCATTGGGGACCGGGCTCTAAACGCTGGTGGGCGGCATAGAAAGCCCAAGCCGTCATATGTACTTACCCGGTCGTCGGCGATCCCACACCGGTGATCGCGGTGGGGGGACTCACCTGGCATCCCTGGGAGTCCCCCTGCTCCCGTTCCGGCCCTCCTGGGCCATGTGATTACGAGGTCCTTGCAAGGACCTCATGATCACATGGAAGGTATAGCTGTCCACAGCAGGGGGAGTGCCTGGAATGACAGGTTCTCCCCTTGCTGCCTGAAACAAATTAAATAAACGTTTAAAACTGTTTTAAATTGAATTATATATACTTAAATAATATATAGATTTGTTATATATATGATTTAAGTATGTGTGTGTGTGTGTGTGTGTATGTGTGTGTGTATATATATTATAACAAAAGTGTAGAAAGCCCTTGCACTCACGCTTTAGTGAACTGGTAACCGGGTCCTTGAAATCCAGGAAAATTCTAATATATTCAGATAGTGATCAGCACTCTCGGATTTTTGAAGGTTTAAAACTTACAGTTTATTAATCATCCATTAAAAAAAATCAACGTTTCAGTCCCAGCAGGGACTTTCATCAGTTTAAGTCCCTGCTGGGACTGAAACGTACATAGGACAGCTTGATCTTTTTTTAATGGATGATTAATAAACTGTAAGTTTTAAACCTTCAAAAATCCAAGAGTGCTGATCACTATCTGAATATATATATATATATATATATATATATATGTGTGTATGTGTGTGCATATATATATATATATACACACATACACTGTCTAAATGTATTTTAATATTAATATATATATATATATATATATATATTAATATCAAAATACACTTAGAATGATATTGATTAAATATATATAATTAATGTAAATACGTTAAAAAATAAAAAATAATAAAAAATATATATATATAAATGTGTGTGTAATTTCATTCTAACTGTATTTTAAAATTAATATATATCAAAATACACATAGAACAAAATAATATATATATCTATATACTTAAGTATATACGTATATATATATATATATATAAATTTAAAAAAATTAAATTATATATATATATATTTCATAATTCTACGTATATATTTATGTAATAATTTTACATAATTAGGTCATTTTATTAATTACAATTTGCGGGACCTGTCTGACAACCCAGGCCAAAAGTCCAGGGAATTTAATTTGCTAGCACTATATTTAACCCTGTAACTTTCCAAGACACCATAAAACCTGTACATGGGGGGTTCAGTTTTATTTGTTGACTTAACAACTTCAACGATGATATCTTCAGACGTCAAGTAAAATCAAGTAACTTTTTTGCATTTTTCACACACAAATGACACTTGTTTTACTGTTTTGAAACACTAATATTTGTGTTCAGCAAAGTCTCCTGAATATAACAGTACCCCTCATATACAGGTTTTATGGTGTTTTCAGAAGTTACAGAGTCAAATATAAGGCTTGCGTTTCAGTTTTTTCACATTGAAATTCGCCAGATTGGTTACATTGCCTTTGAGACCGTATGGTAGCCCAGGAAATAAAATTTGTGTTTGTAACCAAGTGGCTACTAAAACCGACTTTGCAATACCTTGGGTTGTCAACTATTGCAAATGGTATGCCATCGTGGGGGTAATTTCCATTCCTGGAGTATCATACAGTCTCAAAGGCAACGTAACCTATCTGGCGAATTTCAATGTGAAAAAAATGAAAAATGTAACATGCTATATTTGACCCTGTAACTTCCCAAAACACCATAAAATCTGTACATAGGGGGTACTTTTTTACACGTGGGACATCGCTGAATACAATAATGTGCATTTTATTGCAGTAAAAGCAGTATTATGACATTCACAGTTAAAATGTCACATAGAACTGTTTAAAAAAAAAAAATAATCTTATTTTCTCCCGTTGTTTTAATATTTTATTCATATTAAATTATGTTTCATGGCTAAATATTTGATGTTAAATGAAAGCCCCATTTCCCCTGAATAAAATGATATATAATAAGTGTGGGTGCACATAATATGAAAGAGGTGAATAACGCCTGAACAGACATATAGCACAAATTCCAGGTTTTGTTTACGTTTTGTTTTGATCACAACGTGTACATTTGGCTCAGTTCTTAAGGGGTTAATTGTTTACAAAGTATATGCTATTGCAATATTATGCAAACTCCTTCTGACCCTCTCTCCTGTTTTATTTTTCTAACACTACTCTTTCTTTTAAAACAATAAATATATTTAAAAAAATCATACAAGATCTGATGATGCCATTAAAGCAAGAGCTTGTAGCTGACTGATTGATAAACAGTTAGTTGAATGATTCCACTTATCAAAATATTTTCTGACAACAATCTAAAGACAGGCATCAGAAACTTCAGCAATGCTAATCACTGAGGAGCATTTGTGCAGCGTAGGACTTCCAGAAAAACTGTCAGCAGCAATGGAACAGAAAATCAATCATTCTCTACCATTTGGTAATGGACCAATATATGCCCAATATTATGTCCTCTGTTAAATTTTCTCACACTTGTTTGATCAGTTTACACCTTTTATTTTGCTACAAGTCTTATATTGTGTTTGTGATTTAGCCACCATGATGAGGGCAACTGGAAGACACCCAACACATATCCTATCTAATTCAATTAATTAATTTTAACAGTGACTTATTATTATGTTATTTATATAGCACCATCAAATTCCGCAGCGCTTTACAATGGGTGGACGAACAGACGTGTAGTTGTAACCAAACAAGTTGGACACACAGGAACAGAGGGGTTGAGGGCCCTGCTCAATGAGCTTAGGATGTTAGAGGCAGTGGGTTAAAATGACACAAAAAGGTAAGGATAGTATTAGACTAGTGACAGCTGCAGAAAAGGAATCAGTCAGGAGCTATTAACAGTTTAATTCATACGCTTTTATGAAGAAGTGGGTTTTTACCGATTTTTTAAAAAAAAAAAATTTATTTAAAGGAGTGGCGACTGGATGAGCATCTAACGGAGGAGGGAAGCGAGTTCCACAGGAACGGTGCAGCCCTCCAGAAATCTTGAAGGCGAGCATCAGAGGTGGGAGTACGGACAGAAGATAGAGGTAAGTCTTCAGCAGATCGTAAGGGCCTAGACGGGACATACTTGTGTATAAGGGAGGATAGATAGGTGGGAGTTGCATTATGTAGCAATTTGAAAGCAAGAACCAGAATTTTAAATTGAGCTCTATATTTTATAGGAAGCCAATGTAGGGACTGACAGAAGGGTGAGGCATGCGAGGTTCGGGCGGACAGGAAGATGAGCCTGGCTGCCGCATTCATTATGGACTGTAATGGCGCAAGTTGGGAGCATGTAAGACCACTGAGAAGCGGATTACAGTAGCCAAGGCGAGAAAGGACAGTGGAATGGACCAACACCTTAGTCCAATCTGGCATTAATGTTTTTCTATGAGACCAAAGAAATATTTGATAGAATGGTTCTATGCTTGATTTATTTGGAATAAGAAAACTCTCCACGCACGTTACTTTGATCATTCAAGTGTTTCAAATGCCCCAATAGTTCCAATCCACCTATCTTCATGTTGGTGTAATCAATCTATTCTGGAAACATAAAAGCAAACAGTTTCATTTAACTCTATATTCTTGAAGGATATTGTGAAGAAATGTCTACTGTTTAAAGCAAAGAATCAGTATAATCAATGGGGGATCAAGAGTGGCTGGCATATGTTAAACAATATGGCATAATTGGTATCACTGAAAAGTGGAGGCATGAAGAACATAAATGGGCAGATAATTTAAATGAATATACATTTTTTAGGAAGTTAAGAAAAAAAACAGTATATGAGGAGGGTATTAAAACTAAACTCAACCCTTGTATTAAGGAAATGGCATATAATGAAATGGATGAAAATGTTGAGGCCTTATAGATAGAAATCTTGGAGAAAAAACTATTATTATAACTTAATAGTGTATTTTTAATCACATCAGGTTTGGTTGTGACAAACCAAATTTCAACCATGTGGCATTTCAGTTGGTCCAACTTTCATCCATGATATAATTTCAGAATAAATGAATTGCATGAACCCAAAACCCCTTGGTGGCATTAGGGATAATCATGTGTGCTTGCTAGCAAGCTCTCCCATTAAAATGTAACAAAACATAGTAAACAAATAAAGTCTATGGGAGGTCAATGTGGCTCCCTTTATAGTACAAGGAAGGTATAAAACCATTCTTATACCCCCACCCACCATGCTAGGGGTGTAGCAGAGTACCCTGTACCCCTGCTGGGTACCTTCGCCAAGGACCACTTCCTAACTGGAACCGGGGAAACCTCACGACATCTGCTCCAGTCGCCGTGGCTTGACTGGGGTCCATCTGGAGCCTCTCAGTCCTGGAACAGGATAGGGGACTAGATCTATTCCCTTCCAAGGACTGGACAACACACTGTCCTGGAAGCTGCAGTCCTTACAAGGACTTTTACCACTTAATTCTCCCCAAGCTGGAACATGGTGCTAAGCAGTGATTAGCCCTTTCCCCTCCCAATAACTAGACGATACATAACTCTGGGAGTAGAACTGAAGCATGGGGTTTTCACATCAAGAACAAAGGGGTTTCTTACCAAGAGCCTTTTTGTTTGAGAGATAATTGAGCTCAAATTAGGATAACTCAATTATTTCTCAAATACAGAAACCTTCATCAATTTTTACCATACCCCAAAAATACACAAAAAGAATACACGAACTCCACAAAATGTTTTTCCGAATAGCCCCAATCTGAGCGCAAATCATATCCAAAAAGCTCTCAGATTTGTTTGGTAGAACAAAAGTTCTGTTTGAATAAAGTTTTGACTGACTGGTCATCTTTCAGGGGTTCCTGTGCGAACACCAATGAACACACCCCCTGGCTGCTATAGAGTGAATGCTCCCCCTGTTTGGTAGATCCTGTCTCCCAAACACCGGTTGTCTAGTTTGTTGGTAAGTGGGATGGGCAATTCCAGGCATTCGACGACCAGGTACCGTTGCCAATGTTTGGGAGACAACCACCCAGGGAAAAGCACTCAAGCGAAGGTGTCAAGTTAATTTGTGGTTAACAGCCAGGTGAGGTCAGTGTTCGCTGGGGAATAACAAGGAGACCACACACCAGTCATTCGGGAGACGTACAAAGGGGTATGGACAACTGAGCAAAAGGGAATAGAGTCTGCTACAAGGGGTGTCTACGAAACATGTCAACAAAATAGTAACTGGGCAAGTTCCATTCCTCTGGCACAGGTCCTACCTATCCCCCCACCCGTGGACATTGGGCGGGGCCTTAAAATTAAATAATTGAGGGAGGACAGGTCACCTCCAATTATTTAATTTTAAGCCCCCACCCAGTGATCACAGGTGATGGCATGGGAGGGGCCTGGAACTCTAATAAGCTCCATAGCCATGGAATGGGGAATATATTAGCGACTGGTCAGCAATAGCTGCCAAGTGGCACATTTTTTACTGCAGCCACTGGCTACTCGCAGTTTAGTAGCATGCCCATACCCGCAGAGTGGCAGATGGGAGCATAAGGTATGTTTTATAACTCCCCTATACTATTATGGGGGCCATATTGACCCTCATAGGCTTTAAAAAAAAATTTATTAACATTTTACTGTGGCAGCTGGTTAGCAAGCATTAGTCTGCTGCCATATGACGAACTCCTTAAGGATGTCCGCGGCATGTATCTATGTATATATAAATAAATAAAAATAATATGAAATATATATATCCATATACATACATAAATCATTTCATAAATATACACGCAGACAAATATATTAATATGTATATATAGTTCACTTCTGCTTCATATTTATGTAATTTGTTTTACATAATTCAGTAATTTTATTGATTGCAATTTAAGGGACCTGCCTGACAACCCAGGCCGAAAGTCCAGAGAATTTAATTTGCTAGCACTGTATTTAACCTTGTAACTTTCCATGACACCCTGTACATGTGAGGTGTGATTCAGAGATTTATGGCAGATAACAGTGTACAATATGTCACTATTGATACATTTTAAAAATATATATTTTGAAACAGCAATGTCCTACTTGTACTTACAGCCCTATAACTAGCAAAAAAAAAAGGTAAAACAGGTTAACATTGGGTATTTCTAAACTCAGGACAAAATTTAGAAACTATTTAGCATGGGTGTTTTTTGGCGGTTATACAGGGAGTGCAGAATTATTAGGCAAGTTGTATTTTTGAGGATTAATTTTATTATTGAACAACAACCATGTTCTCAATGAACCTAAAAAACTCATTAATATCAAAGCTGAATATTTTTGGAAGTAGTTTTTAGTTTGTTTTTAGTTATAGCTATGTTAGGGGGATATCTGTGTGTGCAGGTGACTATTACTGTGCATAATTATTAGGCAACTTAACAAAAAACAATTATATACCCATTTCAATTATTTATTATTACCAGTGAAACCAATATAACATCTCAACATTCACAAATATACATTTCTGACATTCAAAAACAAAACAAAAACAAATCAGTGACCAATATAGCCACCTTTCTTTGCAAGGACACTCAAAAGCCTGCCATCCATGGATTCTGTCAGTGTTTTGATCTGTTCACCATCAACATTGCGTGCAGCAGCAACCACAGCCTCCCAGACACTGTTCAGAGAGGTGTACTGTTTTCCCTCCTTGTAAATCTCACATTTGATGATGGACCACAGGTTCTCAATGGGGTTCAGATCAGGTGAACAAGGAGGCCATGTCATTAGATTTTCTTCTTTTATACCCTTTCTTGCCAGCCACGCTGTGGAGTACTTGGACGCGTGTGATGGAGCATTGTCCTGCATGAAAATCATGTTTTTCTTGAAGGATGCAGACTTCTTCCTGTACCACTGCTTGAAGAAGGTGTCTTCCAGGAACTGGCAGTAGGACTGGGAGTTGAGCTTGACTCCATCCTCAACCCGAAAAGGCCCCACAAGCTCATCTTTGATGATACCAGCCCAAACCAGTACTCCACCTCCACCTTGCTGGCGTCTGAGTCGGACTGGAGCTCTCTGCCCTTTACCAATCCAGCCACGGCCCATCCATCTGGCCCATCAAGACTCACTCTCATTTCATCAGTCCATAAAACCTTAGAAAAATCAGTCTTGAGATATTTCTTGGCCCAGTCTTGACGTTTCAGCTTGTGTGTCTTGTTCAGTGGTGGTCGTCTTTCAGCCTTTCTTACCTTGGCCATGTCTCTGAGTATTGCACACCTTGTGCTTTTGGGCACTCCAGTGATGTTGCAGCTCTGAAATATGGCCAAACTGGTGGCAAGTGGCATCGTGGCAGCTGCACGCTTGACTTTTCTCAGTTCATGGGCAGTTATTTTGCGCCTTGGTTTTTCCACACGCTTCTTGCGACCCTGTTGACTATTTTGAATGAAACGCTTGATTGTTCGATGATCACGCTTCAGAAGCTTTGCAATTTTAAGAGTGCTGCATCCCTCTACAAGATATCTCACTATTTTTGACTTTTCTGAGCCTGTCAAGTCCTTCTTTTGACCCATTTTGCCAAAGGAAAGGAAGTTGCCTAATAATTATGCACACCTGATATAGGGTGTTGATGTCATTAGACCACACCCCTTCTCATTACAGAGATGCACATCACCTAATATGCTTAATTGGTAGTAGGCTTTCGAGCCTATACATCTTGGAGTAAGACAACATGCATAAAGAGGATGATGTGGTCAAAATACTCATTTGCCTAATAATTCTGCACTCCCTGTAGATGCATAACAGATTTTGGGGGTCAAAGTTAGAAAAAGTGTGTTTTTTAAATTTTTTCTTCATATTTTATAATTTTTTATAGTAAATTATATGATATGATGAAAATAATGGTATCTTTGGAAAGATCATTTAATGGTAAGGAAAAACTGGGTATAATATGTGTAAGAGAAAAATTACAGCTAAACACAAACACAGCAGAAATGTAAAAACAGCCCTTAACGGTAAGAACATTGAAAAATGTTCTGGTCACTAAGGGGTTAACCATTGCATCACCAAGTTGTTTCTTAACTATTTGCCTGCTGGCTGCTAGTGCTGCCAGCGTGTAAACAGTTGGGAGTTTTAAAGTCACAAAACAAATTAAATGTTTTGTCCATTGGCCATTTTGTACTCTGGAATTTCAGATAACATTGACCAATATTTATTTAAATCACAATTTGTCTAAAACTAAATGCATAAGCCTAGTAATTATGCATATCACCACTACAAAAAAACTTTCAGCAAACATGATTGGATTACATAGGACAATGAGTGCAACTACAGTTCATGTGAACAATGTTTTAGGCCTAGATGGTTTTTACTCAATGTTTGATGATTCTTTTATTGGATGTATCATACCAGATGATTGGATGAAAGCAAATATATTGTCCATATTTAAGAAGGGATCAAAATCTCTGCCTGATAATAACATACATGTGAGCTTAAAATTAGACTTGTGCTTGCTTGGTAAAAAAAAATGTATTCCAGCTGAACAACTTGATCCAAAAAGAAAATGTTTTTTTTCAGGATGGCCAGATTTCAGCTGTATGTATGCATGGATGCAAGCTTGTCTGAATTTCATGAATGAAAAGCAGGGGATAAGAACTTCTGAAGTAAACACACTGTGCTGTAAAAATTAAACCTCTTTTCATAGAGTCTGTGTGAGTCACAGCCAGGGGAGGTGTGGCTAGAGACTGAACCACATATTTAAGGTGAAGTCTTAATGCTGATTTATATAGAGGCAATATTATATTATTGTCTCATTAATTATTATCTCTTTTTATACAGAACACAACTGGCCTTAGTAACTGCTATCTGCCATTGCAGATTGTTGCTTAATCTGTTGTCTGTTACTATTTTCTAATGCTTCTCAAGTATTATTTTCTCTAACCAGGTGCAATTTAGGGTATAAGTTGCTTGTGAACATTCAACTAATTCTGACTTGAATAAGAAACTAGCAATAAATTAAAATGGTAAAATGTAAAAAAAAAAAAAATGTTTAGCTCATTATTTATAATGGTCTATTCATGTGCATAATTCAATATCACCCATACTTCTCAGATTCGTGCGTTTCTATGTTTCTATGTAAATAATTCATATCCAACTATATATAAGTTTAATTCTGCAAATACAGTACACAATTTAGAAACATTTACAAATGTTTCATAAATACATGGCAATTACATTTTTAACGGGTCATATGTGTCTGCAATCAGTGTGAGTCAACAGAAAGTGACCTCTCAGCAGGTAATTCCAAATAGTGTATTTAAGGTTAACTGCACTACTGGCAATATTGTATGATATTTCACTGATTACACATTAGCTCATTTAGATTTGTTTCCTCTTCCCCTACTGTGCCATATTATTGACCCAAGGATAGGGGACTGAGCTCCTTTGGTTCAAGGTTTGCTATTGTCACAGTAGAAAAGGAATACATACAGTCAAACAGCATGATGTAGCTGGTCTTTGTGTTTAGTGCAAATACAATCCTGCAAAGATCTCTTGCCAGCACTATCAACATACGCTGTCAGTGGGAAAGAGGGACAGTAATTGATTTTTGCATTACCAACAACCAGATGGACAAATAACTAGCCAGTATTAACCTGAAAGCATATCCATTTTAATTAATTCATGTAAATATTTTAAAACCAGCTCAGATACGGCTTGCAAGTTCTACTTCATATCCAACCCAACAATCTGATGTATGTAAATAAAAATATTACAGTGACTATACAAGTCAACAATAGCATTTAAAGGCTAAACAAAAAAAGTAGTCCATTTCAAGTGCAATTATTGGAAAATATTAATGTTCCTTTTAGTTTGGTCAGTCTCACGTAGATATTACCCTCATATTTCTGATATATAATAACAACCGAGTAAGAAAGGTGAAGGGTCATTGTGCTTTGTCTTTAGAATTAAGATGGCTGTCTTCATTCTTGTAGTACACTCTTAATTCTGGAGAGACGTCTTAATAACTTCTAAATAGCTCCAACAAAAGAGCCATGTCAGAGGAATGAGCAGGCCCCAAGGTGTTTCAAGTAGAGTGTTTTCATCTGCCTTTATTGCTCTATTCCTCTCCAGAATTAAGGCAATAACCTGTGATAAATTATTCAGGAATTGCTACAGGGATCAAAGCAAAATCATTCTGTTAAAGTGCTGTTTGCAACATTTGGCACTTAGTGCAAAAACTTTTAATGTGTGTAAGCTGAAAATCAGGGTTTCTAAATAATTTAATGTGATGGAGATTTTACGAAGGAAATAAAGATACTCAATAGTGACTTAATAGTTACAAAACCATTATGTACCTTGAAACCACCTCCTTACGAGTAATGTTGTTAGCGATTATAAACAACATTATGGCAGTTAAACATTCTATTATTAGTTGAATGCAGGTTAAACGCAATAGTCGGATTATTATAGGAACAATGCTGAATGTAATATTTTTATCTCACTCGCTAAGCAGTGAGCAACATAGAATTATTAATCAATACTGCTTCCTCATAATTATATTTAATTGTATATGACTTTTTAACAAACCCATTTATTTTAAACATAACCTGATAAGAAATTATCAATCATATCGGATTTACTCACCGATACTAAATATACATCTAAAATTCTCTTGTAACTGACATAATTTGAAAGGATTTAGCAGTCATGGGAAATCTTGATTTTTATATTTTGACAGCCTCATATCCCAGGGGAAGAGAATATTAAACACTTTATTTAAAAAAAAAAAAAAGTGCTTTTGTCTATATCACTTACGAGATGATGTGCATAAAACATTTCCCTCCTTAGTTTGGACAGCCCACACCACAAAATGCAAAAATAATTTGTTTGAAAACTTTCTATTGACAATACAGCAAATTATTTTGTTATTTAGCAGGTAGCTTAGAGCACCGTGTTAGCGTTATACAAATTAGACAGATGGTGCGTACAGTAGAATTTACTAAAGGTCTGTCACAATAAATGCAGCCAAGTTGCATATTTAATCACTGCAGAACCTTGTCTACCTGCAGCTGCCAACTCCTAATCCAATTCCACTGATAAATGTGGCAAGAGACACAATCAGCAATAAAGAGGATCTAACTCCATTTTCCTGCAGGGCGTCTTTTGATGAACATTTAGAACGGAAGAACGGAGTGCACTGTGTGGCCCAGGCTTGTGGCAGCTGTGTGCATTTTGCAGGCGTACTTCTCGGGTTACTCACTTAATTCTGCCACTATCATTATGTTGCTATTGATCTCGTTTGTTGCCTACACAGCACTACTCTAGTTTGAGCTGAATCAGGAAGTTATCAGGCGTCAAACTTGAAAAGCCTCAAGATTTCCCTTTAATTACTTGTGATTTTATTTGTAAATAACATTAAAGTGTAATCAGGCAGTCACTTTTCAGGATCATGAAGAACTCACTGGCTAGGGTTATTTCAAAGAGTTCAGTGTAATAAAACATCAACCAACAGGTTCTCATCTATTCAGATCAAATCTAGAATTTGCTAACAACTATTTTACTAATAACTCAAGGTTTATATATATAAAATAGGCTTCAAATTATATTAAATGAGGGTTTATAATATTAACTGTAAAATATATACAGTATATTTGTTATCAAAATAGATTTGTTATATGTCTGTTATATTTTAATCATATTTTTAAAAGTGATATACAAACAACTACTGCACGCATGTCAAACGCCGCATGCAGCCCACAGTAAATATATATTTACGGCCCGCCTGTCCTGGGGCTGCTATCAGCTGTGGCTGCGACCAGTAAGTCAGGAAAAATATTTCCTGATTCCTGCTCTCC
Source organism: Pelobates cultripes (assembly GCA_933207985.1). Taxonomy (NCBI): domain Eukaryota; kingdom Metazoa; phylum Chordata; class Amphibia; order Anura; family Pelobatidae; genus Pelobates; species Pelobates cultripes. Next base: position 237,254,866 of record OW240914.1, on the reverse strand, counting down.
CGGCCACAAGAGGGCAGAGTGGCTGTTTATCTGCTGAGCAGACCAGAGCAACCACACCCCCTTCCCTCCTGCTCGCAGTGCCAGAGGAGCGTCTGGAAGGACGGACAGCAAATTGTAAGGTAGAAGAAGAGGAGCTTGGGGGAGTGCGGGCAGTGTATTAATTTGAGGGAGGGCGGGGGCACTCTATTAATTTAAGGTAGGGAGGGGGCACTCTATTATTTGAGGGAGGGAGGGAGGGGGCATTGTATTAATTTGAGGGAGGGAGAGGGCACTGTATTAATTTGAGGGAAGGAGGGGGCACTGTATAAATTTGAGGGAGGGCAGTGTATTAATCTGAAGAAGGGGGCACTGTATTAATTTGAGGGTGAGAGGGGGCACTGTATTAATTTGAGGTAGGGAGGGCAGTGTATTTATCTGAGGGAGAGGGCACTGTATTAATTTGAGGGTGGGAGGGGGCACTGTATAATTTGGGGGGGAGGGGCCAATGTATTAATTTGAGGGAGGGCAGTGTATTAACTTGAATGTGGGGGCATTGCATTAATTTGAGTGTGGGAGCGGACACTTTTAATTTGGGGGAGGGAGAGGGCCAGTGTAGTAATTTGAGGGAGGGAGGGGGCTAGTGTGTTAAATTGGGGAAGGGCAGTGCAGAATGGTGGTGTTGAGGGGGTCAGTGTGTTAAATTGGGGCAGTGTATTAATTTAAGAGTGGGAAGGGGCAGTGTATTAACCTGGGGGAGGGAGGGGGCTAGTGTATTAAATTGGAGAAGTTTGGGGGCCATTGTATTAAACTGGGGAAGGGGGTGCAGTGTATTTATTTGAGGGAGGTAGGGATGGAGCCAGTGTTTAGTGTGTTGGAGGGCAGTGTATTAAAGTAGAGTTGTGGGAGTGGGGGCTGTCTATTCAAATAGAGTAGAGGGAGGAGGTGCAGTGTATTAGATTAAGGGGCAATGTATTAGATTGGGTGAAGGGGGCATTGTATGGTGGAGTAGATGAGTGGAGGGAGGAGGGGCAGTGTGTTGGATTTGAGGCAATGTATTGGATTTGTAGGCAGTGTATTAGAGTGGGAGGAGGGGCAGTGTGTTAGATTGGGTCTGCATGAAGGCGCTGAACGCTCCCCATGGAGATGCTGATTGGCCGTGCAGCTTTTTGCCACACATACACAATAGCCTCCGCATTGGATTGGCAAGTTTGATGATCTCAGCCAAGTGAAGAACACACTCATAGAACTTCAAAATCAACATTATAACCTAATTGTGTCAATATTTTATTCATTTATTTTATTATTTTATATATTTATTATTGTAATTATACGTATATATATATATATATATATATATATATATAATATAATATGTGTATATATCTATTATATATATAATATATATATACATAAATATATGTAATGTCATTCTAAGTGTATTTTAATATTAATTTATATACTTATATTAATACACTATGTATGACGTTACATATATATAATATGTATATATATTACATATAATATATATACATATATTATATATATAAAAATACTTTTAATTTAATTTTAAACATGTCTAATTTTTTTTACACTACCTACCAGCAGGGGGACGGTCTGATATTTTAGACAGTCCCCCTGCTGGCAGATCCACAGCCATCACATGGCCCCCGGGGGCCTCATTTGCTGGGGGAGGGCTGCCTAGGCTGTCAGGCAGCCCTCCAGAAGAGGATCGCAGCGGAGGTGAGTAGATCTCACCTCCTGGGGGCTTAAGCCGTTACGGCGTTCTATGCCCTTTAAAGCCGGGACGGCATAGAATGCTGTAACGGCGTTAAGGGGTTAAAATAAATTTGCTCTTTTGTTTATTTTGAAGCCCTACGAGCGTGAGGATGTCCAGTGTCAGTTAGGCAACTTTTTTTCATACTGTTCTTTTCTAAATAAAGCTAAGTTTATATGGAAACTGAAGTTTTGTTTTTTTTTTGCAGCCCACATAAACGTAAACCTTGTTTATTTGGCCCATCTTAGCCTTTGAGTTTGACATGCTTGAACTACTGCATTTTTAAAAGCAACTCAAAGTAGACATATTTTTATTTTTACAGTAATATGTAAACACCAGTATATCTGTAGTGTACTCTTGTGATTAACTGAACCAGATTAAAGGAACATGCCAAGCACCATAACCACTACAGTATATTGCAGTGATTATGGTGCCAGGAGTGGTCTGGCACCTGCCTTTGTGAGGAGTCAAAGCTTTTTAGAATGGTTTCAGAGAGCAAAAAAACAGGGCACAAGAGTATACTGAGAACGGACAGCAGCTGAATTAACCTGCCTTTCGGTGGGTCCCCGCTCAGATCTCTAGTTGGTTTTAGCTCATCTTGTGCCATGACAGAGAGAACATCTCTGAAACATATCAGACTGGTCCCACCCATACGGGCAGTCCATATCCGAAATGCCAGCAGGTTCCAGCTGCACGAGAGACACAGCAACCCCAGACGATGGTTTCGCTTCTTACCCAGAGACTGCAGCTCTCTTATCTCTAAGTTATCTGCAGCAAGTCATTGGGCTAATATTCCATTAATATTGAATGTTGGAAAATTGCACATTTCCATACAGGACCTAGATGTATATAGGTCAACGGAATAGTGGCAAGCAAAGTCCTCTGTACTTAAAAGATTAAAATAAGGAACCCAATGGAATTGCATATTTTTTATTTAAAAAAACAAACAAGCACCTAGCCCCATAATCACTACAGCCCTTTGTAGTGTTTATGTTACAAGTCGCACTTTGGCGCCATTCTAACATAAGTAGTCAAACCATTTAAGAACAGTTTGACATTTTACCCCTGCAGCTGAAAGCTCATTCAAGGACTTTCTGTTAGCTCTGTTAAGGTAAACCCAGCAGGGCAGGGCAACCTCATAGACTTAGCGCATCGCCTGAGTGCAGTCAGTCAGCGTTTTTAAATAGTTTGACTATTTTGTGGGAGGGAAAACATAGAATGTGTCGGCAGATAAGAACCATTCGGCCCATCTAGTCTGCCCAATTTTCTAAATACTTTCATTAGTCCCTGGCCTTATCTTATAGCTAGGATAGCCTTATGCCTATCCCACGCATGCTTAAACTCCTTCACTGTGTTAACCTCTACCACTTCAGCTGGAAGGCTATTCCATGCATCCACAACCCTCTCAGTAAAGTAATACTTCCTGATATTATTTTTAAACCTTGCCCCTCTAATTTAAAGGACCACTCCACACCCCAAAAGCACTTCAGCTTGCTTGGTGAGGAGTATCCTCATTTAACCCAAGTTTATAAAAGTGCTGATTTCTCATTGAGAAACCTATGATTGGTTATCTCCTTGTGAAGAGACTGAAAGTCTCTTCCCGGGAAAAAAAGGGGAGGGGCTTACAAAGGCTGCAGTCGTAAGATTTGAAGCTTTTGTAAGCTATTTTAAACTATATATGTATGCATGCATTGGGGGTATATCTATTAAACCGTGTGGGGGAGCGTAGGGGGTGGTAGTGTGGAGTGGTCCTTAAAGACTATATCCTCTTGTTGAGGTAGTTTTTCTTATTCTAAATATAGTCTCCTCCTTTACTGTGTTGATTCCCTTTATGTATTTAAACAGGACTTCTAGCACTATAACCACTACAACACACTGTAGTAGTCATGGTGCTTGTTATGTTCTTTTAATATCCATTTCATATATTATCTCATGGAAGCAGAAGTCTATAGGTCACATTTCCATAATAAAAATGTAAAAGAAGAATACTCACCTAGTGGTCATGTAATATACAGACATGTGTCCTCTAGCTATTTTTCAGTCCTCTATTTGGGACTAAATCACAGGAGTCTATTTTATCTCTTAGTCAGTGAGTGTTGGTGAGCTGGAAACAAAAGGAAACATTTTAGCCTGAAATAGATTAATTTTAAAAATACTTAGTAAGATTGCCTCATTCCTTGGTTGTCAGATTAATGTTATTTATACCCTAATTCCTTTTTTCTGGGTGTCTGCCTATGTGTCCAGAGTCCTCCTATTGAGTCCCAGACTGATTACCTGATCTCAATCTTTGCAGATGTTCCAGTTAGTGAAATTAAAAGTAGCCAGAAAGAATGTGGATAAAGATTAGGGATGGCCAAAAGGTAAAGCCTCACTGCTGTAGAATTACAGCTTCTGGGATGCATTGTCAGTCTATATTTCTTGAAAGCATACTATGTTTACACATTAACATGTAGATTTGCTTAGCAAACTACAGAACCACGATCCTTTATAATGGCTTGAAGGCTGGCTTCTGAGTAAAACTGAGCTCAGACAATGAATCTGTTTTCCCAGTGTAAGTGCAGACTTTACATGTTGCTGGGAAATTAGTTGGCTCCTAATTCTATAAGCAACAGCAACATTTCCTAAGTAGATTAAAGGACCACTCTAGGCACCCAGACCACTTCAGCTTAATGAAGTGGTCTGGGTGCCGGGTCCAGCTAGGGTTAACCCATTTTTTAATAAACATAGCAGTTTCAGAGAAACTGCTATGTTTATTAATGGGTTAAGCCTTCCCCCAATCCTCTAGTGGCTGTCTCATTGACAGCCACTAGAGGCGCTTGCGTGCTTCTCACTGTGATTTTCACAGTGAGAGCACGCCAGCGTCCATAGGAAAGCATTGTAAATGCTTTCCTATGCGACTGGCAGAATGCGCGCGCAGCGCTTGCCGCGCTTGCGCATTCAGCCCAGGAGGAGGATCAGAGGAGGCAGAGAGCTCCCCGCCCAGCGCTGGAAAAAGGTAAGTTTTTACCTCTTTCCCCCTTCCAGAGCCGGGCGGGAGGGGGTCCCTGAGGGTGGGGGCACCCTCAGGGCACTATAGTGCCAGGAAAACGAGTATGTTTTCCTGGCACTATAGTGGTCCTTTAATAAATATTACGTATAAATAGTAAACATAGTTAAAGACCACAGCATGTAATCACAAGCAAGCTGCAGCATTAACCCTATCAGTAACCCTCTCCGTTGTGGTACTGAAATTAAAAATAAAATAAATAAACTAGTACATTCTGGTGTGCGTAGAGATAATTTGCTGGCTACCTGAGAGAGATAATTGTCTCTATTACAAATAAATAATATTAACAAAACATGGGGCCCATTAGATGCCACAGAAACAGGTACAGGTTATGCAGAAGGCTGGACTCCTATTTGTGTGTTTCAAAGACCAGAGGATCCCCAGCCAGCTGGCTCTTTAAGCGCCTGCCTACCCTAATATTCTAAGGGTCAGGAGAGGCCATCAGTTACATGTCACTCAAACAGCACCCATGCCTAAACTGGAATATTTGCATAAAAAATACAGATAGAAAATTAACTATACTACACCCAGAGACACTACTCACCCCCCACCACCAACTAATTTAATGTGTCTATTTTTATACTAATAGTAAATAGTGAGTGAGGAGAAGGAGCATAGGCCATTGAAGGGGCTTTAGAGGCTTAATATTTTACTTATCTGTAGTGGCCATTTTAAATAAATATTTATTATTATTATTATTATTATTATTTATAAGGCATCAACAAAATAGTTTGACTCAGCGACGGAACTGCAGTTGGTGTATCCACTGTGGCTGGGTCCATCGGGTGGCCCATACATTTAGGCCCCCTGATTAGTATTGTGAAACAGGGGCTCATTAACAGTGTGACAGTGCTCCTATAATATTGGCAGTGATGGGAAGAAACACCAACACTACACAAAAACACACCCTTGCATTGCAAACGTTACATAAAAACATACCACAGCAGCCAAATGACAAAGGTATATACAAACACACCCCTTCATTCAAACACTGATACCATACACAAACAAAAGCAAACATTACATACAAAATGTCAAGTGTATCAAAAGTATATACCAACACATAATCCAAACCTCAGCACTACACATAAACATACACCTGCATTTAAGTGTCAATTGTCAGAATATTTTGGCCCAAAACTATTCCTACACAACACTACATAGAAACAAACCACTGCATTGAAAAGCAAACAATATATTGAAGTACTCCACTGCATTCCAACGGCAATAGTACATACAAATACAAAACCATGCTTACAATGAATTGCACACATACTGCTTAGAAATTCAATCCTGCACCAGGGCCCTCTGTATTAGTTCCACCACTGGGTGGACTAACAAAAAATGATTTTCAATAAGACAAGTTGGAACAGAAAGTGATAAGGTCCCACTTCACACTAGCTTACTTTCTAGGGTAAAGTGACACAAGAGGTAATGTTAAGTTGTATTTCATGTATGGGAAAAGTAGGTTGTTGGATTTTTGGATGACACAGCAGCAAGAGAGAAAGCAAAGTGCATTACGAAGGTGAGGGGATGGAAATATGTTAACAGATTAATTGATATACCTTCCTGAAGAAGTGAATTTTCAGTGATTTTTGAAAGAATGCAGACTGGGTAAAAGTCTAATGGAGCAGGGAAGGAAGTTCTATAGGAACGGTACACCCAAGTGAAGTCTTGAAGGTGAGTGTTAGAGTTGCAAGAACAAACAGCAGATCTTCAGAAGAGTGAGGGGATTAGTGAGCATAGGTATGTACTAGAGGTGTTATGTAGAGTTTTTTAATCAAAGACCAGAACTTTAAATTGAGCCCTACACTGATCATAGCTAGCACATTATGTAAATTTATACCATATGTAGTTTTTATTTATTCATTCATCTTTTGTAGAAATTTTTGTAATATTTCACACAGGGTCTCATATTTTTATATAAAAGCAAAACTGCAGTTCTCTCAGTACGTTAAGTGTGACAAAAAACTAGTGACTTGCCAGATGTTAAAGATATTTTATACTCCATTCTAGATAATAAACATCACAAATAAATCTACTGCCCATACTCGGAAAATATTATATAGATAAGGATGGAATGAATGGGAAAAAAAGGTTAAATGCAAATACAATTTAGTAATATGATACTCATTTAACCAAACTATGTAAATACATACTGTTAATATTGCAACAACTTTCTGTCATTTTGTAAAAAGGATATATTAAATAACAAAAGATTAAATTTGTTTAAGCATGATTTAACATGTAAAATTATTTCATTGGTTAATTTTTTTCTTTTTATTATTGTCCCATAATTTATTTATACTTTTTTTTTCTATTATTATTATTTTATTTTATTTATTTATTTATTTTCATTATATTGTTGGTAAATTTGTAGACTCATTGTTGTTAAAACTCCTGCATTATCAATGTGTATTGTTGATATGTTTATTGTTATTACATTATATGTATATATATTTGAGAAACATTAAGTGTGACAAAAAAAGATAAATAAAAATGGTCAAACAGCCTGTTTTTTACATAGTTACATAGTTTCATAGCTGAAAATAGAGCCTAAATATGTAGCCTTGTGTCCTATGTATAGCCCTGTTTATGAATAGATTTCCAGATAAAGGTTTGTACTGGCCCCGAATATATTTGTATAATGTTATCATATCCCCTCTCAGGCGCCGTTTTCCAAACTAAACAGATTTAAATTTGTTATCCTTTCTAAGTAACAAAAATGCTCCATTCCTTTTTATTAATTTTGTAGCTCATCTCTGCACTTTTTCTAGTGCCATGAGATCTATCTATAGAACAGGTGCCAAAAATTGCACAGCATATTCAAGGTGTGGTCTTACCAGCGATTTATAAAGAGGTAAAATTATATTTTCATCCCTAGAATTTATGCCCCTAATTATACATGACAAAACCTTATTGGCCTTAGCAACTGCAGATTGACATTGCATATTGCTGCCTAATTTGTTGTCTTTAACAATTCCCAAATCCGTCTTGTGTGTGGTTATCCCTAGTTCACTACCATTTAGGGTGTAATTTGCTTGTGCATTCTTAACTCTGAAATGCATAACTTTGCATTTCTCTACGTTAAATTGAATCTGCCATTTTAGTGCCCAGTCCCCCAATCTATCCAAATCCCTCTGCAGCAAAGCAATATCCTGCTCATATTGTATTACTTTACAAAGTTTTGTGTCATCTTCAAACACTGATACATGGCTTTCAATGCCTATTTCAAGATCATTTATAAATATGTTAAATAGAAGCGATCCCAAAACAGAACCCTGAGGAACACCACTTATCACTTTTGTCCAGCCTGAAATTTTACCGTTAATGACAACTCGTTGTACTGTATCCTTAAGCCAATGTTCTACCCAAGAACAAGAATATTCATCTAGACCAATTTCTTTTAGTTTGAAGACTAACCTATTGTAAGGAACCATATCAAATTCCTTCGCAAAATCCAAGTAGATCACATCCACTGCAACACTCTGATCTATACTTCTACTTACTTCTTCGTAGAATGCAATTAGGTTAGTTTGACATGACCTATGTTTCATAAAACCATGCTGATTATTGCTAATAACAAAGTTCTTCCCAATGAATTCCTGAATATTATCCCTTAAAACCCTTCAAATATTTTCCCAGTCACAGACGTTAAAGGACCACTATAGGCACCCAGACCACTTCAGCTTAATGAGGTGGTCTGGGTGCCTGGTCCAGCTAGGGTTAACCTTTTTTTTTATAAACATAGCAGTTTCAGAGAAACTACTATAGGCACCCAGACCACTCCAGCTTAATGAGGTGGTCTGGGTGCCTGGTCCAGCTAGGGTTAACCTTTTTTTTTATAAACATAGCAGTTTCAGAGAAACTGCTATGTTTATAAATGGGTTAATCCAGCCTCCAGTGGCTGTCGTTTGACAGCCGCTAGAGGCGCTTGCGTGCTTCTCACTGTGAAAATCACAGTGAGAAGACGCCAGCGTCCATAGGAAAGCATTGTGAATGCTTTCCTATGGACTTGCTGAATGCCCGGCGGGAGGGGGACCCTGAGGGTGGGGGCGCCCTCAGGGCACTATAGTGCCAGGAAAACGAGTATGTTTTCCTGGCACTATAGTGGTCCTTTAAGCTCACAGGTCTATAATTTCCAGGCAAGGATTTTGAACCCTTTTTAAATATAGGAACAACATCTGCCTTCCTCCAACCCTCCTGTACAATACCTGAAACCTGAAATGTTTGTAAAGACTATAAAAATAGAAGTATAATGTACAAAGAATTTCTTAATTTGAGCATAACGTTTACACACAGCAATTATGCAGGGTTATTCACTAATTTGAAAATTAAGTGAATTTAAAGGGAGTTTCAAATTAAAGTTCAAGATAGCTGAACCGGAAACATTCTCTTAGTCAGCAATGCTTCCAGTTCTGATATTTTAGTCTTAAATTTGAAATTCACTGTATGACTCATCCAGTTTAATCATATATTTCAAAATTAAATGTATTTAGAAAGTGCTATATCAAATGTTATCAATCTATTCAATCTATTCACTCTTCCCTCTCACTGGCTGTAGGAATAGTATAACCCACTGAAACATTTTCAGCACACTTGCAGACATTAATTGAGTTACAAGTGGTTTCTGGCAGAGGTTTATTTTAACTCTACAGGCTGGTATTCATTCCTGGAGCATAAATTATTATCAGTAAGACACAAAATGTTTATAAGTGTATATCTGATAAACTAAATAGTGGAGCGCTTGGTAATTACATATTATTATTATTATTGCCATTTATATAATGCCAACAGATTCCATAGTGCTTTACAATATTATGAGAGGGAGGATGTAACTATAAATAGGACAATTACAAGAAAACTTACAGGAACAATAGGTTGAAGAGGACCCTGCTCAAACTAGCTTACAGTCTATAGGAGGTGTGGTATAACACACATTAGGATAGGAAATATCAATCAAATAGGGTGGGAGTGAAGCAGAGCTGGAGGAGAGAGTAAAGCACTGCACTATTGGAGAGAGCAAGAGACAGGTATGTAAGGTAGAGGTTACTCTGGGAGGACATAAGATTTTCTGAAGAGATGGGTTTTAAGGCCCTTCTTAAATGATTGAAGACTAGGGGAGAGTCTGATGGCAGTTGGCAGGGTATTCCATAGGAAAGGAGCCACCCGCGAGAGGTCCTGCAAGCGCGAGATGGCCGTATGGGTGCGAGCAGCGGTCAGGAGGTGGTCACGGGCAGAGCGGAGGGAATGAGGAGGAGCATACCTATGGATCAGTGAAGAGATATAAGAGGGGCTAGAATTGTTCAGTGCTTTAGACTTGACCCCTTTAGGTTACAAGGAGCCAATGTAAGGACTGGCAGAGGGGTGAGGTGTGAGAGGACCGACTAGAGAGGAAAATCAGTCTAGCTGCAGCATTCATTACAGACTGTAGCAGGGCAATATGGCTTTTGGGGAGACCAATCAGGAGAGCGTTACAGTAATCCATGCGGGAAATTACTAGAGCATGGACAAGCTCCTTGGTAGCATCTTGTAAGAAAGGGGCTGATGCGGGCTATGTTTTTAAGTTGCAACCTATAGGATTTGGCAACAAACTAGATGTGAGGCTCAAAGGTGAGGCCAGAGTCAAGTATGACGAAAAGACAGCGTGCTTGCAAGGATGGCCTTATGTGGATATCACTGACTTGAAGGGAGAGCGAGAGAGGAGGATCAGTATTAGGAGGAGTAAAGACAAGAAGTTCAGTTTTAGAGAGATTGAGTTTCAGAAAATGTGAGGACATCCAGTCAGAGATGGAAGAAAGCCATGCAGTGACGTGTTGCAGGACGGCAGGGGAGAGGTCCGGGGAGGAGAGGTATATCTGAGTGTCATCAGCGTACAGGTGGTAGTGGAATCCAAAAGAGGCAATCAGTTTGCCAAGAAAGGCAGTATAAACAGAAAATAGATGGGGACCAAGGACAGAGCCTTGGGGGACTCCAACCGAGACAGGTATTCTTGGAAAAGGAGACACTGAATGAGCATTGGGAGAGATAGGAGGAAAACCAAGAGAGGACAGAGTCACAGAGACCGAGCGATTGAAGAGTTTGAAGGAGGAGAGCATCATCAATGGTGTCAAAGGCAGCATAGAGGTCAAGGAGAATTAATATGGAGTAGTGACCTTTGGATTTAGCTGCGATTAGGTCATTAGTAACTTTGATAAGAGCAGTCTCAGTAGAGTGGAGAGGGCAGAAGCCAGACTGAAGAGGGTCAAGGAAAGAGTTGGAATTGAGGAAGCGAGACACACGGGTAAAGACAAATCTTTCCAAAAGCTTTGATGAGAAAGGGAGCAGGGATATGGGATGATAGTTAGAGGGGGAGAATGGGTCAAGAGATGTTTTTTTCAGGATAGGCACTACAGTGGCATGTTTGAGGTCAGCAGGAACAGTGCCAGAAGAGAGAGAGCAGTTAAAGATGTGTGTTAGGGTAGGCACAAGACAAGGGGGGAGAGATCTGATGAGGTGAGATGGGACAGGATCGAGCGGGCAAGTGTTGGGGCGAGAGGAATTCAGTAGCCGGGGAGAATGTCTGAAGGGTAGGGAAAGCATGATTTACGTGTGGCTGAGAAAGAGAATGGCAAGGAGGGGAGAATGGTTTCCTTAGCTGTTCAATCTTGTCGGTAAAGTAGCATGCAAAGCTATCAGCTGTAAGGTTAGTTTGGAGGTTGGCCACAGCAGGGCGAAGAAGAGAATTAAAGGTGTCAAAGAGACGTCTGGGATTGCGGGAGCATGAACTAATGAGAGAGGAAAAGTATGACTGTTTGGCGAGGGCAAGGGCTGCGCTGTATGAACGCAATATGAATCCATAATGGAGAAGGTCTGCCTGGCTGGGCGACTTCCTCCAGGAGTGTTCAGCATAACGGGAGCAACTCTGCAGATAGCGTGTTGATTTAGTATGCCAAGATTGGGGTCGTGTCCTCCTCGAGGTGCATGTTTGGAGCGGGGCTGCAGCGTTCAAGGCAGAGGTGAGGGTAGTGTTATATGTGGAGATGGCCAGTGAGGGACAGGAGAGGGAAGGGATGGATAGCAGTTGTGAATCAATGTCAGCTGATAGCTGCTGGAGGTCAATAGAGTTAAGGTTCCTCCTGAGCTGAGGGGGGGTTAGGCTGAGGTTGTTGGGTGGGGGGGTAATTGAGAGCAAGTGATAAGAGGTGGTGCTATAGTAATTGAATTAATTCTTACCCTTATTTTGAAATCGTGAACTTATGGTGAAGTATGTAAAAGAAAAATGTTAAAAATTATAGTGCAGCTAATGCTTTTAAAAAGTGTTATGTGCTTAATAATGCAATGATAAAATCCACATTTATCAGAGCCTGAATTATTAAGGCTCAATAATTAGGGTGATGTGCTCTTATAGGCAGCACCCCACCTTCTTCAAATAGATATGATTCTCAAAGGCAAGCAAAGAAAAAACAGAAAAGCATAGAGTAGTATATCTACCACCACATGGTTAGATATTAATCAATATATGTAAACTCTCACCTTCCCTAGAGCCACCTAATGCTTGGTTCCAAGATGAAAATATCAAATAGGATTGTAATTTGGTACTTGGAGCAGAGGGACTACCATAAAGTGCTAAGACCAAATGTTTATTCAACAAACAAAATATAAAAACACTATCAAACAATAAAATAATATATAGTGCACTTATGAGTCCTGGTAGTACAGTCCTGACAATGCCAAAACTTGTTTCGCTGAATGCAGCTTCAACAGTTAACAACAAAGGGGTCCAGATACAAAGGTCCACTTTTAAATGATCGTGGCTATGTAGCAGTGGATATTTAATTTGAATACTTTGCAACCAAGAGATATGAATATAGACATTTTAAAAATAATTTCTTCTCTTTTTTTTTTTGTTGGTAGTCCCTCTGCTCCGGGTTCCAGATTACTCTATCCTGCATTACCAAGCGTGCCTTCATTTTGTTTATAAGAAATACACTTAGAAACAAAATGTGCCTATATTTATTGGAGATAAAGGTTGGAAGGTATTGCTTCACATGTGTTTTTAGAGTTGCTGATATTTTGTTTTGAAGCTCTTCACCCTTGCGGAGCTATTGTTAATTCAGTGAGAGCTTATGGACTAAATTTCATTTTTTAAAGTAAATCAAAGTAGTTTTTATACACAAAGACTGTAAGGGTAAACAGGCGCTTCATGCATGCATAAGCTGTTTTTGAATTAACATTATCTGGGGTGGAGTCAAACCACTTTAAGAGGTACATGTGCAAAAAAATTTACCTATCATTTTATGGTGTTGAACAGGGCATGATATGTCATTATGCCCTGAGGTTAAATGGACAGAGTGCTACAAGTTAAGGTGCAGAGACAAATTAAAGGGGCTGGATTTAGAGCCCTACCATCTTTAAACTTCTCTGTCCACCACTGGTGAATTAAATATGGGTAGATTACATAGGTAGAAACGAGGCAATCACAATTTTTCTCTGAAGGTGATATGAAAGGAAACGGGCATACAGGAGAGAAAGGATCAGAGAAGATGAATAATACTGGACTTATGGGAACTGAAGGCAGTGGAACAGCAGAATTAATGAGAATAGTAAAGGAAAATTAAGGACCTAATGATTTACAGGCTATATAACTGCCCACTATATATATATATATATATACACACATATATATATATACACACACATATATTCAGATAGGGGAATAAACCGCACTCCAGGGACTTGAGTAGTTGAAGTAAAAATTTACTTTTTTTCAATCCATAAAAAATGTAGATATTTCAGCTTACACATGAGCTTTCATCAGGACAAACGTTTGACCTAATGAAAGCTCCTTGTCTGAGCTTAAACTACTCAAGTTCCTGGAGTGTGGTTTAATCCACTATCCGTATACAACTTTGCCAAACCAGCACCCGGCACCATCTCTATGACCAGGAGTGCAAGCCTCTACATATATGGTATATTATGGAAGAGTCATTTGAAAGGTCAGTAATGAATTTATTCTATTGCTAGTATGCTATCATTCAGATTAAAACATTATTTCTAGCAAAATATGCTGTGTTCAGAACTTGTATTACATAGACAATCTTTAAAATTATCTGAGGATTGAATTATATTGACAGCTCCTATTAACTCAGGCTGTCATCAATTCTGTTAACATACACTGTGTTCCAGTACACCTGAGATTTTTATGTTTTGGTAAGGTATTGAATGGTACACTTTGTCAGTTAGGAATATTCTATCCTTATTTATGAATATGTATTGTACCCGTAGTGAAACTATTATCGTTTCTCTATTGTATCTTAAACTCTGGTGCTAAGCACTTTTCCAGAAATAAATTGTTGCCATGTTTGCTGACTCTATCTATTGTACAAAAGTTTAATTAATATGCATGTCTTTGAATATTATCTGTTCTAAAATCTCATCAACTGTTTTGTCATCATCACCATCGCTCCTTAACATTTTTTTTACATTCTTTATTTTTGTAGAGCAAAGCCTAACAACCAAGCTTATTAAGACAATTCACAGTAGGGTAAACAACAATAGAAAGGTATTTATATGTCATGAAATGTCTAGAATACTGCACTTTTTTTATATATTAAGGGAGAAAAGACAACAGGAGCACTGATCTATATGTCAATTCTATTGTAAAATAGAACTGTGAACAGCGTCAGTTGGTATATTCCACTGGATGTATAGATTTAACTAGGACAGATGCTTAATTAGGGTACAGTAACTGAGTAAATCATTGAGACATTGCGAGCAGTATGCATAGTAAGAACAGAAATGAAACAGCCAAGCTGCTGGAAAAGTCTGTGAACCAGTCAACCGATGCCCAAGAAAGGACATTCCACACCCTGCACCCCTCACAGACACACACACACTATACCCCTCACACACACTATACTCCTAACCACACACATTTCATCCCTCTCACACTTGCTCTTGCTCACACACACACTGCACCCTTTTCACACACACATTGCATCCCTCTTACACGCAATCTGCACCCCTCTCATTTACACTGCACACCCCCCACACAAACTATACCCCACACACATTGCACCCATCTTACACACACACTGCACCCCTCCAAATACATATACCATTGTCTTCCCCTATGCACACTCTGGATTCCCTACACAAACTAGATCACCTTTAGACACACACTACATTCCCTATACACACTCTTGATCTCCTCTGCACACACTAGATCCACTGTATCTACTGAATCCCAAAACACACGCTGCACCACTACCCACACTCTCTACAGCTCCTTCATAGACATTGTCACCTATACACACATACACTACAGCACCTATGTACACACCCACTGCATCTCCAATACACACTATGGCCCCTATACATACAGCATATATACACTTACTTTCTACAGCTCATAACCACACAATAAACAAAACTGAAATAAAAAAAAAATAACCACACCACAATCAGCTTACTCTACGCACATGCAATCCCACAAGCAGCCTCCAAATACATGTGCAGTACTCTTTTTTTTTTTTTTTACTTTCAGAAAGGTATTCAGCCTTTTGTTTCAGAAATTGATTTCAAATTTCATAAAGGCCTACATTACCTTTATCATATTTTTTTTGTTTTTGTTTTTGTTTTAAGCATTATTGAAAATACTAATCTAAAAAAGACCTATCTTCATTCAATATTTACTTATTGTTTTGATTAAACATACTATAAGACATACAAAAATAGTGCGACCATATTCTATGAGTATTTAGTATTGAGCTATCTAAGTAAATATTGTTGTTTGGTAAGCTAGCTCAGTAAATAAAGCAATAGCAGCATTCGTTCTGCAAAACCATAGTAAGCAATAAAAAAAAAAAAAAATTAAAATTAAATTAAATATAAACAAAAATTAAATAAAAAATATTCTGGGTCCTGGAATCGTAAAATCAGAGTATCTAGTATGGTGATAATGAATGAGCAACACAAAGGGCAAATGTGGGGATATGTCTGATGTAATTTTCAGTAGTCTCAGGGAATTGCAATAGATTTATAGAATCAGATTCAGATTAATAAAAATATAAGTTATTTAAGAGAGGTCTTTCCAATTTTATTGATCTCATCTTTATAGGTTTATTGTATTTCATTTGAGCATAAAGTCTTCTTTGAGGGGGGGTTTCTTCCTTTATTTTCCCTTCCCTTCTGTCCCTTTCTTTTTTCCTTTCCCTTTTTTCCCATCTCTCTTTTCCTTTCTTACTTCCCCTTTTCTTTTTTTTTCTCAAGATAAATCCAGTGTGTTAGATATAGACATTTTGTTCCAGTAGATATATATATATATATATATCCCATCTTCATTTCAGAAAACCCCTTTTTCCATTTTGCCCTGGTATTCTATCTGGTTATGTCTGACCATTCAAGTGCTGTAGATATCTTCCAATTTCTAGCTATCTTGAGCTTTACAGCCATAAATATATGTATGTATGAGGAATTATTTTTGTTCAAAGCTACATATAGGGAAGTCAAGATGAAATAAGTATGGTGATAACGAATGAGCAACACAAAGGGCAAATGTGGGGATATGTCTGATGTAATTTTCAGTAGTCTCAGGGAATTGCAATAGATTTATAGAATCAGATTCAGATTAATAAAAATATAAGTTATTTAAGAGAGGTCTTTCCAATTTTATTGATCTCATCTTTATAGGTTTATTGTATTTCATTTGAGCATAAAGTCTTCTTTGAGGGGGGGTTTCTTCCTTTATTTTCCCTTCCCTTCTGTCCCTTTCTTTTTTCCTTTCCCTTTTTTCCCATCTCTCTTTTCCTTTCTTACTTCCCCTTTTCTTTTTTTTTCTCAAGATAAATCCAGTGTGTTAGATATAGACATTTTGTTCCAGTAGATATATATATATATATATATATATATATATATATATATATATATATCCCATCTTCATTTCAGAAAACCCCTTTTTCCATTTTGCCCTGGTATTCTATCTGGTTATGTCTGACCATTCAAGTGCTGTAGATATCTTCCAATTTCTAGCTATCTTGAGCTTTACAGCCATAAATATATGTATGTATGAGGAATTATTTTTGTTCAAAGCTACATATAGGGAAGTCAAGATGAAATAAGGAAGTTTGAGGAAAAAGTTTTTCTTGTATATGTAAAGTTTTAAAGATATTAATAATATTATTTTTAATTTCAGCTAAGCCATTGCATTCCCACCACATATGGTACAATGTTCCTACAGTACAATTACATCTCCAGCAGAGATCCGAATAGTTATATTTAAACTTTTTCATTCTATGAGGAGTTTGATACCATCGATGCATCATTTAAAAAAAAAATTTAATGGAGGTTAAGACTGTGAGTGATTTTTTTAACTTGTATAAAAACCTTTCCCCAATCATCTATTGAGAACGACTTATTCATTTCTACTTCACATTTATTTAATGATAGAGGCTTTTCTATATCCTTGATAGATTTTAATAGTTGCGTAGCTCTAATGATATGTTTGTTTTTAAAATGTTTATTAATGAGGTTTTCATATTCAGGGTGTTCCTTAATATCTAAGGAAATAATTAGGTGCCTAATTCTAATATAATTATAGAACTCTTGTTTGGGAAGTCCGAATTCACTTCGCAATTCTGCAAAGGATTTGAGTTTCCTTACAGGAGCTATTTGTGATAAATTATGGATATTACAGTGTCTCCATTTAGTTAAATCAATATCTCGTATATAAACCTGTAAAACTTCAATAGGTGTAGACAGGAGGAGCTGTTTATTAATGAGATTTTCATATTCAAGGTGTTCCTTAATATCTAAGGAAATAATTAGGTGCCTAATTCTAATATAATTATAGAACTCTTGTTTGGGAAGTCCGAATTCAGTTTGCAATTCTGCAAAGGATTTAAGTTTCCTTAAAGGAGCTATTTGTGATAAATTATGGATATTACAGTGTCTCCATTTAGTTAAATCAATATCTCGTATATAAACCTGTAAAGCTTCAATAGGTGTAGACAGGAGGAGCTGGTTCGAAATCCCTAAATTTATTTTTAAATATTTTTAATGCTGTTATTATATAATTTACAACTATATTTTATGATAAAAAATGTTATAATAATGTTAATCAATCCATGCTAAATTGAATAAGGATATTCTAGAATTAGATCTTTATTCCATAGTCTTCCATCCTGGATTTAGAGATATCTGCTTGTCCCATTTAAAAAAAAATGAGTAAACATTGTTATATCAAGCAGTTCCATTATATCTGGGAAATTTATTCCACATTTTACAACTCTTTTAATTGGAGTATTGTATGAGATTCTATGTATTTTGCCTTTCCAGATAAAGGCCATAAATATCTTCTTAAATTGAAAGAGTAGATGTCTTGGAACTCTTAGGAGTATTGAGCGGAACAAATATATAAATTTAGGTAGAATATATGCAAAGATAGTATTCAGTCGGCCAAGCCATGATATTTTAAGGTCTTTCCATTTTTCTAGCTCTCCTTCAAATGATGATAAAAGAGCTCTATAATTATCCTCTAATAAACAATATTAAAAACTAAACATATTAGCTCGTATTCAAATACCCAGATATTCAATTCAGCCTCTGTCAATAAATGTACTGTTAATATTTGAGTCTTATTCATGTTTATTTTATATCCAGAGTAATTGCCAAATTCTTTGATTAATTCTAGAACTAGAGGAATGAATTTTATTGGATTGGTTAAAGTAAGAAGAATGTCATCTGCATATAAAAGTAATTTTGTGATGCTCCTCAAAAATATTCAGACCATGGATCTGGTTATTGTGACTGATCACTGCTGCTAAAGGTTCAATAGTTAAAATATACAATAATGGTGCCAAAGGACAGCCTTGTCTGGTTCCATTATTTATGTGAAACCAGTCAGATATCATACCAGGGCCTATAACTCTAGCTTGGGGATTTGTATAAAGTGCCATTGTACCGTCCCTAAAAAAAACACCTATTAAGCCAAATGTCTCCAGAACCAATTCAAGGAAGGACCAGCTCACTCCGTCGAATGCTTTTTCCGTGTCTAAAGCTATAAAGACAGAAGAAGCATCATGAACATGTGAATGGTTTATCATATTTATAATTTTATGAGTATTATCAACCAAATCTCTTCCAAGAACAAATCCAGTTTGATCTCTGTGTATAAAATTAGGGATTTTAATCTTTCTGACAATATTTTAGAAAATATCTTAATATCTAGATTGTTCGACAGGGTGTCTGGGTCCTTCCCTGGTTTAGGAATTGTGAGAACGTTGGCTTGGAGTAATTCTTGTGGGATAGATTTTTTTAAGAGTAAAGTCATTAAAAGTCTGCTGTAATAATGGTGAAATTATTTTATCAAATGTTTTGTAATAAAACGGCAGAAAAGCCTTCTGGTCCTGGTGCTTTTCCTTTTTTTTTTAGCCATTTTATTGTGTTTTGTATTTCCATTAAAGAAAAGTGTTTGTTTAAAGATTGTAGTTTTAAAGAGTTGATTTTTGGAAGTTTAAATTTTTCAACAAAGGTTTTTACTATGCTCTTCTGAGTATCGTTGTTAATGAGATTTTCCAGATTGTGTAAAGAGTAATAGTATGACCTAAAAGCTTCACCGATTTGTTTAGGAGAAAGTAGGATTTTATGACCTATTTAAAAAAAAAAAAAATGCAATAATTTTTCCTTTTAGATTTGAGTTGATTAGTAAGAAATGTATCAATTTGATTATGATTTTAATACCATTTTTGTTTTAGTACTAACATATTTCTCTCCATTTTTAATTGAAGTTTATTTTTAATAGATTCTTGGATGCAAGCAATATTTTTAGAAGTTTCTGAATTTGGAGTAGCTTTATTTATTTTCTCCTGCATCGATAGAGAGATAAATAAGTCGGACAGATATTTTCCTTTTCTTTTTTTCCAGTAAGAACCCAATTTGATAAAAAGTCCTTGCAAATAACATTTGAATGTGCACCATATAGATGAAGTTGTGGTCTCTCCATTGTCATTTATTTCTATAAAACTTTTTGCCTGTTCAATTAGTTTTTCAGTACTAGATCCTGGAGAGCATAACATTTCTTTTTTTTTTTTAATATAAATTATTTTATTCAATTTCTTACATAAATACAAATATCAACATAACACCACAAATCACATAACATCTATTGCACCATTGAAACAATCACAATAGACAAACACATTACACTGTTACACTGTTATCTGCGGGGTCGGGCTATTATAAAAATATGTCTTAGCTCAGGGCTCTAACTCTTCAAGCATTACCAGATCTAATGGTTATCTATTTAATTTATATAATAGGTTCTATTTTATTAACCCATCTTTGCCATAGATCCCTTCTCTTTGGGGAATTCAAATACGGTATACTTAGATCTCTTTCCATCCTCATCTGAAGGATGATTTGGTCTTTAATGGCATCCCAATAAACTGCTTGATTAGATTTCCAGTTCCGTGCCAGAACAATTTTAAATGCAATAGACAATGAATTATAAAACAACTATTTATATATGACATATTCGGCCAATGCATATGTAACAAGACTACCTCTGGTTTCTTTTCTAATTCTATTCCAGTGTTATCTTTAATAAATCCTATCGTTCTCTTAATAGAGGTCTGAATGTTTGAACAACTCCACCAAATGTGGAGAAATGAACCTTCCTCTTTATCGCATCTCCAACATCTAGAGGTGACTCCAGGGTACATCTGAGAAAGCTTGCTAGGAACCAAATACCATCTATACATAACCTTGTAATAAGTTTCTAATAAATTTAAACATTGAACCTGTCGACGAGTATTATTTATAGCTTTACACCAATCCTCTTGTTCTAAGGAACACTTCAGATCTTTTTCCCATTTGGTCCTCTGGGGGAAATTAACTACCTCATTAGTATTTCTAGTTATCTCTATTGCTTTAGCTAAGACTTTCGGTATATTCTGATTTGAAAATATGCGTTTTATCAATTTATGCGCTTTTCCAGAATCATTATTAAGATGTTTCTGCAGAAAATGTTTAAGCCTCAAATATGCAAATAACTCTCGTTGAGGAAGATGGTATTTTTGTACTATAATATCAAAAGGCAATATTTTATCTGAGTTTAATATCTGTGAAACTTTATTTATTCCTTTAAGTCTCCAAGTTTCTAGAGATAAATCTTTCATATTAGCTTCTATTATCCTTAACTTTGCCGTATCCATAATTGCATATTTGAGGCCTATTTTCTTTTTAATTTCCTCCCAGACAGGCAACATTTGGGCCCATATAATATTATTTTTGATATCTATCTCCATATTATCTAGAGTTTTCGTATTCCATAGCAGCCCTTCTGGATTTTTTAGTCTCAGATCTTCCATTTCAATACTGAACCAGCTTTCTTCTTGAACTGTCTCCGTCTGGGACCTATACATGTGATAGATCACATTTGCCCAGTATATAACTCTTATATTAGGAAAGTTTAAACCTCCTTCCTTAGTCTTTAATGATAGGATGTTTCTATTTATTCTATTTTTCTTACCCTTATTAATGAAATTTTCTAAATTGTTTTGTAATAACGTCAACCATATGTCTGGAATCCTAAGTGGAATCATCTGAAATAAATAACTCCACTTAGGAATAATATAAGAATTGATAACGTTAATACGGCCCCACCAAGTAATCTGCATATTCCTCCACTCTTTAAGTAATAAATTTGTACTTTTTAATAAATTTAGAAAATTTTCTTCCATCATCCTCTCTATATTTTTAGTAACCAATATTCCTAAACAATTAAATTTATGAGGTGCCCATATAAATCCGTATTGATTACTAATTTCCTCTCTAATCTTCTTATCTAATTCAATACTCATCACAAATGTTTTTTCATTATTTAATTTATAATTTGCCAAATGGCTATACACTCTAACTTCCTCCATCAGATAATTCAAAGAGCTAGCTGGTTCAGTAATTGACAAGAGGATATCGTCCGCATAGAGACTTATTTTAAATTCTCTATCTCTTATTCTATATCCTTTTATATCTACATTTTTCCTAATATTTTCCGCTAAGGGCTCTATTGAAAGAACATATAATAATGGCGAAAGTGGACATCCTTGTCTCACCCCATTATTTACTGATACCCAATCTGAACAAATATTTGGGCCTACTATTCTAGTTGAAGGATTTTTATATAAAGCCATAATTCCCCTTAACAACCAGCCTTCTATTCCATATGCTTCTAGAGTTAATTCTAAAAACTTCCAGTTTAACCTATCGAAGGCTTTTTCTGCATCAACTGCTAAGGTCATAAGAGGAATATGTTTCTTATTAGCATTATCAATTATATTGATGATTCTTCTTGAATTAGAGCCTATCCATCTGTCTGGAATAAAACCTATTTGATCATTGTGGATGAGCTTATTGATGATACTCTTAAAGCGTTCTGCCAATATAGATGAGAATATTTTAACGTCTGAATTAATTAGAGAGATAGGGCGATAACTAGCCACAATAGTTAGATCTTTTCCTTGTTTCAGGATGGGGAGCATATTAGCTCTAGTCATCTCTTCCAGGAAACTTCCTATTTGAACCGCATTATTAAACGTTGATGCTAATTGTTTACTCAAAATAGATTTATAAGTATGAAAAAACAAATTAGAAAATCCATCTGGACCTGGTGTTTTTGACTTCTGGGTTTTAGATATAGCCCTATTCACCTCAGCTTCTGTAATCGGATTATTAATACTTTCTTTCTGAATCTGATCTAATTTAGTTAGATTTGTACTAGTTAAATACTGTTTGATCATATTTGTAGTAGCTTCAGCAGGGAGATTATATAGTGAACCATAATAATCTCTAAAACAGTCCCCAATATCTTTTGGATTTGTATAAATTATTTGATTATATATAATCTTAGATATACGAGCATTAGCATATTGTTTCCTCAACTTATTAGTTAACATCTTATCTGTTTTGTTCCCTCTACAATAGAATCTCAATTTCAGTCTTTTAATATTTTCTATTGTTTTATTATTTAAGCATTGCAGAATATTTTTTTGTATTTCTGATATTCGTCTGCCTTTCTCCATTGTGGGATCTGCTTTATTATCTGTTGTAAGCTTATAAAGTTCAATGTATAGATCGCCAAGTCTTTTTTCTTTACTTTTAGCTTCATGGTTTAACTTTATAAGGTAACCTCTTGTAACTGCTTTAAATGAACACCACGTATTCAGATATGAAGTTTCTAAAGGATCATTCTCCTTAAAGAAACATATTATCAGTTTCTCTAGCTTAGTCTTACTCTTTTTGTTATATAACAGATAGTTATTTACTTTCCATGTTGTATTATTTATAGCTGTCATCTTATCTTTTATTTCAAATATGTACATACTATGATCTGACCATACGTTTTCCACTATATTTATTTCTACCAAATTGTTTATTAGAGTTATATTACCCCAGATCATATCAATTCTTGAGTATGTAAAATGTACTCTAGATAGATGGGTGTAGTCTCTTAATTCGGGATTTTGAAGGCGCCAAGCATCGAATAAATCAAAATTGTTTTTAGTATTGGTCAATAAACTCGCATTTTTAATTATTGTTTTGTTCATTACACTACCTTTCAGCAATTTTTTGTCCTTTTGTGGATCCAATATACAATTAAAATCTCCTGCTACTATATATATCCCAGTTTTGACTAAATCCGCTTTATCTAATATTTTCTTCAGTTGAGAAACTGGGGCTACGTTTGGTAGATATATGTTAACTATCGTATATTTAACATCATTTATCTTACCTACTAAAATCATAAATCTTCCTTCTTTATCTAATTCCTGATAAAGGTTCTCCCACTTAACCCTATCTGAAATTATCATTGCTACACCTCTTTTTTTTTTATCCTTCGTGGATGCGTGTAGAAAGATTGGGAGCTTATTGCCTCCCCATGTTAATTTCTCATTTTGTCTCCAGTGTGTCTCCTGAACTAAACAGATATCTATTTTATCTTTTAGCATTTGATTTCGTAGCAGAGATCTTTTATACATCGTGTTCAGGCCCTGAGCATTGATAGACATAAATTTAACCATATTTTAATCCTCTCTCTCCATTTTTATCCCTTCTACCCTTAAGACCCCGCAGATAACACACATTTATCACATACATCATTACATTAATTAAGGACATCTTGTCGTCCTACTTGTTAACCCATCTAACAGAGAACTAACCCTAATTCCTGTAGATAGACCCCGTCTCGTGAGAAGCCAACTACTCCGAGACTTATGCTTACTACAAGCATCAGGCAGATCTATATTTTGGAGTCATGAGGCTGCGGTCGGGGGGGAGGAGGGGGAGAAAAAAAAAAAGTTTCTTTACATTACATTATAAAGCTATTACCAACTGGTTCTCTTACAATAATTATTGCTCTATAGGCACCATCTCCTGTTTTTCTAGTTCTTCTTCTCTCCCCTTTCCCTTTCTCATTGAATTTTTTATGAGTTACTATATCGTATTTGAAAAGGAAGAGACAAACACAAAAAAAAAAAAAAAAAGTTTCTTTACATTACATTATAAAGCTATTACCAACAGGTTCTCTTACAGTAATTATTGCTCTATAGGCACCCTCTCCTGTTTTTCTAGTTCTTCTTCTCTCCCCTTTCCCTTTTCCCTATTCTCAAAATTTTTTATGAGTTACTATAGCACATTTGAAAAGGAAGAGACAAAAAAAAAACAAAAAAAAACTTATCTTTTTCTTTTTTCTCTTTTTTTCTTTAACCCATTTGTTCTATATATCAGTTAGTATAAACATCTACCTCATTAACATTATAGTGACTATTTCTCTGCATGACCTTTTTCTATACTTCTGTGATACACCCTTTTTCCAGATTTATCCCTTAACTACCTTGTGATATTGTTTTATCTTATATCGAATTATACTTAATCTTAATTAATACTTCTTCTCCCTTTACCGATATCTTACTCTGTAGTGAGTATATCAACATTTGTGGACTTTTCATATTTGATAATACAGTCTAACCTTATACAAATTTGTACAAACTCTTAACATACCAGTGAAATTATAGTGATTATTATCTACACAAACCATATCTATATTTCAATAATAAATTATTCTTCCCATTGATCAAAATTTAACAGTGAATAACCATCTTGTAATATTTTATCTTATACCTAATACCGTTCTCACTCTTATTTAAAAAAAAAAAAAAAAAAATATTTCCCTTCCCTTTCTCTCCATCATTTCCTTCCCTTTTCTTTTTTTTCTTTTAGAGAAAATAATATTTTTTGTCCAGACTTAATTTTTAACTAAAATGTAGTCTTCTTGTTCTTCATTAACTTTTTGCTTCAGATCTTTTAATTTTAATTTTTAATTTTAGGAGTATAAGCTATTTTGTCCAGACTTCTAGTTTTTTTTTTTTGAAATAGATAGTCTCCATTTTTCTTCCGCCTGCATAGTTCTTTTGAACTCGTTTATCTGAAAGGGGATTTGCCTTCCTCAGCTTCTTAGGTCTTTTAACCTGTTGTACAAAA
>OW240914.1:237194549-237204744 GCA_933207985.1 Pelobates cultripes | reverse complement strand
AAAATCAGCCAAATCCATCCAGGGGTTAAAACGTTAGCTGGAGGTCCCTTTATGACCGACCGCAAGCACATTTTCCTGCCCAAAACAGTTCCATAGATTTTGGCTGTGCAGTCGGTCTATTTCAGGCTGAAAAAACTGACTAAGTCCCATCGCCGATTGGGACTTAGTCTCTGCAGCTGTAAAATCAGTATAGGAGAAGGTAGAGCTCAGCGGTGTTCGCGGAAATGTGTAGCCGATTTTAGTTCCATGAATTTGGCTACACATACCGCTGACCTCGCCGAATGATCAAAGATGGCCGCCGCCACGTGTTCGGCAAACGAACAAAGACCTCCCAGCATTGTCAATTAAGCTGCGGTTAACCGCAGCTTCTGGGAGGTAAATTGCCTGCACACTTCCACTTCTGGGTGGTCTGCCTGTGTGGTACTTGGTTTAGTAAGCCCCATTCACTGAACCAAGTGGGAATTAGCCAGGCAGGCACAAAGGGTTTGCACCAGGTCTGGGGACACAGGGGACACCGTCTTAAAGGGGCAGTGTCCCCAACAAGTCTGGGGACACGGCCTTAAAGGGGCAGTGTCCCAATCTTCCTGATGTCCCAAAAAAGGTGTTTAAAGGGCCAGCACCAGTCACATAAAGAGTCCATAAGCCCCAATATGCCCACCGACAGTCTTAAAGGGCCATACACACCAAATAAAAGTGCATACATTTTCACAATCTCCCAGGGGCCATAGTCATGCGGGAGGAGGCTGGCAAAGAGGCTTCTCCACAACCCAGGGAAGCAGGGCAATTTGCCATTTAAAGGGCCCGTTACAAATAGCAGTTTGTAACAAGGTGTCAATCCATATCTGCCAAGTGACCCGATGTAGGGGGAACAGTCCCTATTCTGCTCTGTGTCAGTGTGTATCATGGTCTCTGAGGACAGGTGTCAATCCATATCTGCCAAGTGACCCTATGTAGGGGTAACAGTCTCTATTCTGCTCTGTGTCAGTGTGTATCATGGTCTCTGAGGACAGGTGTCAATCCATATCTGCCAAGTGACCCTATGTAGGGGGAACAGTCCCTATTCTGCTCTGTGTCAGTGTGTATCAGGGATCCTTAGGACAGGTGTCAATCCATATCTGCCAAGTGACCCGATGTAGGGGAACAGTCCCTATTCTGCTCTGTGTCAGTGTGTATCAGGGATCCTTAGGACAGGTGTCAATCCATATCTGCCAAGTGACCCTATGTAGGGGGACCAGTCTCTATTCTGCTCTGTGTCTGTGTGCATCAGGGGCTCTGAGGACAGGTGTCAATCCATATGTCAAGGTGTCAATATGTCATATGTCAGGTGTCAATCCATATTGATTGTGATTTAGGAATGTTAGGTGATTTCTGCCCTTTATGGATTAAAACCAGACTCTGTATCAACTGTGTAATTTTCCATGGGAGTTTTGCCATGGATCCCCCTCCGGCATGCCACAGTCCAGGTGTTAGTCCCCTTGAAACAACTTTTCCATCCCTATTGTGGCCAGAAAGAGTCCCTGTGTGTTTTAAAATTCGCCTGCCCATTGAAGTCAATGGCGTTTCGGGCGGTTCGCCGGTTCGCGAACATTTGCGGAAGTTTGCGTTCGCCGTTCGCGAACCGAAAATTTCGGGTTCGCGACATCACTAGTTATCAGCATGATTATAACATCTTCATTGTATTTAAAATAGGGTTATTGTTAAACTTATTTCAGGAGGGTGTCACAAAGTATTTATCCTATATTGTATAGCAGTTGTCTTTATTGTTTACTCCTGACAAATTGAGATCCTGTTTTGAAAGCGTGGACACACTCACCATGCTCTTACATACACATTATACAGCAGCAGCTGTTTGCTTTTGATAATTTCTTCTAGTATATAACAACATTAGTCTGCATTATACGTTCGCATAAAACGCTTGCTTTCCATTTGTATACACATAGCATCCGTTCATATAAATCACACTTTCGTACAAACTTTCGTGTATTTACTGTCTCATACCAAGCAGTTCAAGTTCATCTCGTTTAAACAGCATTGTTAAAGCATTTTTCTTTTAATTTAAACGCCATTTCATGTTGCATTCTGTATACTTTACCAAGTCCTTCTTTAAAATCATCCTTTTCATTGTATTTATGTCTAATATGGCAACTAAGGTCATACATTCACTATGTATTAGTTTCTTTAAACCATGGTTAAAGTGTTTTATTTGTGTATATAAGTATGTTAAATAAGATTTTATTTATGCTCAACTTCTTCTGTCTCCTGCATCTCATGTCCTTAGTTACACTAGGCTGTATTTAAATAAGATGTCAATTAGGTTCGGTTATCTTCCCTCTTATTCATACAGTTACTGTCACTGATAGCAATGGTGCCTTCTTGGTTAAAAAAAAAAAAAAAAAAATTACAATTTTTTTAAAAATACGCCACTTCATTTAAAGGGGTCTCATTTTCTTCATTTCTCAGTTATTGATGGCTTGTGCTATATGCCATAGTAATTTGGGGGCCAATTAAGCTTGCCTTATTCCCATTTTAGCATTTGCATAAATCTTTCATTATTATGTTCTTTTCCTGTATTTCTATTGTCTAAATACTTACACAAATTTAACAGTATGTCCAATGTCAGTTAGGGTCATTATTTACTTAAGTATTTTTCCTTAAAGCAGTTATGTGTTTTTGTGTTTTATGAGTATATAAGCATGTTAAACAATGGTTAATATCATCCTCAGCTTCTGTCGGGTGCACTAACTATTCCTGACTACGCCACACTATAGAATTAAGATGACAATTAAGTATGTTTCATTTGCACCTGATTTAAGATAATACATTCACGACACTGCTTTCAATCGTGCCTTCTTTGTTGAAAACACAACTGCAGCATTTATAGAGTTCTAGTTATCGCCCCACCAGGACAAGTCAAATGTTCTTGACATTAGTCTACATATACGGTTCAAGCAAGGATAATTATTTCCACTACTGTATACGTGGTACAGGAGAATCAGCAGGTACAAAAACTGATAAACCCAGGTGGGGTCAGGAGTAAGTTTAAGCTCTCGCCAAATTAGGTATGGTCCCGTAGGCCTCTTCACCTGTAAGTCAAAGTGGTCCCACAAGGCATACAATCAGCCCTTCCGTTCAGAGGTTCGTGCCCAATCGACCCAACGCATAGTTATATTCTTGCATCAAGTCATAGTTAGGGCCTCACCCATCACAGCCAATCGATATTACATTCTTTTATGTGTCACCGAGAGGCCAACACCCCGCCACCCACCTCAGTGGCACAAAGGCCCCACAAGCCAAGTCATAGGTAGAGCCTCTCAGAGCCACTTGGCAAGTAGTCAGGGCGTCACCTGTCACCAACATTAGCTTGTTAATACAATTTCGCCTGTACTCTAGTAAGCTGGGTCACTACAGATCCATATGGTACCATACTAACCAAGCCACCTGCCTCACTTCCTTAGCATGTCTTGCGCTTCTATACATGGAGATGTTCTGTCAGTTACCAACACCCCTCTCAGATCAGGCCTCGCAGAGAATACAATACAAACACCGACTGGGGTCAGTTACACATGGAACCATTTCTAAGGCATTTTTCAGGCCTTAAAAACCCTTCCTGCGCCATATGCTTGGCAGCAGCCCATATGATCAAATTTCATCATGAAATGTAGCAATTCCCTCTACCAGTAACGCCAATGCTGATTATTATTCCAACACAACCCAGAGGGTTTTGAGAGACAAGTAGGCAGGCAGATTGTTTACTGGGTACAGTACAAGTCTGCAATAATTTCAAATGCCAGTGGTGGTAGTTATAGTGCTTATAGGCTTCTTCACGTGTGCTCACTTTGTTTCAGTGCGCACGCCAAACCACTGTGCCCCAACAGGCTGTACCCAAAAAATCTTCCACCCCATTAAACATTCCTAAGTTACAACACTACCTGTCTACTCATCCTTATTTACATCTGGTAGAACTCACCTCTAAAAATGGGTTTCTCACAGGCTTTGCGTCACTCCACACAGGTATTTTGGAACACCCCTTACTACAGTCAGCACTCACAGCTACTATTTCGCTACCAGACTAACCTTCGGCTCCAAAAGTAGCCCCAAGTTATTAGATCTCTTCGCCGAAACTTAAACCTGGCTCCTACTGAACATATGCAGATGGCCAGTAGTCATACTCTACTTAGACAACTTCCTCACCATCGAACCACACCACAACATGCCACACAGCCTTAATCACATGTTCACTCTGTTCAAAGTTTTGGGAGTCCCCGTAGCCCAGACAAAACAGAAGGTCCCAACACAGAGATTACATTCATGGGGATTACACTCAGTTCTATTTCTATGCAGGCCAGCCTGCCACACGAGAAAGTAGATAGAATTCTTTCTTACATCAATATCTGCACGTCACAACACACTTGCACCAGGAATTAGCTGCAGTCACTACTCGGTTCACTCAATTTTGCGATAAGAATAATTCCACAGGGCAGGTCTTTAATTTCCAGAATCCTCTCTCTCTTGCATGGTCTCCCTGACGACGACTCCACAGCTCTCTTAGACGAACCAGCTAGAGCTGATCTTAAACATGTGGCATCTGTTCCAGTCCTCTTAGAAGGCAGGTCGCTATTTGTTCCCCCCATTTCTGAGGATTCCCCTGTGGTTCGGACTGACGCATCAGGTGCCGTAGATTATGCAGCAGTTTTGGTAACAAATGGGTACACGTCTCTTGGCCATTTGAGTCTACCTCACTACTAAATTTCAATACCTCTTCAGCAATATTTGAAATCTATCCAATTGTAGCAGCTACACACATAGGGGGCAATGAGTGGAGAGGGCAATCGGCAAGATGCTTTTCTAATATCTTGGCGTCATCTAATTTCATTTACAAAGGCCGCTTTCAGTCCCTCTCGATTCTGAACGTGGTAAGGAGATTTGTGTTCACGTTCCAGGTATTCAGAATAACGCAGCTGACGCTCTCTCACACTCTCATTTGCAGGTATTTTCAGAGTTCGTCCGTTAGCAAACTCGCAACCCAGGGAGCCTCCAAGCTTCACAGTCCTAATTATGTGTTAAAAATACTCTGTTGCTCCATAGTAGGTCGCACGCACAGGCTGGATATTCCTTAATTTAAGAAAGCCTATTCCAAGAGCGTATCAGTTGTTTAAAGATTTGTTTGTGATTATTGTGTAATAATGTTTTCCATTTGAAACTATGTTCACATTTACAACTTTTGCCACTTTTCTCTTAAATTAGTTTACAATACTATCAAACCTTACTTGACAAGCATACTCGTTTATCGATTACTCATAACAAAACGATCCAAACTGGTCCACCAGTAGAGATTAAATATTATCCTACCTCTACCAAATTATGTCCTATCCATGTTTTGGATAATCTACAGGAATCTCAACTCACTTCCATCCCTGATTCCCCACTATTAGCTATTCTAGGGAAACCCCTAACCACTAAACAGTTATGCTTTACATTCGTATGATATCACTCCAACCAGAACTTAACCCACATTCCTTCACAGGCCATTTATTCTGCATTGGAGCAGTCACAGCTGCCTCCGGAAATCATGTACCAACTCGTATCATTAAAAAACTATGGGTCGGAGGAAATCATCCACATACAACAGATACATCCCCAATCCTGAGAAAGTAATAAGATTGGCTTTCCGTGAAATATCTAAATAATGAATTGCTTAATAAATGTATCTGATTTTTAAGAATTGTTTCTTATATTTCTGCCCTCTTTTACAGGTCTAACCTCACGTCAGTTTCGGCACACCTTAACTGACTTTGCTCTTACTACTTCTGCTTCTTTTATCATAGGTCCATGCGTCCTCGAAATGTGCCGTACACAAATATATACATAAATAAAAATAATAAAAAATACATATATACATATAATTAAATAACTTTACACTTAGAATTTAAATACATATATATATATATATATATATATATATATTTATTTATTTATTTTCAATTCTACATGCATAGTTATGTAACCTTTTTACATAATTATGTGATTTTATTCATTACAATTTGAGGGACCTGCCTGACACCCCAAATCCAGAGAATTTAATTGCAAGTCCTATAACTTTCCAAAACACAATAGAACTTGTACATGGATGGGTACTGTTGTACTCAGGAGACTTCACTGAACACAAATATTAGTGTTTCAAAACAGTAAAACATATCACAATGATAATATCATCAGTGAAAGTACAGTTTGTGTGAAAAATGCAAAAAAAACAATATGAACGCTAATTTTTACCAGCGTTTGTGACTACTACTAAATGGCTACTAAAAAAGACTGGACATACCCCAATTGAATACTCTGTTGTTGTCTACTATTACAAATGGTATGCTATGATGGGGTTCATTTTCAATCCTGGGCTACCATACAATTTCAAAGGTAACAATCAATCTGACAAATTTTGATGTGCAAAAACAGAAATGGGCAAGTAATATTTGACCCTGTAACTTTTCAAAACACCATGAAACAAGTACATCGGGGGTACTGTTGTACTCATAAGACATTACTGAACACAAACATGAGTGTTTTAGAGTAGTACAACATATAATGCTGATTATATAATTTGTGAAAGGGCAGTTTGTTTGTGAAAAATATAAAAAAACAAATATGAATGCTGATTTTGGCCACCGTTTGTGTCTAAGTGGCTACTAAAAAAGACTGGACATACCCCATTAGAAGACCCTGGATTGCCTACTTTTTTTTCAAATGGTATGCCATGATGGGGGTAAATTTCATTCCTGAGCTGCCATATGGTCTCAAGGGCAACATAAGCAAAGCAAACCAAACTGTCAAATTTGTGTATAAACTTAAAAAAGAAATAGCCCTATATTTAACACTGTAACGTTCTAAAACTCCTTAAACCCTGTACATAGAGGGGACAGTTGTACTCATGAGACATCGCTGAACACAAATATGTGTATTTTATGCTGTAAAATTCCCAGATTTTACTATTAACATGATGTAAAGTCATGAATTTTTTATTAAAAGCACAGAGGCATGTATCATGCACAACTCTTTCTTTAATTCCCTCAGCAGCAAAGATAGAGGAATGTAAATATATCAAATTGAGAGTAAAAACTGTATAGTAACACAAGCAACCAAACACATAACAGAGGTAGTAACTATAAAAGGCTTGTGTTTCCCAAGATCCCCCTCTTTCTTGTGAAAACTGAAGACCAATAACCATGAACTGAACTCAACCGCCGGAACCAACAAGAAACCAGATTGGAATGATAACTTCAAGCTAAAGGGGAGAGAGAAAAAATATGGTAATTTCCAAACTCCAAACTGGAATACTCACAAAACAACTCTGTTATTATCCAGCTCAGGTATTCAAACCTATTAAACAGAACACATAATTAATGAATAATTATAACATGAAACCCATATAAACAGCCAAACCTGTACAAGGAAAACAAATTCCAAACAAAATATTTACCGTATCATCCAACTGTTGTCGCATCAAAAACACCCTCATAAACAGGAGGGCGGGTGGGAATAATACTCACCTCCGTGTCTTTAATAAAATCATGACTTTACATCATGTTAATAGTAAAATATGTGAATTTTATTAAAGAGACGGAGGCTCCTATTATGCAAGTTTAAAGCGCTCAGCTTTAAACTTGCATATGTGAGATGCAATGTGATCAATTGGTTTGAAGTAGAAATCACGGAAAGTCAATCCCCGTGACCAATCAGCAACCCGCAGAATATCCTCAAGATGACAACCAACCGCCAAAGCCTTTGATGCCATGGCTCAATGCACCGAATGTGGCGTAAAAACCGACGTGTTAATGCCTGCCAAGGACAAAAACCAGCGAACCCAAAGCACCAACGTAGAAGTCGACACCAGAAGATGAGGAGTCCAGAAGGAAATAAAAAAAGGGGTGTAGATCTGGAGAACGAAGAGATTGTGTAGGGTATCCTATTGTGGGGGTAGTGAGGCTGAGGGTGGAGGGGGTGAGGCTGTGGGTGGTAGTGAGACTGAGGGTGGTATCAAATCAGCAGCAGCTACACTGTCCCTCCTCTCACTAAGAATGCAGCTTCACAATGAATGTAAAATGGATGCTGTCCAGGAGGTGGGAGGGTCTGGGAGGGAGGGTCTGCTGCTGATTGGCTGGAATGTGTCTGCTGACTGTGAGGTACAGGGTCAAAGTTAGGGGGCGGACCGAACAGCGCATATGTTCCCCATCCGTGGCGAACGCGAACAAGTGATGTTCGCCAGGAACTATTCGCCAGCGAACCGTTCGGGACATCACTGTATATAATATATACCATAAAAATAATTCCCACAGTAAGTGAAAATAATGGGGAAGAGGAGATACAATCTCTAATATAAAATAATAAATACCTTATATAATTGTAGATTCGAAAGAATTATCTTAAAATAATAGAAAGTGCATATTACTTATTGAATTGGAAATATTGTTAATAATAAAAAAATATTTTTTTAAAAATATATTAAAATTGTACTAAAATCCTATTCCCCATTTTAATAGATATGATGTATGTGGGAGTATGGTCTATGATGTTTAAAAGTGACAAATCTGAAAATCTGAATTTAATTCATTGGGGATAGGTGTATTACAATTAAAAATAAACCTAATTTCCTCTTTTCATAATTCCTTAATGTAGTCTCTTCCCCTCCAGTCTTTATTAACCAATTTTAAGGCACAGAAGAATAGACCTTCTGGGCTTTAATTGTGCACCATCTTAAAATGTTGAGAGACTGAGTGAGTGTCCAGACCCTTTTTAATATTGCGGATATGTTCCGCAATTCTCACTTTCAATGGTCTTATGGTTCTGCCCATGTATAGGAGGTTGCGGGGCATTTCAAGATGTATATCACGCCCTTGGAATTACATGTCAGGTGTGTAATGGCTACCCAGGTTGTAAGGGGGTATCAGCCACTGGAGACGTCCTTTTTCCTGACAAGCTGCTGTGTAGTAATCCACGAGTAAAGTCAGGCATAGCTGTAAAATGGAGCCAGGTAATTGTGCAGTAAATCCCCTTCCAAGAACGAGACGAGGCTACGTTTTGAAGTGTCAAGCAGAACTAACTTTTATTGACAGGGATTCTCCTTTTATGCAATTCTGCCCTTGGGAGGGCGACACCTACATAATTAGCACAATACCCAATCACAAACATGGTACATCCGACACATCTCCTCCCCTCAGATAAACAGTTAACATAATTATTATACACACATTTTTACCCAAGTTTTGGATGTACCCCCAGATAGACCTCATCTAGGGGAACAACATAGTGAAAAATCATCCCATTCGGTGAAAGCGTTCGGGAGTTATGGGACTTTAAAGTTTTGACCGACCGCATAGGCACACTAGCCAAAAATAGTTCCATAAGTTTTGGCCTTGCAGTCGGTCCTCGTTCGTGCGATGAAAAGGCATGAAAATCCTGCCATCCGTATGTATCTTGCTGATCGCTGGAATCCCTGCACGTAATATATCCTTTCTACCGAACGGCTGAGCTTTCGGTAGCTTCAGCACGAATTTACGATGTTATGGAGGTCTCAGCGGTGTTCGCCTACTCGAGTGTCTGATTTTAGTTCCAGACACTCGACGGCAAATCACTGCTGTTCGTGCGTTAAGATGGCCGCGAACACGTGCAAAGTCCCGAAATGGCGGCCACCTAGGATCTAAAACAAAGGATTCGTGCAAAATATCACATAATTGAACAGCAGGGTGGTCCGGTGTTTGGCAGTTTGAATTTATTTTTGTGCCTGCTGAGTCTCTACTGCATGGATTGCACAAATAGACGAATACTGACAACATAAGTCCCAAACTGTGCTATAATAATCCACATAACCAGGTAAGTATATTCCCTTGTATTATTAGGCTTAGTTATTGTCAAATATGTCCAGGCAGAAAGTACAGTTCTGTTACACTGCTCCCCTTTTGTGGAACACTCCGGCAGACCCGGATTGATCCTTTTCCGGTTGGCTGTCAGGGTAGAAGTTCGGTTTGCCTGGACAGTCCATCCGCGTTTCCATTGAACTTGCCAGGGCGGTATTGGATGGAGAAATTGTAGGGTTGTAGTGCTAAGCTCCATCTCAGCAAGCGTCCATTGTCCCCAGCCACTCGGTTCAACCATACCAGGGGATTATGGTCAGTGATCAGGGTGAATTCCTGACCCTACAGAT
>OW240914.1:237128389-237191644 GCA_933207985.1 Pelobates cultripes | reverse complement strand
GTCCATATTTTACATCACAGCATCTTATTTATCAGGGGGATTCTGAGAATCAATTGCTATACAATATATATTGGATGAAAGACTTAGTAAACCTCCTGAATTTAACAAGAACCGCTGTTTAAATACAATGAAGATGTTATGATCATGCGTTTCTATTTTTTTTTTTTTTAATGACAATACATTATGGGAAAGAATTGCTCCAACATCATTAAGACAGGAACACATGTGTATCACGTATGGCAAGAAGGGATCTCAAGAAACACAATCACCTGAGAGGTTAGGTTTCATTCACAATTACAATCTTATACTGATATTAAGCGATACATCAACATCTATACCACTGTGGCACAAGTGAAAAATAGTTTAACCGAAAGCCAGACCACCCGAATTGCAGGGGTAAATAAACGAACAATTAACGTGAGTGTTATAGACGATAGTTCAAGTGAAACAATCAGCGGTTTCTACACATGCACGAGAGGTTGTAAGAAAAGTGCGTTCTACATGCGCGGCTGTAATTAGTATAGGAACGAGAAACCTAATAGGTTATGTGAATGAATGAATGCCCAAGTGTTAAGGGAATTGTGCAAATTAAAGTTTAACCGAAACAGAACCAGTATGCATAAAATTGTAGCGGTAAGTGCACAAATGATTACTATGAGCAATGTACGTATGAAAATCTTTAACGAACGCTGGGTTAAAACAAGTATGGGCTGCGTATGAACGCTGACTTACTGTTTAGCCGTTAGTATTCTGGCTTCCTATGGTTATACTTACGAACTGAGACAGGAAAAGAAAGTTTACAAAACGGACTGGTGGCGGGCGCGAAAATTACGTCAGGTCCTGTGAACCAGAAGTAAACCGATTCACTTCCAAGATAGTCGACGACAGGTAAGCAGGGGCTCACTGGGTTTAAATAGGGTTCATAGTGCCTCCCACAATTACAGGCCAAGCCTTCTATATATATATATATATATAATTTCATTTTGTGTATTTTTATATGAATATATTTATTAATATCAGTTATGATGAAATTACATATATATATATATAGTATCTCACAAAAGTGAGGACACCCCTTACATTTCTGTAAATATTTTATTTTATCTTTTCATGTGACAACACTGAAGAAATTACACTCTGCTACAATGTAAAATAGTAAGTGTACAGCCTGTATAACAGTGTAAATGTGCTGTCCCCTCAAAATAACTCGACACACAGCCATTAATGTATAAACCATTGGCAACAAAAGTGAGTACGACCCTAATTGGAAATGTCCAAATTGGGCCCAAATTGTCAATATTTTTTGTGGCCACAATTATTTTCCAGCACTGCCTTAACTCTCATGGGCATAGAGTTCAACAGAGCTTCACAGGCTGCCACTGGAGCCCTCTTCCACTCCTCCATGACAACATCACAGAGCTGGTGGATGTTAGAGACCTTGCGCTCCCCCACCTTCTGTTTGAGGATGCCCCACAGATGTTTAGGTCTGGAGACATGCTTGCCCAGTCCATCACCTTTACCTTCAGCTTCTTTAGCTGAAGGTAAAGGTGATGGACTGGGCAAGCTTGTCTGCGAAGGGAGGAGATCATGCTCTGCTTCAGGTCTGGAGACATGCTTGCCCAGTCCATCACCTTTACCTTCAGCTTCTTTAGCTGAAGGTAAAGGTGATGGACTGGGCAAGCATGTCTCCGAAGGAAGGAGATCATGCTCTGCTTCAGTATGTTACAGTACATGTTGGCATTCATGGTTCCCTCAATAAACTGCAACTCCCCAGTGCCGGCAGCACTCATGGAGGCCCAGACCATGCTTGACTATAGGCAAGACACACTTGTGTTTGTACTCCTCACCTGGTTGCCGTCACACACGCTTGACACCATCTGAACCAAATAAGTTTATCTTGGTCTCATCAGACCACAGGACATGGTTCCAGTGATCCATGTCCTTAGTCTGCTTGTATACAACAAACTGTTTGCAGGCTTTCTTTTGCATCATTTTTAGAAGTTGCTTCCTTCTGGGATGACAGCCATGCATACCAATTTGATGCAGTCTGAGCACTGACAGACTCACCCCCCACCCTTTCAACCTCTGCAGCAATGCTGACAGCACTCATACATCTATTTCCCAAAGACAACCTCTGAACATGACGCTGAGCAAGTGCACTCAACTTCTTTGGTCGACCATGGCGAGGCTTGTTCTGAGTGGAACCTTTCCTGTAAAACCGCAGTATGGTCTTGCCCACAGTGCTGCAGCTCAGTTTCAGGGTCTTGGCAATCTTCTTATAGCCTAGGTCATCTTTATGTAGAGCAGTTCTTTTTTTCAGATCCTTAGAGAGTTCTTTGCTATGAGGTGCCATGTTGAACTTCCAGTGACCAGTATGAGAGAGTGTGAGAGCGATAACACCAAATTTAACATACCTGCTCCCCATTCACACCTAAGACCTTGTAACTAATGAGTCACATGACACTGGGGAGGGAAAATGGCTAACTGGGCCCAATTTGGACATTTCCACTCAGGGGTGTACTCATGTTTGTTGCCAACGGTTTAGACATTGATGGCTGTGTGTTAAGTTATTTTGAGGGGACAGCAATTACACTGTTATACAGGCTGTACACTTACTACTTTACATTGTAACAGAGTGTCATTTCTTCAGTGTTGTCACAGGAAAATATATAATAACATATTTACAAAAATGGGAGACGTGTACTCACTTTTGTGAGATACTGTATATATATATAAACACAAACATGCTTTTTATTTATCATAAACTTGATAAAACACCTAAAACATTTTGTTGAGCCACTTAATTGTAGGCTCAGACTTTCAGCGTCTTTGGTGATAAATGTTGCTGAGATCAGGTAGGTAGGATTCCCACTGAATACTGGATTCCCAACACTTAATTTGTAGAAACAAAGATAGGGTTACAGAAAGAAATGTATTAAACAAAAAACAAATGTTATGTTTTAGAATTATAGGTGTGTATGGTTGGACCATGTAAGAAAGACATTAATTGTTGAAACGTGTTAGTGCAGTTGTTCAGTGAAGATCTTTGACATTTTTATACTTCTGTTCTAGATTTGTCCATGATTACCATTACTTGGTCCAACCATATACACCTATAATTCTAAAACATAAGAATATATATGACAGCAAAGCTAAATGTTGTTGAAAACTAAACCAGTTTTACATAATAAATGTATTATTATACTGCATAGGGAACATCATCACCTAGTATGTTGTGTGCTCATAAGGCTTATGTTTGATTTTCTTTAATTAGACTCACAACTCATCAAAATGAGACTTTGTATGGAGGTTTCAGAGTCTACTGGCTCTTAACTAAACTTCCAAGTATGAGAAATTCTCTGTTATGAGCTGTTCAATCTTTATCCACGTATACTATAGTAGATTGACTACTCTACAATTATGTAGAATTGCATGTACCCAACAAAATTTTGTTGTAAATATATAAATATATTACTATATAAAATATAGTAATAACTATTTAGGAAGTAGACATTTGTATTACTGGGTTTGATGATCAGAAAACAGTTTCATATTCCAAAATATTATTTCTTTTAGAGAAATCCAAAAATTAAATAAATATTTGCTGTACAATTTGTAATTGCCATTACAGGTGGCTTTACAATTTTTCCCAAGACACTACTATACATATTCACTGTTTAGTTATTTTTGACCCATTTCACTTGCCCGATATTTCTTCTTCCATAGCCTACTGATTAATTATTTGCTTTACTGAGAAATAATTAACCACAACACTAGAATCCCTTCCTATAGACAAAGCAAAAGGTCTTGATGACTTCACATCCTTGTTTTTATAACATGTTCAAAAACACGCTGGCTCTCATACTACCAAATTATTTAACCATTTTGTATCAGTTGCTTATCTTACAGTAGAAATGTAGCATGGCCTTATTTTCACCCTACTTAAGGCAGGAAAAGTCTTTACCTTCTTTAAACCAATTTCACAGTGATACTCTCCATTATGCCATGATGGTCATGGCATAAATAGCTAAAGACTGGAAACCCTCACAGTTTACTCTATATTAAAAAAGAACCACACATAATTTGCTTCATACAAGACATGGAACACCTATCTATCAAACCATCCACACAAATAAAGTGAAAATGATAATATTTTGTCAGTTTGGCAATCTCAAATATAACGTATACACCGACCACATAAACCATTACCACTTAAAACTGCTCAGTAGTCCTGTGTAACTGCAAGACAAATTGTGGTTATGAATTTTTTATTTGTTATGAACCATCTATCTGCTAGTTATTCTACAACTTCTAGTTGCCATTCCCCTTTTTCTTTTCCCCACAGTTTACTTAAAAAAAATAATAACAATTGAAATTCTAGCCTAATAAAGGTTTTTACCCCATTTTTATGGAATACAAATGTAAACATTAAGAGAGTGACACCCAGTGGATAACTTTGGAAATATTCTTTCAGTACAAGCAAGTGCCACATTATACCTATCTTTAGCTATAGCTTAAAAAAGTAGTATTTTTTATGTAATGTGTATGTACTAGATTAGGCAATGTAACTCCTTCACAAACATTAGAAACCTGCATATATGTTATATTGCTGAAGTCTGGGTACATAGAACTCATATAGGGTTATTTTTAAATACTGTACACAAAATCAATAGCCACAATGTACTTTGTGAAAATTGTAAGAAACAATTACCAATCATACTTTCTATCATCCAGTCTGTAATATCGTCGGGTATATGTAAATCTGGATTGAATATGAATCCTTTCTTCCATGATGGTTCCCATAGGAATGATTGGTTTACATCTCAAAACCCATACGGCGACTGCACAAGCGCAATGAGACGTGTATACCTCCTCCCATTCTGGGAGTTACTTTCATCCTCGTCAATGGGATAATGACTATAGTCAGTCCCTGCAGTTTTTTAATGTAAACAATATATTTTTAGAGAAATGGCAGTGTTTACATTACTGCCTAGGAACACCTCCAGTGGACAGTCCTCAGATGGCCACTAGAGATGCTTCAGAGTCTCCAAGCTCCATGCTTGGAGACAATGAATGCTTCACATAGAGATGCATTGATTCAATGCATTTCTATGAGTAAATGCTGATTGGCTAGGGTGGCGTTGGGAAAGAAACATAGAAACATAGAACGTGACGGCAGATAAGAACCATTTGGCCCATCTAGTCTGCCCAATTTTCTAAATACTTTCATTAGTCCCTGGCCTTACCTTATAGTTAGGATAGCCTTATGCCTATCCCACGCATGCTTCAACTCCTTTACTACTACTTCAGCTGGAAGGCTATTCCATGCATCCACTACCCTCTCAGTAAAGTAATACTTCCTGATATTATTTTTAAACCTTTGTCCCTCTAATTTAAGACTATGTCCTCTTGTTGTGGTAGTTTTTCTTCTTTTAAATATAGTCTCCTCCTTTACTGTGTTGATTCCCTTTATATATTTAAATGTTTCTATCATATCCCCCCTGTCTCGTCTTTCCTCCAAGCTATACATGTTAAGATCCTTTAACCTTTCCTGGTAAGTTTTATCCCGCAATCCATGAACCAGTTTAGTAGCCCTTCTCTGAACCCTGTCTAAGGTATCAATATCCTTCTGAAGATATGGTCTCCAGTACTGTGTACAATACTCCAAGTGAGGTCTCACCAGTGTTCTGTACAATGGCATGAGCACTTCCCTCTTTGTGATTGGCTGAGATAATCAATTCTGATGATGACAGCCAATGAGCTGCAGCAACTGAAGAAAGTTAATATAAACAAAGCTCCAGGGCCTGACGGTATCCATCCACGTGTACTTAAGGAACTAAGTGTAGAAATAAGTGAACCTCTGTTTTTAATCTTTCAAGATTCTTTTCTTTCAGGAAGTGTTCCGGAGGATTGGAGGAAGGCAGATGTGGTTCCTATATTCAAAAAGGGTTCAAAATCCTTGCCTGGAAATTATAGACCTGTGAGCTTAACTTCTGTGGCTGGTAAAATATTTGAAAGGTTATTAAGGGATAATATTCAAGAATTCCTTGAGAAGAACATGGTTATCAGCAAAAATCAGCACGGTTTTATGAAGCACAGGTCATGTCAAACTAACTTGATTGCGTTCTACGAAGAAGTAAGTAGAAGTATAGATCAGGGTGTTGCAGTGGATGTGATCTATTTGGATTTTGCCAAGGCATTTGATACAGTTCCACACAATAGATTAGTGTTCAAACTCAAGGAAATCAGTCTAGATGAAAATGCTTGTTCTTGGGTAGAACATTGGCTTAAAAACAGAGTACAAAGAGTTGTCATTAATGGTAAATTTTCAAGCTGGACAGAGGTGGCAAGTGGTGTCCCTCAGGGGTCTGTTCTGGGACCCCTTCTATTTAACATGTTTATAAATGATCTTGAAGACTGCATTGAAAGTCATGTTTCAGTGTTTGCAGATGACACCAAACTTTGTAAAACAATACAATGTGAGCAAGATATTACTTTGCTGCAGAGGGATTTAGATAGACTGGGGGACTGGGCACTCAAATGGCAGATGAAATGTAATGTTGAAAAATGCAAAGTTATGCACTTCGGCGTAAAGAATACACAAGCAACGTATACCCTTAATGGAAGCGAATTAGGGATAACAACACACGAAAAGGACTTGGGAATTGTTATAGACAACAAACTATGCAACAATGTGCAATGTCAATCAGCAGTGGCCAAGGCCAGTAAGGTATTGTCATGCATGAAAAAGGGCATTCATTCTCGGGACAAGAATATAATTTTGCCTCTTTATAAATCACTGGTAAGACCCCCATATTGAATATGCTGTGCAATTTTGGGCACCTGTTCTAAAGAAGGATAT
Source organism: Pelobates cultripes (assembly GCA_933207985.1). Lineage (NCBI taxonomy): Eukaryota > Metazoa > Chordata > Amphibia > Anura > Pelobatidae > Pelobates > Pelobates cultripes. Next base: position 237,184,782 of record OW240914.1, on the reverse strand, counting down.
TATGGCACTAGAAAAAGTGCAGAGGCGGGCTACAAAACTAATAAAAGGAATGGAACATATCAGCTATGAAGAAAGGTTAACAAATTTAAACCTATTTAGTTTAGAAAAACGTCGCCTGAGAGGGGATATGATAACATTATACAAATATATTCGGGGCCAATACAAACCATTGTGTGGAAATCTATTCACAAACCGGACTTTACATAGGACACGAGGCCATGCGTTTAGACTGGAAGAAAGAAGATTTCATCTAAGGCAAAGGAAAGGTTTTTTACTGTAAGAACAATCAGGATGTGGAATTCTCTGCCTGAAGAAGTGGTTTTATCAGAGTCCATACAGATGTTCAAACAGCTACTAGATGCATACTTGCAAGAACAGAATATTCAAGGATATAATCTTTCAATGTAGGGTAATAACTGCTTGATCCAAGGATAAATCTGACTGCCATTCTGGGGTCAAGAAGGAATTTTTTTCCTAGCTTGTTGCAAAATTGTGCTTCAAACTGGTTTTTTTGCCTTCTTTTGGATCAACAGCAAAAAACAAATGTGAGGTAGGCTGAACTTGATGGACGCAAGTCTCTTTTCAGCTATGTAACTATGTAACTATGTAAGGACGTGGACTGGGAATGGGGCCAGCACTGGCGGGCCCACATGGCACTAGAAACAAGATATGTTTTCTTACTATTTAAGGGTGGTAAGGGGGACCAGAGACCTACATGTGTTTTTAACACTATAGGGTCAGGAATATATGTTTGAGTTCCTAACCCTATAGTGTACCTTTAACAATGTTTAATTAAATGTCCATTGTAGTGGTTATGGTGTGAGGAGTGCCCTGCCCCCATTAGTGTAAGTAGTAATGAATATCGGCATGAATATTTACTTGTATTTTCATTAATAATTTGCCTTAAATCATTAAAACAATCTGTCCTATGATTATCAACAAATAAAATCTTTTATATACTATGACATACAGGGTTATTCACTAGACTCCACATTTTAATTAATTAAATCTGATTGGAAAAACTAAGGCACAAATAGTTGATTTGGAAAAATTCAACCATAGTCATAATTTGGCAATTTTTTACCTCAATTCTTTTGCATTTGGACTTAAGTCGCACAATTTTGATGTCTAGTGGATAACGTTGACTGAAACAATGTTATCTATATCTAATATATTTTATACATATCCCCCTTATCCAAGGTAGCAGACAATTAGCTGCTCAGCTATTTATTTGCCAGAAGTGTGGTGTTGCATGTTTAATTCATGCAAAGAGAGCTAACAAATGGTCTACAGATGAATCTAGGTTTGGCATTTGCATTTGGCATCTGTTGATGTTGTCTTCCAGTATGGGAAACAAACAAGCTCAGTAAAACAGACAGTCAAAATGCTAAATAAACAGATATACTCACCAGAGACATAACTAATATATTGGGTATGTCTTAGTCAACTCTGTGGTATGCTGAATCTTCAAAGCCTCAATTGTACTCAAACAGGTACTATCCAGTTCTAGTCTGCAACTAATTTTATGTCACTTGCTGTTCATTCTCTTGCTTTACCTCATGCTATGTTTCAATCTGGAGTGATCTCATTACATGGCTAAACCTGTATCTAATTTATTTGGCTGTTTTCTGCATGGCCACATTGTCCCTCTAAATAATTGCCAGAACTTTATTTGAGTGATTAGAAGGCATCTTTGGTTCAGATTCTGAAGGTTCACCTTACCTGACTCTGTTGTTGTGATACTCTGCATATGATTTTTCTAGAATACATAGACACTTGGTATGTATGGTCACTCTATCTTATTGTATATACTACATTGTACTCCATTATGGGCCCCCCCTTTTTGTGACTATAACAATTAGACTTGAGCATTAGTTTTTCATCAAAAGACAAATGGATGAATGAAATGAATGAATTGCTTGTTGGACAAAAATTCATCCATGCAATTTGTTCTTCCAGTGATTCGTAATTTAGTTTAGTTACAGGTATGGAGCAACCAAATTGTGGTTCCCTCCTTGTAATATTTAAAAATAGAAGTGTGCCTGGGAGCTTTGATCCTAGCTCTATGGGGGTTAATATAATCCCCATATAAGTATAAGGCTATACAAATCCTCCTTCCTGCCACTACCTGCTTTGCCACATGCTAGCTATCATAAAAAAGACTAGCTCAGACTTACCTCATCACTAATCCTAATGGTGGGGAACCTAATAAAATAATTTACTGTGGGGAACATGGTGTACCCTTACAGTCCCCCACGGGGGAGCCACTGGTGGTGGATGGGTGCCTGTCAAAAATAATAGTGTGATTATTTATAACCCCCACGCACTATCAATGGATAATGTTCCCCCCAAGCTCCAAACCTTTGGCAGTGGTGAGGGCTAATAATAAAAATGACCACACAGTAACTAGCCTCTAGTCATCCCCCCAAAAATATACCATACCTACCCCTAACCTACTTACCTTAAAATAAGTGAGGGGCAATAAACTAAATACCGTTATGATATTTAGTTAGATGTCTAGACATTAGATGTCTTCTTTTTTTTCCATCTTCTTTACTTCAGTGTCAAAAAAGGGGAAATAAAAATCCATAAAGTCGCATTGCAACTATTAAAATCAAAAGACGACAGTATCACAAAAAAATAAATAAAAAAATAAAAAATAAATAAATAAACAGACGAAAAAACAACTCATCTTCAGCCGTGCAAGGGCTACATGCACACTGAGCTTTCAGGAAGGGGAAAGCCTTATGTGCAATTTGAGTCAGAGTGCTCTGATTAGGGTAAAGGTAAATTTTATTTTTTGTCGGGAATATTTTTTTGCCATGTTTTTATTTTTTGCGAACTGATTCTTTTTTATTTTCATAGTTGTGACGTGACCTTATGAATTTTTATTTAGTAATTTTTGGAGCAGAAGATAAGAAATTGGAAGCAAAAAGAAGACATCTAATGGAAAGTATGAAACAAGTATTTTACAGGTATTTAGTTAATTGGCCACCTCCCTATTATTAGTGTTAGGGGGGTTGGTAGAGTTTTCATTTGGGGTGTGTTTAGGGGCTTGGTGACAATTTTTATTGTTAGCCCCTACCACTGCCAATGGGTGGTAGCTGTGGGGGACACCCCCTCTTTTTTATTTAGAGCCACCACCCTAAATAGTTAGGGGCTGGAAGGGGCACAATAGGTTACCTCCTTTATTATTTAGAGCTCCAACCCACCGCCAATGGGTTGGGCGAGGAACCATAGGAACCTTTAAGCAATATCAATACACTAGAAAATGGACAATATTTTACATGGTTTTACTAGTTTGGTGTTGAAGAACTTAAGTAACCTTCACATACCCTGACCTTAACTCTACTGAGATGAATTGGAATGTCGATCGCAAGCCAGACCTCCTTGTCCAACTTCATTGCCTGATTTCATAAATTTTCTTTTGGATGAATAGGAGCAAAATCACACAGACACAATCCAAAATCTTGCGGAATGCCATGCCATGCAGCAAAATATTCATTCTATCTGAACCTAATTATATATATTTTTTTTAATTCTTTATTTTTGTTGTGTTTGATGTTAACATAAGGATCACATTATACATTAGGTAAATAGCAATGGAGTAACATGTAGTGTCAGAACAGGTATACAGATTATTCAGCAAATTTTTATGACAAAAACTATAGGAATGATGAACACAGCATAGCTTGAGAAAAACGTTACAGAATTGGATAAGCATGCTGTGTGCATATAGATAAGCCCATTATGGTAGATAGAATTAAGTAGATAGATGTAAAAACGCTGAACTGATATAAGGTTAGACAGAGCTGTGTCCGCAGATACCATGAGGAGAGGAAAGGTGAGTGGCAATATGCCTTTCAACACCCAGTCCATGAGCTCGGCTCATCCAATGCCTACGGAGGGGAGAGCACAGTTCCAGAACAGCGGTGAACACTGCGATGCCTCAGGTGCTAGCAAGGGCAGACTGGTCATTGTGATGGGCCAGATTAGTGCTTTCCATTTCAAAAGCTTGGCTAAAAAGACCTCATATGGTCTCCGGGCACTTTAGGAGTCTCAACCTTGATTCGGAATGTTTTCCGTCTGTGTGCCGGCTTTGGTTGGAGGGATGAGGGCTTTCTGCTTCGCCGCCATTTTGCGGCCTTTGCTGAGGCCACAGATGTCTGCTGCGGGCGCAGGATTTGCTGTGAAGGTGAGTGAATCTTTGGCTACTCTGGGGTAGTGTGATGCCTCCTATTTTCCAGTGTCTGTCAGAATTTGTCAAAGATTCTGTTGGGTCTGGTCATAAGGTCAGTTTGATCTTTGACAGTGTCGGGGTGCCACGTGGCGTCCGTCATGCTTGGTGGCTTACTTGATATCCCTGCGGTCTCAGTGACTTCACCCCCTGTGCCCAGTAGATCAGGCGAGCCTCCCAGGGGTGGACCGGGACCATACTGCAGGTGAGGGGGAGGGGGATTATGGAGCGCTTGTATAGTGATTAGGGCCGTTGAAGAGCTCCGGTTTGGGAGATTGGCTACCTCTAACAAAAACATCTCTGACCTCCACAGTGTGCTGCTGTTAGGTTGGGAGGTGAGTCGCTGAGTGAATTTATGTTTGAGCTTGAATAAACTAAGAACGGCTTGTATTGCTCGTATAGGAGAGGAGCTCGAGCAAGACACAACTCTCCACCATGGCAGTCAGCCCCCCCCCCCCCTTATCTGAACTTCATTTTTTCTGATTGCTCATTAGCTTTTGGATAAAATTACAATTTTTTTGTTTCAGAATTTGATTCAGACAAAATATGAGATATGCTCTGTAGCTACATTTGCAGCCTTTTAGCTGATTACTCCCTAAATTGCAATCCTTGTGGGGTTGTCATATTTAAAGGTGCCAGAAAGATGAAAATTATAAGAAGCAAAAAAAAAATTAAATTATAAAAAGCCATTCCATTTCTTAATTTTGATCTTTCAGACACATTTACTAATTGTCATGGTACCTGTTGTAGCCACTGTAGAGGAGGTTCGGCATCTGGACACCCATTCTCAGGAAGGCACACAGGCACCCATCTTCTTCAGACATTTCGGCCGTTTAGACGCCGGTTGCGATAGCCCCGTCCCCTTTTATGACGCGGCGCAACTTCGCAACGTCATGACATCACGGCCCGCCGAAAAGTTCAAACCAGGGCGTTTTGGGGGCGTGGACATCAATTAAAGAGCCAAGGTATAAAAGGTACTCACTTACAGTGAGTCATTGCTCTGTCGTAGTTCCAGCTTGTCTGTTCCCTCAGTGCTATTTCTGTGATTGGTTTTGGTTATTGACTTGGCTTTGTATTCTGACTTTGCCACTTTCTCCTACCCTTGTACTCGGCTTTTGCTTTCACTTACCTGTCTTCTCGTTCCCTCGACCTCGGCTTGTTCCTGACCATTCTTTGTTTGTGTGACATTAGTCCGGCCACTTTAAGGTCCGGTATACGTCTTTATATTTGTTAGTACTCTGCGTGTTGGATCCCTGTCTCGATCCTGACATTACGACAGGGCCAATGGATCCTGCAGGTACTAGTCCTCAGGTCAGCTCCCAGGACTCAAGATTTGAAGCCATGAACCATAGAATGGACCAGATGGCTCTGGCCTTGCAGTCACTGTTATCATGGGCAAATCTTCAGCCTGAGGAGACTCGTGCTTCCATTATCGCTCCTGTAAGCACAGGGTTAGAAGTAGCTACAGTGGGGGCCTCATCTCGTGTTACCTCACCACTACGCTATGGCGGATCACCAGATACTTGTCAAGATTTTCTGAACCAGATTAGTATTCATTTTGAATTGCAACCCCGTGCCTATCCTACTGATAGAGCTAAGGTCAGATTTATAATAACCCTGCTAATAGATAAGGCACTTAGATGGACTAATCATTTGTGGGAGAATGATAACCCTTTGGTTTATAATTATAACGCTTTTGTTGCAGCATATAGATGGACGTTTGATCCCCCATGAAGAAAAACCAATGCTGCTAGGGTTTTGCTACGTCTTAAGCCAAAAAATAGTACACTTGTGGATTATGCGTTAGAATTCAGATCTCTGGTGGCCGAAGTCAAATGGAATGATCAAGCTCTCATAGATGTATTTCTAAATGGTTTATCAGATGAAATTCTTGATGAGGTAGCCACTAGAGAACTTCCTGAAAATTTTGAAGATCTGATTTCATTTATCTCACGCGTAGGTGAACGTATGAGACAAAGACAAAATACTAGAAACAGAACCCGTAGACCTTTTATTAGATTGGCTCCCTCGTTCCAGAATTCCGATTCTATGGCTCTAGCATTGCCTGAGCCAATGCAATTGGGAACTACTTGATTGACTGAACAGGAGAGACAATACAGGAGAAGGGATGGTCTTTGTTTATATTGTGGACGAAGGGGTCACCTACGCCTTAACTGTCCTACTCGGCCTGAAAACGCTCGCACCTAAGTTCCTCCAGAGGACAGGCCTTGGGTGTTGCAATCTCATCCACTATAATTAATCATGAGAACCATAGGCTTCTAATTCATATCTCTTTGATCTGGGAGAAGAGATCCTTAACTACATTTGCTTTAATAGATTCTGGAGCAGCAGAAAGCTTCATGGATCAAGCTTTTGTCAAAAACCCACTCCTTCCTTTTCAACTAAGATACACCCTTGGCCGTTGAGGCTATCGATGGTAGACCACTATCAGAGCCTGTTATTTCTCATGAAACCATGCCAATCAAAGTAACTATTAGTGTGTTAGACGAGGAAACCATATCTTTACTGTTGATTTCTTCTCCCTCCTTTCCAGTGGTTCTCGGGGATCCCTGGTTAAGGAAACACAACCCCGTCATTGACTGGGAACAAAGGGAGATAGTATCATGGGGTCTGGGTTGTACTGGCAGATGCTTGCAAAAAGTCACACCAGTTTATATAGCGAACATTCCTACCAACTCTCCCCAGCCTACTGACTTATGGATACCCTCTCAATACCAGGATCTAAAGGCAGTCTTTGATAAAGGGAAAGCTGACACCTTGCCCCCACATAGGTCATTTGACTGTAATATTAAGCTTCTACCTGGTACGATGCCTCCAAGAGGTACTGTGTATCCACTATCCACAAAGGAGAACTTGGTACTAGAGGAGTACATAAAGGAGAATTTAGAAAAGGGCTTTATTAGAAGGTCTTCATCACCAGCGGGAGCTGGATTTTTCTTTGTAACTAAGAAAGACGGCACTCTGAGGCCTTGCATAGATTACCGGGGTTTAAACAAAATAACTATTAGGAATGCTTATACCATTCCCCTGATCACCGAGTTATTTGATTATTTTGACTTAAGAGGAGCTTATAACTTGGTAAGAATTCAGCAAGGAGACGAGTGGAAAACTGCATTCAATACTCATTACGGTCATTATGAATACACAGTAATGCCATTCAGGCTATGTAATGCTCCAGCTGTCTTTCAAGATTTAATCAATGAGGTTTTGAGGGAATTTCAACAAGAATGCGTTATAGTATACCTGGACGATATACTGATACATTCTAGAGACAGATAAATTCATCACAGACAAGTGAGAAAGGTGTTGCGTAAACTTTTACAACATGGGTTGTACTGCAAATTGGAGAAGTGTAGTTCTAAACAATCACAGATAAGTTTTCTAGGTTATGTCATCTCTGGAGATGGCTTTAAGATGGACCTGATTAAACTTTGACCTATCTATCATGCCTAGGGGACTCAAAGCCAAACAGAGGTTTATCAGATTTTCCAATTATTATAGGCGCTTCATTAAAGGATTCTCATCTATAATAGCACCCATAACTAACGTGACGAAGAAGGGTTCTAATACCAAGATTTGGACTACGGAGACTTTATCTGCCTTCGAGACTCTCAAGGAGACTTTTGCCTCTGCCCCTATATTGATTCATCCAGATACCACTTTACCTTTTTTGCTTGAGGTAGATGCTTCTGAGACGGGTATAGGGGCAGTATTATCTCAAAGGCAAGGGTTGGATAAACCATTGCATCCATGTGGATTCTTCTCCAAAAAATTGTCCAATACGGAGAGAGGGTATGACATTGGAGACAGGGAACTGCTAGCGGTAATAATGGCTTGAAGGAATGGCGGCATCTATTAGAGGGGACATTACAACCAATTACTATTTTGACAAACCATAAGACTTTATCTTACATAGGAGAGGTCAAAAGATTATCCGCCAGACAGGCTCATTGGTCCTTGTTTCTTACCCATTTTAATTACGTACTGACCTACAGACCGGGCTCCAAGAATACTAAAGCAGATGCTCTCTCAGGTCAACATGAACCTGCTACATTCACTGATACTCCTATGTCTTCCATCATTCCCAAGCAGAATATTATAGCCAATACCAGTGTGAAAGTACACTCACCTTTACTCTCCAATATTGAGAAAGAACAATGCTTAGCTCCAGAGCAAACTCCTGAGGGAAAGTATTATGTTCCTCCCAATCTCCAAGGTGAATTACTTTTATGCTTTCATAACAGTAAAGTTGCCGGACACCCAGGCATACACAAGACTTATGCTCTAATTTCCCAAAACTTCTGGTGTTCTACCTTACATAGGGATATAAGAGACTATGTCATGGCATATGAAATATGTGCCAAAAATAAACAAACAACCACATACCCTTCCATGTGGTTTACTTCAACCTTTAGATATACCAAAGAAACCATGGTCCAGTTTAGCTATGGAATTTATTGTTGAATTACCAGTATCCACTAACAAACAGTTATCCTCACAGTTATTGACAGATTTATTATCTAAATTACCTTCTGCACCCAAATTGGCTGAAATTTTTGCGAAGGAAATTTTTTGCTTACATGGAATTCCTACGGATATTGTCTCAGATAGAGGTCCCCAGTTTGTATCTCGTTTTTGGAAATCCTTCTGTTCCCAGTTGGATATCAAGTTAAATTTGTCGTCGGCCTACCATCCCAAATCTAATGGGGCAGCCGAGCGTACTAACCAAAAGATTGAACAATATTTACGGTTTTGTGTCTGAGCACCAAGATAATTGGGTTGGTCTGATTCCTTGGGCGGAGTTTGCACACAACAATATTGTTTGTGATTCTACTCGTATTAGCCCCTTCTTAATGAATTATGGCTTTCATCCTACCATTCTTCCGTCGTTATTACCCTCACAGGGTATACCGATGGTTGATGAACACGTCGCCAATATGAGGAAGTTATGGGATCAGATTCATCAAGTTCTTGTTCACACTTCTGCTTTCTTTAAACGGCAAACGGATAAACACAGAAGGCCTGCTCCTGTTTTTCACCCGGGTGAAAAGGTTTGGTTGAGTACCAGACACATCTGTTTAAGGGTTCCATCCATGAAGTTCGCACCTCGTTACATAGGACCTTACAAGGTCTTACGGAGGATCAACCCGGTTGCTTATCAACTTGCTCTTCCTAATTCTTTTCATGTTTCACTATTGAAACCTCTCATTTGTAATAAATACACCTCAGTATCGACTCCTCCCTCTTCTGTTCAGGTTGAGGGTCAGGAGGAATATGAAGTCAAATTCATTCTCAACTCTCGTATTTCTCGTGGGAAGTTACAGTATCTTGTTGACTGGAAAGGTTATGGTCCTGAAGAAAGGTCCTCGGTAACTTTTGAGGATATCCATCCTGCTCGTCTTCTCTGGGCGTTCCATGCTCGCTTTCCTTCTCATCCTGGCCCCTACCGCCCGGTGGGCGTTCCTAAGATGGGGGATACTGTCATGGTACCTGTTGTAGCCACTGTAGAGGAGGTTGGGCATCTGGACGCCCATTCTCAGGAAGGCACACAGGCACCCATCTTCTTCAGCCATTTCGTCCGTTTAGACGCCGGCCGCAATAGCCCCGCTCCCTTTTATGAAGCGGCGCAACGTAATGTTCAAACCAGGATGTTTTGGGGGAGTGGACATCAATTAAAGAGCCAAGGTATAAAAGATACTCACTTACAGTAAGTCATTGCCCTGTCATGGTTCCAGCATGTCTGTTCCCTCAGTGCTATTTCTGTGATTGGTTTTGGTTATTGACTTGGCTTTGTATTCTGACTTTGCTACTTTCTCCTACCCTTGTACTCGGCTTGGCTTTCGCTTACCTGTCTTCTCGTTCCCTCGACCTCGGCTTGTTCCTGACCATTCTTTGTTTGTGTGACGTTAGTCCGGCCACTCTAAGGTCCGGTATATGTCTTTATATTTGTTAGTATTCTGCGTGTTGGATCCCTGTCTCGATCCTGACACTAATGCTAAGTAAAATAAAAATATATAGTATTAGTAAATTAGGGAAGTTAAATACTCTTTCTTGCCCCTACTTGCTGCACAGGCTTTTTGTAATTTTGGATATTTGAAAATTTAGGGAATTATCGGCAAATGACTGCAAATGTAGCCATGGAACAGATCTCACAATTTAATTTGTCCGAACGAAATACCGAAATGAAAATAATGTCCCAATTTCATCTAAAAATGTATCAAAAATTTGACAAAATTTAGTTCCAAAGAAATATCCTAATAAGTTTAATAACAATTAATATATTTCTGGATGGAATCACGCAAATGTAATAAACCTAAAAAAAAAGTGACAATATTATGATAGCTGCCCTTTAAACTTTTTTTGTATCCACCTTTTCAGTGGGGGAAATCATATTTTCTCACTCTCAGTTTGATGAGTTATTGTCATCTGTTTGCCTTTTTGCTATACCTCAGTTTGGATTATGTGTTTTACTGCTCTTCATGTTCCTTTTATCTAATTGTGGATTGTGTACTAGGCCTTACCTGTGTCTCATTTATATATTTTTTTTGTTACATGAATTGTGAACCTTATTTTGAATATTTATCAGGGTTGTCCACACAACCAAGGAGTTTGAGTACTTCAATTTAATATATAAAAAACAAACAAATATGGATATGTATTTAAAACTGACTTTCTGGTCACCTAATCCAGGTACAGGTTTTCACAACTCTCACTCTCTCTTTAAATACTATTTTCTATGTGTTGACTGTGGCGAAAGTGACCTCACCATTGGTTTTTGGAGGGGCCTGTTTGCCAGCCTCCTGCCCTGTGACTATGACCCTGGGATGTATTGCCCTTCTAGGAACTGATTTGGGCATATTGTATTATGCTGCTGCTGGCCCTTTAAGAACCATCTGGGGACATACTGTGGTGTTACTGGGTGGCCACCATTTCCTGTATCAGAGGCACATGGTGAGAACAATTAATGAAGCACATGGTGAGAACAATGGATGGCGGCCATTTTAACTCACAGACACTGTTTTGACTTTTCTACACGGTGCCATCTCGCCGGTATTTGGTGCACAAAGACATCGTTCAGTAGTTTTAAACTACAGAAGAGGGGACACATTTAACGGTAATTATTTTTCATATAGCCTGTATATGTTCTGCGGAATCTGCATTAAACCATATCTTCCAAACTATTGAACGGATCTGGATGAATTTTGGATATGTGGTTCACCCAGATCCCCCGGTTCAGAGGATATTTTTATGGGGTTATTGCATGTTTTGGGGTCCCTGTGATATGTTTTATAATACTGTATTTCTCTGCCTGTGATAATTATATTAACCATTGTGTTCAGTAATCATATCACAGGCAGAGGGGAGGATTTTGTGTGGGCGTGTCTGTGTGTATTGTACGGATTGATTGGTTGGATTTCAAAACCCTGGGGGCAGTACTATGTTTGTAGAATGTGAATAAAAGAGGCTTTATGTGCCAGTACAGTCAGTTCTACTTCACCCTCAATTTGGAGTGCCGTCTCTTATTGGGGGAATCTGCTACAAGGGATTGCTATGCTCTACATACTCTCTTGCTATATTCACTGCTAAGCTCTTGTAAGAGCTTGTTCCTGTTTTGCTCTCTGGAGGAGTCTATGGTGGTTATGTTGTCTGCTGCAGTGTTTGGAGTCCTCAGGAAGCGCTAGGAGCATCCTTCAACGGAGGTACCCAGTCGGGGTGCCAGGTGATCCGTTACATTGACCCTCAATCCCGTGTTTCCAGACCCAACCAGACTTGTTCGCGGCCGTAGAAGCAGTCTTTACTGGCCAGGAAGCAGTGCGTCTGTCCTGGAGTAGCTCTGAACTCTTATGGAACTCTTAAGCGGATCGTGGAGTCGCCGCGGTCCGATGAAACATCAATGAGCAAACAGGCAAACAAGCAAACAGGGTGCTTTTTTGGAGGATTAATAGAGAGGGTGATGAGGCATCCAACAACATCAAGCACTTGTGGGAGCTCCATGTAACCACGGAAAGCGCTGTGGTGACCCGGGATCTCTATCCAGCACTCTGGAGCCCTGTGCTGGATCAGAGGCTAGCTGCATCCTACTGAACTTTGGACTCTAGTCTAAGCCATGTCTGATCCAGGTGCTTGTATGTTTCTGAATAAAGATCCCATGCTGGTCTGTGTATAAATTGGTGTACTGTGACTCAATAAAAAGTGCTTCTTCACCCTTCACTAAGTCTCGACTAGTGTTTGGGTGAGACAGCAGTACCTTGTGCAGTAGGGTATATTCACAATGCACACTGGGAAGGGACAACCTAGGTGGCAATAACCTTCTCGAGAATATACTGCCACATCTGGTGGCAGTGGAGGGATGGTCCCCTTCCTTGTAGTCCGAGTGGAACCAGCAACGGATAATGCAGGGATTGAAGCATTTAATTCTCAAGGATCTCCTGTAAACCTGGAATGAAGCCCCCTAGCAACAAATCTAAAGCTACTCCATGAACTGAAGCTGTTTGAAGCCTAGCGACCTGTCCCAGTGACCGATGTGCCTATTTAAGCAAGCATTCACAGCATTCAAATCTTTCAGTGAGGCCAAAGAAGAGATCGATGGGTACCTGGCCAATTTCAGTGCACCCTACACCAGGTGGTCCACGATTTGGTACCCATCCTCGCCAGCAAGCTAATCAGACAAGTAGCCAAAGCACTTTGATCAGTAGCCGATGAAGATTTATGGAGCTATGACCGGGTGAAAGAGGCCTTATTGACCCGATAAGCGGTAGCTCCAGAAGCATATTGGCGCAAATTCCGCATACTGAAAAAAAATTTACGAGACTCTTGCACCAAATAGTCCTGCTGACTTCACCGGGCAGCTATACACTGGGTGAATGGATGCCAGGCCACTACCATCGAGGATGCCAGGCTATTACCATGGAGGAGGTGGTACAACTGATGCTCCTGAAACAGTTTTACTCAGTAGTCTCCCCAGAACTCTGGGAGTGGGTAAGAGACCAACGGCCCTTCACCTTGCCCGAGGCCAGCACCTGCCAGATGAATTTGTTGATGCCAGGTGGTTAGACCAGAACGTTCACGAAGTTCCCCAAGTGCTTTGAGGCACCCGCAACCCTACTATGTACCTCTCCCCGACCAACACCTCGCCCCATACCAGCTGCAGCGGCCTTCTGATGTGCCAGAAAACCACACATCAGGAGAGACTGCCCTATGGAAGCCCCCCACACTACCAAGATCAGACCAAGGCCACCAGTCCCTTGCCTGGACTATGTAACCTAACAAGATGGGCTAGGGACCAAAGATTTGTGGGATACCCTACACGACAACCGCCAGCATCATCGCCAGCTCGTGCTGGTAAATAGACAAACTGCACTACCCTGAACCTAATATACAAGACACCAGCGCTACCCTGAACCTAATATAACGACACTTAGCCGGAGACGTCGAGAACCCAGAAAATCATTAACGGTACGGGTAGCTGAAGGAGCCAGACACCGGTTTACCACCACCAGGGTTCACCTAAATTGAGGAGCAGGATCCAGCACCATGGAAGTAGGAATTCTGAAACACTTGCCCGCTGAGGTCTTGCTTGGAAATGACTTCAGCCTTTTCTCTGCAAGCCACTGCAGATGCTCACCCTATAACCACCTGATTCCTTTATGGTCTCCAGAATTTTTCGTTCGTGTATCTGGGTGACATAGCGTTCTTTAGTGATATCTGGGAGAAACACTTAGACCACATAGGGACGGCCCTAGAAATAATCAGGGCAGTGGCTTAACCTTGAACCCTGACAAATGTCACATAGGCTTGACCGAGATGCAATACCTAGGACACCGGGTCAGGTGTGGGAAGCAGCAGCTGGAGCCAGCTAAGAACGAAGCCATTGCTAACTGACCAATCCCCAAACTAAGACCTAAGTCATGGCGTTCTTGGGAACTGGTGTATACATCGGGAATCCACAATGTTTATAGGGGATGCAAAGTTTGGTGTGTAAGGGATGTAGTGTCTAAAAGAGATGCTTTGTGCATGAGGGTGCAACGCGTGTAGACGTGTGCAGTATGTGTGAGGCATGCAGTTTATGTGTGTAGGGGTGCAGTGTGTGTGCAGAGGGGCGCAGTATGTGTGAGGGGTACAGTGTGTGTGACAGGTGCTGTGTATGTGTAGGGGCGCAGTATGTGTGAAGGATGCAGTATGTGACCATGTTGGATGTTATAGGGCCTATATATAGTGTGGGCTGGTTGAGAGGGGAGTAAATATGCATTTTTTTTCTTCTTTCCTTTTTTTGGTGGTCTGGTGGTGGTGAGTAACTCCTAGCCTGGAGTGCCTCTTTTTGCCCAATGACCAGTCTGGGTCTGCTAGCAGGTGTACCAGGGGTTGGCTTATCCCACCCTTTAAAATTGAAGAGAACAGGAAGGGAAGCTGCAGGTTCTAGATTCAATCTAATTGGCAATAACCAGCAGCATCATCAGTCCACCAGTATCCGTATTGAAAGGTCCTCTAAGACCTCAAAGCAACTGCCATCCTGTACTCATTGGCTGTTTCAAGACCTTTTCCCCCAGAAGCACCTGCATTTGCTAATGGCAGCAGTATTAATACCTCCACTACTGCCAGATCCACTGAGGTGGTGACACCTGCCATTAAGCAACTGGGAAGTTTCATTGCAGCCTGTTCCCATTGCCGATCCATTCAGGCAACCTAAGAGGGAAATAATGGAATAAGAGGAGGAATTTGCTTCTAGTGCCATCACCATTACTCCCATCACTGCTGCTACTGCCACCATGTCTGATAGATGCATCAGTACCTTTACTTGACACAAGAAGATATGCTAGTAGTTCCTACAAGACAGGGAGAAGAAGGAATTGAGTGGGTGTCCACAATTTCAGGCTAAACTGGTGATGTATCTCTGCTTTACAGCATCAAACATATCTGAGAAGAGTTGTTGAATCTCCCACCTAGGTTGTTATCGCCACCTCCATGGTTAGGCCACTAATTTCCACCAGTGTTACCAACCCAACTTTTTCCAGTCCTAGGGATCTTCTGATTAGGTCAGAGACCACACTAATGAACACAGGCAGGAAGGGTTAGGAAGGTGGTGAAACAAGGCAGGTAGGAAAAACTGTTGTATCTCTAGCACTCATGCATAACAGTGTTACCCATCTTCCCATACTCTGGGAACATTTCGGTACATTCGGTGACAGATATCTAGCAAAATTATGTCCTTGACAGAACATTCCAAGGCATTCCAAGATGGAATCGTTTAGGAGCCTGGATTTTAGTGCATTGGTAGGCAAGTAGGGCTGCCCTCGTTCCTCCTCAGTGTTGAGATGATAGATGAGCAGCATACCTCAGACAATATATTGCAGGCACTGAAGAAGATGGAGGCACAGGGACTAGAACAGCAGACAGTCACACATACACTAATAGATTGGTGTAGAATGCTGATCTCATTGAGGAAAGTACTGGAAGTTTGACATCCCTTCCTGAGTGTTGTAGGAAGATTGCTGCCTGCTTTCACTGTAGTGTTAACCCACTTGTCATGTGGCTACATGTGATGCAGCCACTACACTTGAAGTATCCTTTCTTAACCATGATAGATGTTTTCTTTTACAAGGGATTTGCATAAAGTTGTGCTCAAAAGTTTGCAGGAATTGTGAAATGTTGGCATTTATTTAAAAATATAACTGATAATGCAAAAAAAACCCCCACATTTTATTGAAAGATAGTGATCAAATGAAGCCATTTATAATCACATAGTTGTTTGGCTCCTTTTTTACCCCTTAGTGACCAGACTGTTTTTCAATTTTCTCACCGTTAAGGACCAGGGCTCTTTTTACATTTCTGCGGTGTTTGTGTTTAGCTGTAATTTTCCTCTTACTCATTTACTGTACCCACACATATTATATACCATTTTTCTCGCCAGTAAATGGTCTTTCTAAAGATACCATTATTTTTGTCATATCATATAATTTACTGTAAAAAACATTATAAAATATGATGAACAAATGTAAAAAAAACACCCATGCTAAATAGTTTCAAAATTTTGTCCTGAGTTTAAAAATGCCCAATGTTAACATGTTCTTAGCTTTTGGGAAAGTTATAGGGCTATGAGTACAAGTAGCACTTTGCTATTTCCAAACCATTTTTGTTACATTGTAACACTGATATCTGTCAGGAATAACCCTTCACATGTATATATTTTTTAAAAGAAGACAACCTAAGGTTTTAAACTTGGGGTATTTTGACTCTTTTCATGCAACCATTTTACCACCAATCTATGGCAAATAAAAAAATAAAAAATAAATAATTGGTAATTTGTTTGACACACATTGCAATTTAAGAATACATGTATGGAGAACTTTAAGGGTTACTGCCAAATACCACCCAATATGTGTTCAGCAACATCTCCTGAGTACAGTGATACCTCCCAAGTATAGGTGTGTCAGTTTCTCTGGGGTCTAAAAGACCTTATTTGGAGGGTGTGCATTCCAGTTTTCCAACTTGGAATTTCCACAGCTGGTCATCATGCACCCATGTCCTATTTGGGACATTTTTGAAGCCGACTAATGTAATTTACCCCCACCAAACCATATATTTTTGAAATGTAGACACCATAGGGTATTTCGAATGGTGGTGTTTTAACACTTTCCATGCACTAATACTACCACCATTCTTTGTCAACCTTTTGGCTAGTCATTTTTTGTGTTATTTTTCCACACACATTGTACTTAAGGCATGAATTCTAAGTTTATTTTATGTGTTACTGACATAGAACACCCCAAATTGTGTTCAGCAACATATCCCTAGTACAACAGTGCTCCCAATGTACTTGTTTTATGGGTTTTTGCAAACAAATGTAGGGCTTTCCACTTTTCCATGTTGGCACATTGAAATTGGCCAGATTGGTTTGCTGGGCCTATATTGCCTTTGAGACCGTATAGCAGCCCAGGAATGAAATTTAACCCCATCATGGCATACCATTTGTAAAAGTAGACAACCCACGGTATTCAAAATGGGTTATGTCCAGTCTTTTGTAGTAGCCACTTAGCCACTAACGCTCGCCAAAGTTAGCGCTCAGATTTGTTTTTTGCATTTTTTTAAACAAAAATTTCACTTTTACTGGTGATTTCATCGTCATGATAAGCTTTACTGTTGTAAACACTCATATTTGCATTCAGCGAAGTTCCTGAGTATAACAATAACCCCCCATGTACAGGTTTTATGGTGTTTTGAAAAGGTACAGGATCAATATAGGGCTTGCCCAATTCAGTTTGCCAGATTGGTTTGCTGGGTCTGTGTTGCCTCTTGAGACCATATGGTAGCCCAGTAATATGAAATAACCCCATCATGGCATACCATTTTCAAATGTAGACCAACCCAGGGTATTCAAAATGGGGTATTTCCAGTCACTTAGTCAATTTGGCCAAATTGGCAGTTTTATTTGTTTTTTGCATTTTTTTACACAAAAACTGCACTTTTTCTGGTGATTTCATTGACAGGATATGTTTTACTGTTGTAAACACTCATATTTGTGTTCAGCGAAGTCTCCCAAGTATAACAATACCCCCCATGTACAGGTTTGATGGTGTTTTGAAAAGGTACAGGGTCTGTATGGTGTTTTTCGAAAGGTACAGGGTCAAACTGAATTGCCCAATTCAGTTTGCCAGATTGGTTTACTGGGTCTGTGTTGCCTTTTGAGACCATATGGTAGCCCAGGAACGTGAAATAACCCCATCATGGCATACCATTTTCAAATGTAGACAACCCAGGGTTTTCCAATTCAGGTATTTACAGTCTTTTGTAGTAGCCACTTAGTCACAAACGCTGGCCAAATATAGCAGGTTTTTTTTTGTTTTTTTTTTATTCTTTATTTTGGCAGATGATGTATAACAAAACAGCAGTTTCATTGTATAACAATTGATAAGCATAGTCAAGATTTGCAAACAATGGAGTTTAGTGTGTTCACCTATTTTTTTTTTTATAGCTATTGGTAGATTAATGATGCCCAGGAGCAGGTATTACCCCATGGGGTAGGTAGTTGAAGTGTCTGCCTTCTCCAACAGGTAAGCATCTATAAATTGAGACTATGTGTATATGGCGTTAAAGTATCACCTGGGTGGTATATAGGTATCTAACCTATGAGGTATTGGGGGGGATTGTAGGCTTATAACATCCTGTAACATTATGAGCATTGAAAGCTATCTCTAGGGGGTGGGTTTCTGTTGCTATAGCAGCACTTAATAGTCCACCATGTGGCGGTTGAGTGAATATCATTAGTAAGTAGGTATAGTGATTTAGACACAAATAACAAAGCTAAAAGTAATATCAGCATATAAGTGAAGGTTAAACTTAAACTGTTGGTGCTTCCAATCTGGTCATCAGGGTTTAAGTCAGAGAGTCGTTGTCTTCTATCCCTGGCACAAAGGGAATAATCGCTGAGACGTCCGATTGATGGTTGGTACTACTGGCATTTTTCACTTATCCTATACTCAAAGAAATCCTAGGTGGGGATCATTCCACCAACGCTACTACAATAGAGCAGTACCTTCTGCTCTACACTTGTGAGTATATTTTATATATTTTATATACCACATTCCTTTCAAATTGAGAGCACTATTGTTGTTTTTTTATATACCCTGGAACCCTGGATACCTAAACCGGATTGACCGACACATCTCTCCATTGTATCCCATAGCGGGAATTGTACCGCTAGATGCCCTCCGCTCTAGAGCTGGTTTAAGCTCTTTTAAATGTGAGCCCATTACCTTCATTTTATCCATTGTACCTTTGGATCTCTGACGTATTACACTATCGTCTGTCTGTCATATCTCCCCCTTGTATCTCCACATATACAGATATTTTATCATCCGGACAGATCAACTCCTGAGGATTGCACCCCTATTTTATCCTGTTATATTACTGAGACTTTTATACGTATTTTACCATCCGGATGGATCAACTCCCGAGGATTGCACCACTATTTTAGTGAGATTTTATTTTCACCATTTTTTCATTGTATCATTTAGACCATTTGGTGGTTTTCTATTTGTATACTTACTGTTACGAGACTTTCGGCGCAACCCTCACCTTATATATATATATATATATATATATATATATATATATATATATATATATATATATATATATATATATATATATATATATATATATATATATATATATATAAATAAAAGAATCAAGATGCACTCACAGGTCTTCAGATATAAGAAAAAAATGGTGCTTTATTAATCCATGTGCGGTATACAAAAAAAATCAATCGACGTTTCGACCCTGCCGGGTCTTTTTCAAGATCCTGAAAAAGACCCGGCAGGGTTGAAACGTCGATTGATTTTTTTTTGTATACCCACATGGATTAATAAAGCACCATTTTTTTCTTATATCTGAAGACCTGTGAGTGCATCTTGATTCTTTTATTTTTATATATTTGACGCCTAAGATTTGCACCCAGGCAAGTAATACACTGTCTTTCTTTTTCAAGGAGAGTGCCAAGCTATCATCTTTTTATATATATATATATATATATATATATATACACACATATATATATATTTGCTCCCTGATTGCACCGCTGCAATCTATTATGAATGCGGCGGCAAGGCTCATTTTCCTGTCCGCTCGCACCTCCCATGCCTCCCCGCTCTGTCAGTCCCTGCATCTGCTTCTAGGTAGATATAGGGCTCAATTTAAAATTCTGGTGCTTGTTTACAAGTCCCTACATAATGCTGCTCCTACCTACCTATCCTCCCTAAGTATGTCTCATCGAGGCCCCTACGCTCTGCCAAAGACCTACAGTGCCTTGCAAAAGTATTCTTGTTTTGTTGCCTCACAACATGGAATTAACATGAATTGTTTGAGGATTTGATTCATTTAATTTACAGAACATGCCCACAACTTTGAAGATGTTCTTTTTTTATTTTTTTATTGTGAAGCAAACCACAAATAGGGCAAAATAACAGAAAAAGTAAATGTGCATAACTATTCACCCCCTAAAGTCAATACTTTGTAGAGCCAGCATTTGCGGCAATCACAGCTCCAAGTCGCTTTGGATAAGTCTCTATGAGCTTGCCACATCTTACCACTGGGATTTTTGCCTATTCCTCCTTGCAAAACTGCTCCAGCTCCTTCAAGTTGGATGGTTTGCACTTGTGAACAGCAACCTTTAAGTCTGACCACAGATTTTCTATTGGATTGAGGTCTGGGCTTTGACTAGGCCATTCCAACTCATTTACATGTTTCCCCTTAAATCACTCAGGTTTTGCTTTAGCAGTGTGTTTGGGGTCATTGTCCAGCTGGAAGGTGAACCTCCGTCCTAGCCTCAAGTCACGCACAGAGTGGTACAAGTTTTGCTCAAGAATATCCCTGTTTAGCACCATCCATCTTTCCCTCAACTCTGACCAGTTTCCCAGTCCCGGCAGCTGAAAAACCTCCCCACAGCATGATGCTGCCACCACCATGTTTCACAGTGGGGATGGTGTTCTTTGGGTGATGTGATGTGTTGGGTTTGCGCCAGACATTTTGTTTTCTTTGATGGCCGAAAAGTAACATTTTAGTCTCATCAGACCAGAGCACCTTCCTCCATATATCTTGGGAGTCTCCCACATGCCTTTTCTCAAACTCAAAACGTGTCATTTTGTTTTTTGCTGAAAGTAATGGCTTTCTTCTGGCCACTCTGTCATAAAGCTCAACTCTATGGAGCATACGGCTTATTTTTGTCCAATGTACAGATACTCCAGTCTCTGCTATGAAACTCTGCAGCTCCTCCAGGGTTACCTTAAGTCTCTGTGCTGCCTCCCTGATTAATGCCCGGTCCGTGAGTTTTAGTGGGTGGCCGTCTCTTGGCAGGTTTGCTGTTGTGCCATGTTCTTTCCATTTGGTAATGATAGATTTGATGGTGCTCCTGGGGATCATCAAAGATTTGGATAGTTTTTTATAACCTATCCCTGACTTGTACTTCTCAACAACATTGTCCCTTACTTGTATGGAGAGTTCTTTGGTCTTTGGTGTTTGGTTAGTGGTGCCTCTTGCTTAGGTGTTGCAGCCTCTGGGGCCTTTCAAAAAGGTGTGTATATGTAATGACAGATCATGTGACACTTAGATTGCACACAGGTGGACATCATTTCACTAATTATGTGACTTCTGAAGGTAATTGATTGCACCAGAGCTTTTTATGGGCTTCATAACAAAGGGGGTGAATACGTAAGCTCATGCCAATTTTCTATTTCTAAAAAATAGTTTTATGTATATATTTTTCTAATTCCACTTCACCAACTTAGACTATTGTGTTCTGATCCATCACATACAATCAGTGGCGTAGCGTGGGTTGTCAGCACCCGGGGCAAGGCAAGTAATTTGCGCCCCCTAACCCGTGGATTTTAGCACTCGAGTCTCTTCCACTAGATTAGTTAAAGAAACCTTTACCCCCCCAAGCTCATGTATTGTTTGTTATGAAAATACTTATGTAATTAAAGTAAAATGCATCTAAATACAAGTTTATTTTCCAACACTTTATTGAGTGCGAACATGCATTACACACATTCTCCACATTTTCAGCAGGTCTATGAATACAAATATACAAATGTAGTAACCTAGCATGGGCCATGCTATTATATGTCGTCTCACAACCATCGTAAACGACAAAAAATATCAAGAACAAAAACTAAACATCAAAATGGAACCATACCCTGGAGATGATCCAAGACTGGGCTAGATGGAGCCAACTTCCTCAATCCTGTACCTCTAATTGTAATTATTTAATAGAAGTGCAAGATATCAATCTGTATATAATATACATATTAATTTAAATTCGCCTGCTTTTAATTAGCGCAAATTTTTCAACAACGGAATTGAAATCTACATTAAAGTCTCTCGCAATGGACAGTATTGCTAGATTACTCAGTCTTTCTTGGCTCATTGTAGATCTCTGATATGTTTTAATTAGTTTACGTTTTGAGAAACTTCTTTCACAAAACGTAAACTAATTAACAGTAGAAACAGTGATAGTAAGAAAGATTCTTAATGTGACAACAAAGTTAGTTAAACTTTCTTGCAGCTTCCACTTATACACCCAGCGAAGCAAATCTAAAGCTGGCCAGTTTGCAACCTGCTCATCAGGATTGACCTCCATATACAAGATAATGTGGTCCCGATGTCGAGTTATTTCGGTGAGCATAGATGCAGAATTCAATTCCGTGTACTGAGCACACGTGTGCTGAATTTGTTTCTTAATAAAATCATCTTTTTTAGTATCCAACAATGTTTGAATTTGCAAAAAAGCAAATCGCTGGTGCAGCGTATTCATCTGCGTAGTACGTTTTTTAATTTCTGCCTGAAGCTGCTCAATTGCTTCCAGTTGTTTTCTGCTTGTTTCTTGTATTAAGGTCAAGCCAGCATCGCAACTGTTCTCACCATCCATCTTCTTGCGTCTTCCAACTCTTCTCTCTGTAGGTATGCAATAGGTTTTGCATACCTGCAAAGCTTTCTCAGTTGCCTTTGACACTAGACTATCACGTTTTTCATGACAAAATAAAGTCAATGCTTTTAACTTTTGCACGCATTGATCAAGCGCAAGTCCTTCTTGCTGCAGGTAGATCTGAGTATCATTTACTTCGGTTAGTACTGGGTTCCAAAAATGCAAGAAAGAGAAAAAAACATATGTCATTATGCAAACTAAAAGACTTCCTGCATCACCCCTGGTTTCAGAGGTTTCTTCCGGCCCATCTCTCAACGCTTCCAAAGCGTCTATTATTTTCTCAGTGTGTTCAGCAAGTACGCATACAGCTTCATGCGTTGAACTCCATCTTGTGTTACACGATCGCTTTACACGAATTGGTACATGTTTCTTAAGGATATCCCACCTGTGGGTGGAGCTTGAGAAAAATGAATACACCTTTTCCACAGTGCCAAAGAAAGTAACAGACTTTGTCCCAACACCAACTGCATGCATCCCAGCAAGATTGAGAGAGTGATTGTTACATGGCACAAACATTGCTTTGGGATTCATATCCAAAATACGTTTTTTGTACACCACTAATGTGTCCAGCCATAGTCGCAGCATTGTCGTATCCCTGGACGTAGCAATGCTCTAGTTTAAGGCCATCAGCTTGCAACTTGTCACAAATTTGTTTTGTAATGACATCAGCTGATTTCCCATATAACTGAATAAAGTCAATGAAAGACTCTGTCACATGGACTCCTGAATCTTCAATATGCACATATCGAATCACTTGGGACATTTGGTCAGTGTGTGAAATATCAGGAGTGCTATCAAACATTATAGCAAAATACTTGGCCTTTATGATATTTTGAAAGATGACTGTTCGAATGTGATCGCCGAGCAGGCTAATAAACTCATTCTGGCTCTGTGGAAAAAGATAGGACACAATGTAACCATCTGTGCGTTGTACTCTGTGAAGATGTTGTTTGGCAACTGGGTCATATTTGGCGAGTAACTTGAAAGTTTCTAAGAAATTTCCACAGTTACCATCTGTATTTAAATCTTCAGAGTGACCACGTAAGGGTAAGGTTTGCCTGGCTAGATACAGAATACAATCAAGTATTCTGACTAAGATTGCCTTCCATTTTTCAAATGACCTCTGTTGTGCAAGCTGAGCAGCAGCATCAATAGTCTCCTGTTTATGCAGCCGCATTTCTAATTATTTCCATATTGTAAATGCACTCAAGTAATATGAACTGCGCTAATGCTCTAGTAATCTAGGGCTTAACTTTCTCCATGCATTAAATCCACTTGACTTTCCAAATGAACTTTTCCCTTAAGCCTTCTGAAAAAGCATGCAAGGAAAGCAATATGCAGCATTGTTTACAGGAGAAAACACCAACCATGTCCTTAACATAGTCTCACCATTGTCCAAATGTATGTAGAACCAATCCTTGGAAAATGACCTGCCATTACTGTCTCTTGGAAACCATGCATCCTTATTCTGCAGTTCCTCTGTCCCTCGCCTGACAAGTTCAGTTTTCAAGGTTTCATCCATGGTTTCAGGCCAATAGCCAATATCAGTATAAACTTTTTGGTCAATATTTTCTGGCAGATTTGGCTGAGTATAAACATCCTTAGATGAAACTGTCTCTGCTTCTAATGCAGGAACAGGAATGTCTACCGACACAGGATCAGGATTACGAGTCTCCTGTGGTGCTGCTGATGATGGTCCTGCTGTAATTTCAGCAGTACTCACCAAAAACCGGTGAAGGCTTCCAGCTAACTTAGCTTGTTGCTCTGTCTCTATCTTTCTCCTTTTCCTGGAGATTCTTTTTTGTATGGCATGACATAGTAGTATTCTGCTAAAATTCTAAAAAAAGAAAAAAAAAAGAAAATCACTTTCTTGCCTTGCTGCACTTTTAGCACCCCTTCATTGTATAACCATTTCTTTACTCTTAACATAATGTTTATTCACCTTCATGCCTATTGCCTTACTCTTTCAGCAAAAAAAATAAATAAATTAAAGGTTGCGCCTAGACCCACTGGCTTACATCAATTTATGTTGAGCTGGAGCAGCTACATATGGACAAATCTGTCTTGTCACTGTTGAACCAACCAAACTTCAATCCATCTGGTCAGCTCAACATGCCAGTCTTGACCTGCAGACCGGGAACATCCCAAAGAAACTTCAGTTTGGGAGATGCTCTGCCTCTGCTAGCACTACACAGCCAGCCCACTGAGCCAGTACTACTCCAGTCAGTCCTGACTCCTACCTTTTTTTTCACCGGCTGTCCCGGACCCGATCACAGCAGTCAGCAGGCTAGGTTTTCTCCTCCAGGTCCTCCTAGGTTTTCCTCCTGCAGTGTCTGTCACCACTGGCTCCCTCTCTCCTCTCTGGCCTGGCTGTGTCACCTGCCGCCGCTGCCAGCTTCTTCTTGCTGCTGCCTGGGCTGGTCTGGTGTGGTTCTCTCCCGCGCTCAGCGCTGCGCTGGGCGGCCGCTGCACTGTCCCTCCCCCAGATAGTCCCTCACTCTCTCTTCGCACCCACCGCACCGCACGCCTGGCACCCCCCCTCCACAGTGGGCGGCGACCCGGCGGCTCGGATCGGATTCGCACAGCCAGCACTGCAGAGAGAGTGAGTGAGCCAGGCAGGGGCAGAGAGCTGCGAGTGCGAGCGCGCCCCCCCAGATGTTGCGCCCTGTGCGGCCGGCCCCCCCTGCACCACTCATGCTACGCCTCTGCATACAATTCAGATTAATAAAACATTGAACTTAAGGCTGTAAGGTAACAAAATAGGTAGAAAGTCAAGGGGGTGAATACTTTTGCAAGGCACTGTATGTCTATCTTCTATCCATGCTCCCACAATTACATGTCTGTTAGTCCACCCATTGTACAGCGCTACGGAATCTAATGGTGCTAAATAAATAATAAAATAATAATAATGTTTACATGTATTACCTTTTATTTATTAATTTTACTTTTTCACCAACAGGGGGTCTGCCTGTCAGTTTTGGCAGTCCCTCTGCTGGAAGCCTATGGTGGCCATGTGACCGGTCAGATGGCCCCTGGGGGTCCTTTCTTGCAGAGGGGAGACTCTCTGGGCTCAGCCCAGACATCCCCCCCTAAGAAGAAGACCGATAGCCGGCGGGGGAATGGCGGCAATCGGTAAGTACATGGGGAGGGAGAGGGAGAGGGAGGTATGGGCTACATTTTTTAACATTTTATTTATTTAATTAAAAAAAATTTGACCCATCGAGGCACCTGATACGTCCTTGATCCTTAAGGGGTTAAATCATAATGATAACAGAAATCACCCAAATGGCCCTGATCAAAATTTACATACCCTTGAATTTTTGGCTTTGTTACAGACACACAAGGTGACACACACAGGTTAAAATGACAATTAAAGGTGATTCTCCACACCTGTGGCTTTTTAAATTGCAATTAGTATCTGTGTCTAAATAGTCAATGAGTTTGTTAGCTCTCATGTGGATGCACTGAGCAGGCTAGATACTGAGCCATGGGGAGCAGAAAAGAACTGTCAAAAGACCTGCATAACAAGGTAATGAATCTTTATAAAGATGGAAAAGAATATAAAAAGTTTTTCAAAGCCTTGAAAATGCTAGTCAGTACTGTTCAATCACTTGCTAAGAAGTGGAAAATTCTGGTACCAAGCCAAGGTCAGGTAGACCAAGAAAGATAACAGCCACAATTACCAGAAGAATAGCTCGAGATCCAAAGAAAAACCTCAGGAGAAATACAGCCTGCTCTGGAAAAAGACAGTGTGGTAATTTCAAGGATCACAATACGACGATGCTGGAACAAAAGTGAGATGTATGATCAAGTTGCCAGAATGAAGCCTTTACTGCGCCAATGCCACAAAAAATCTTGGTTACAATATGCTCAACAACACCTTGACAAGTCTCACAGCTCCTGGCACACTGTAATTTGTGGTGATGAGCCCGAAGTAGAGCTTTATGGTAACAACCAGGGCCATCTTTAATAATGATTGGACCCTGGGCAAGCGTTTGCTTGGGCCCCCTGGGCCCTGCCGCCCTCGCCTCCCACTCTCTGGCATGCAATCACGGCATCCATCCCAACGCAGTGGCGGTACTAAAGTAGAAATAATTTTATTGTGACCCCCAATTACAAGGTTGGACTAAAGGTAGGGCCCGGTTGCAGTGTTAAAGGACAACAGCGCCCGACCGAGCCCCTGCTGATACAAGCCCACCGGGTAGCCCTAAGTGCATGGATCACCCAATGGGACTCAGAGGACTGGGAAAAACAGAAATTGATGAGGGCAATGGGGCCCATGGGGTAGGTGCCTCAGGTCCACCTTGAGAAATTGGGCCCGGGGCAGCTACCCCGTTTGCCCTGCATTAAAGACGGCCCTGGTCACAACCATAAGCACTATGATTGGAGAGGGGTCAACAAGGCCTAGAGTGAAAAGAATACCATCCCCACTGTGAAGCATGGTGGTGACACACTGATGTTTTTTTTTGGTGAGGGGGGAGCTCTAAAGGCACAGGGAATCTTATGAAAATGTATGGCAAGATGAATGCAGCATGTTATCAGAAAATACTGGCAGAAAAATTTGCATTCTTCTGCACGAAGGCTGTGCATAGGATGCTTTTGGACTTTCCAGTATGACAATAATCCTAAGCACAAGGCAAGTTGACCCTCCAGTGGTTACAGCAGAAAAAGGTGAAGGTTCTGGAGTGGCCATCACAGTCTCCTGACCTTAATATCATCGAGCCACTCTGGGGAGATCTCAAACGTGCGGTCCATGCAAGACAGCCAAAGTCTTTGCATGACCTGTAGGTATTTTGGCAAGACAAATGGGCAGTTAAACCACCTGCAAGAATTAGGGGCCTCATAGACAACTATTACAAAAGACTGCACGCTGTACTTGATGCTAAAGGGGTCAATACACAGTATTAAGAACTAATGGTATGCAGGCTTTTGAACCGGGGTCATTTCATTTTTTTCTTTGTTGTCATGTTTTGTTTTATGACTTCTATTCTGCTATAAAAAAAAACACACCAATGCCTCAACAGGGATAAAAAAAATTACCCTGAACCTGTACAACAGCTAGAAACTCCATGGGTGTTTTAGGGCCTCACCCTAATTATAAAATTGGAAACAATAGCCAATTTTCCTTGTCACAAGGATAGGTGTAACCTGGAATTATTTAAAATATCCTAAGCTGTGTGGAACGTAGAAAAGACTCATATATAAATCAGACTGGAGAGGATCTCCATTAAAATAAATCAAATACCAAAATAATATTAATTACTGTGAGACTAGCCTTAGAAGGCTACTCCTAAACCCAACCACTACCATTTAGGAACTATATAAGAGAATCAGCTCTATGCTTAAAATTACAAAAAGGACTTTATTGACTAAACCTATTTTTAGCAATATTGACGACAAATCAATGCTGTTGATATACTCCCAAATATATTGCTTAAAAAGGCTAGTATTCAATCAACAGTGAGAGGGCTAAAAATATCTCTATAAATTAA
Source organism: Pelobates cultripes (assembly GCA_933207985.1). Lineage (NCBI taxonomy): Eukaryota > Metazoa > Chordata > Amphibia > Anura > Pelobatidae > Pelobates > Pelobates cultripes. The sequence goes on along the minus strand of OW240914.1, from coordinate 237,156,554 downwards.
GTGTTACAATGTTCCTATCCTTATTCCAGATTGAGATTAAAAGTATCAATTTGCCCTTATGAGCAGGTTATGGAACCACATACTGAGGTTATGCAGACAGTTCCATCATACTTGATGTGTTCCAAAATCCATTATAAAGTAATAGGTGGATTATGATAGGTATATAGAGAAAAAGCCTTTCTCCCTGTTAATCTAGCTAGATGGGTAAATGAGGTAAGAGATAAGAGAATGATTTAAATAATTATATTAAAACTTGTGAAAAACAAACTGTGAACTAACGTGCCCATACTAAAATAAATCAAAAGGCAGAGAAACGTGACGTGCGTTTCAGTGCAGCCTCATGTGCACCTACATCATGGGCCAGGGGCAGGAAAAAAGGACTATTTTTGACATTCTGTTATAATATACAGTTGAATATGAATCCCATAAGAAATAAAATAAATGTGTTTTGCCTGCTCAATAATGTTTTCTTTAAAAAGGGTACATATATTACCAATTCTCCAAGGATATGCAAACTTTTGAGTATGACTCTATTTAATTTTGAGTACTTATTTATATGTATGTATACAGGCTTGTGATGTGTATTGTATGTGCACATTATTGTGGCTCTTTTACTGTTTTACGTACAGTTTCTTTCACACTGGTTATATCCTAGCTAGTACCATATGTTATTCATGGTCTTATTGGTATTATACTCTCACATATATTCTTAGTCCCAGTTTAGTCACTATTGAGTTTAAACAGTTGCTTTCAGATTTTTTTACATATATTTTTCATACATGCACACATTTAATTCACACATCAGTATTATACTCTGATTAGGTTAGGCTCCATATACTTTACTTAGTGTGATTCACAGATTTGTTTCTCCTTTCAGGTAGTCCACAATATTTTTTTCTCATTGTATAACTCATCATCTGGCAACCATTTACACTGCCAGTCACATTATCATGCGCACGTCATTACACAACGTCGCTATGTCAGGGCACCCGTTCGTGCACTTCAGGGTTTCACCCGGTCTCGGGAATTGGTTTCCTTTATTGGTAAATCACAATTTTTTTCCCTTATATATTTATGTACTATTTTATGAGAAAGACCCTAAGGGGTTAAAACGTCGCTCATGTCCCAGATGTAACTTTAGATTTTTTTGATATTTGGAAGACCTGTGAGTGCACCATTGGCTGCTTTCTGTTGCTTTTTAGCCTATATTTAATGCTGGTAGCACCCACGCAAAATTTACATTATTTTTCTGTAGTGGAGTGTTGATCTTATCTATATTATTTGAACAATTACACTATAAAGAAATAGTTTAGATAATTAGATTATTTAACCCTTTCATGATAGGTGACATAGCAGAGCTGTCATGACATTAAGCCTAACCAGTTGTTCTGAAATGGTTAATTATGAGAAAAAAATCCACTAGCATGCAGGAACATAGTTTTGGTGTGATCATAAGAGGATGCACTTACATATTTCATTATGCAAATGAATTCAAAGTTATTTTGTGAGTGATCAGCTAGAAGGGACATAATGATTTATAATTCAAATAACCAAGCATTAAAATCAAATTGAGCTAATACATTTCTAAATATGTAAACCTGAAATAATTGTAAAAATAATTTAAAATGCTGCAGTTATAACAATCGTATATTGACTTTTATTTTCGAAACCGTGTCATCTTTATCATAGTTAGATGACATGAATGTGAGTTTAATTTTTATTTAGTTCTCATTCTTGTATTTTTCTTTAATGGAACGTGACATATTTTTCAAGTCATGTGAATTTGAAAAAATACATGTAAACAGTTAAGTATCAATAAACTAGATTTTTGCCATCTGTGGTTTTAGAAGGGGTTTTAAATTGCATGCATTTTTATGATAAAACACACACACACACACACACACACATATATATGTGTGTGTGTGTGTGTGTGTGTATCTATATGTATTGTGTATGTGTATGTATATGTGTTTTATATATATATATATATATATATATATAAAAATATATATATATATAAAAATACAAAAAATTTGTATGTCTTTTATGAGAAAAAATACCTCAAAAGAAACAATGACCATTAAAATTGGGTTGTGCATCATTTTCAAGCAAAAGGGGAAAACATTCCAGACAGGTATAATTTATCATTTTTTTCTGATTTAATACCAAGGAAATATATTAAAATAATAAAAAGAATCCTGAAATCCTCAAAATTTGTAGTGATAAATAGCCTTCCTTGTGTTTATTACGTTATACCTACTAACAGAAATATTGCACAGTGGATTTTGCCAGACAAGGACGATTATTTTCCAATAAAAAGTTGCATATTAAATTCTAGCACAAATGTGGGTGTCTAATACTTTTGAAATCTTTCACGGTTTGCTCAGGAACACAATTTTAAACTTAACTAATATAAGCTTTTCCAGATAGATGTACTGTTAATGCTTACTCTCTTTTACTCCCCCAACTAAATAACAAAGGTGATAGCTTTATATATTTTCTGTTTACCTTCAAGCATTTCAAACATGGTGATAAATTTTCACATTTCTCATACCGTTTTCATTTTTTTTCATAGTCGCTAAAAGGAATTAATTATATCTCATTACTTTACAATACAACAATATACAAAGCTACTGATGTGGCAAATTTAACATTAACTCTTCTGTGAATAAATTTAGCAAGTAAATCACAGACAGGCCTGGGTGGCATTGATAGGCTAACCTGCCCCTTGCACTCACTGAAATCATTGCTGTCCTCATTGAACAAAATTGATAATGTGGAGATTTTGATGTTGCTTATAAATTATGTTGATAATAAAGAGGCAATTAGAGTGTGGTTTCAGGGAGTTCTTAAAAGATTTGACATTAAACCGAGGACAGTTCAGGACAGTCTAGGTCAGGGGTAGGCAACTTTCCACACTCCAGGTGTTGAGGACTACATCTCACACAATTACAGCCATACTGCTGGCAAAATATCAGGGGAGGTGTATTCCAAAACATCTGTAGTGCTGTAGGTTGCCTATCCATGCTCTAGGCCAGTGGTCCCCAACACAGTCCTCAAGTACCCCCTAACAGTCCAGGATTTATGGATTACCCAGTTGTGTCTAATTTGTTTTTATAAAAAAGGGTAATCCCTAAATCCTGGACTGTTAGGGGGTACTTGAGGACTGGGTTGGGAACCACTGCTTTAGGCAATATAATTGTGCATTTGGATTCTCCCAAATTGTGATTCATTTTAATTTTGGGTGTAGAGTGATCAAAAATGTCATATGGACAAATCATGAAACAAATGAAATGGACAATGGACAAACAGTTTTGTCTGTTTTGTAATTCTGAGCTCTGTCAGCACAAAAAAAAAAAAAAGGTGAATGATGGGAAAAAAATATGGATGGTTAGGGAATACCCACTAAATGTTGATTTTATTCAGAATTCAAGTAAGAAGGGACTAGGGGGGAGGGGGGAACGGGAGGAAGGAGGAGCAGTAAATCAAATATATATATATATATTTATATATATATATATATATATATATATATATATGTTCTGTGTATCCACTTTTTTTCCTCTACTGGTTACTTCTTCTCTCTTGATCTGAGAACCAAAAGGTGTGGATATGCACATAACGTACTACCAGATTGTCAAAAGAGTACGGCTTTACTGCTTAATGTGAGAAAAAAAATCCCAGTATATATTTAACTCAAAGTGTGATTTTTGATGTACTGAGCATTTGCATGGGTGTACACTGTAATTAGTCGGCTTTGCAATCCAATCAATCAAATTTGTTGAAGGATTTCAAGTTGATAGAGATTATATAGAAGGTTCTTCTGCTTTAACACCTTCAAACAAGAGGGTGAAAGAGTTATTTTCGCATTACTTTTTTTATTAGAATGTATTACCATACTTAATAATTATTAAAGATAGAGCTTAGGTAAGTTTTGTTAGTAGGTGGGTGGACAAAGAGTTGGGAAGGACTTTTCCTGGGGCCCAGATGGTAAATGGGCAGGACCTCATTTAATATAATTGGTACTGAGGAACTTGGCACCATTGGTCAAATACTTTTTAATATGGCAAGAGAGATTGAGCAAACCACAAGTCTATAGAATTATTGCCATGATGACGGGCATCCTCTGGCACTTTACTACTAATGGAAAATCCAGAAATTCCAAGTTGCACTAATATTCTCAGCAATCAAAAAATAAGGCGTAGAATATAAGTGACAGGGTAATCAAACAGAAAAATGTAGTAGTGTTCCAAACTCATTAATACAAAATAGCAAGTGTTATATTATAGAGTATTTGCAATCCTCCAAATATTAAAGATATAATATATAGAGAATTGTATTCACATTTATATTAATGAGTTTGGGAAACTGTTATACAGTTCTATTTAAATCACAGGTCCCTTGTATTCTACTTGTTATTTTATGGTTGCTGAGAACATCAGTACAACATGTAATTTCTGGAATTTCTATAAATTGGAGAAATATAGGGTAATCTACGTAGCAAGTGTTTTTAGCTGCTTTCAGTAGCTGCATCAGATGCTTCTAATTCAGTTTGTCAGCTTTCTATCTGATGTTAAATCTACACTTATTGTTCACAGAATATTTTAGCATAGAACAAGAGTATATTATTTTAATATTAATAGGTCTAGAGGGAATAGGCCCAAGGCTGGGATAGGTGTCTTTATTACACATTCTGCAGGTCCTGCCCAGTGAAGACCTCCATCTACTACCCTGTACATGGATGTGGAAGAGAGAGGGCATTTGTTGTGCCTCTCCTTAATAGTAGAGTCTAAGAGACAATTTTATTTTATTTAAAAACAAATAAAACCCCTGCAAAATAGCCCATTTGCCCACTTAGGGCTGAGAAAACTGATTGTCTCGTTGTATCAGTGTGTTCAGATTCATTACACACAAGATCTGGCTCTCAAGATTCTGGGAAAACAGGACAGAGTTAAAACACCTGGTTCTTTGCTTGCTAAACATAATTCTACAGCCATTGTTATTCCTACTGACAATTCAATGGTTGGTGGAAGATGCAAAAATGTAAGAGTGAAGGACAGGATCAAGACACTTGGTTCTTTGAGGGGGATTTACATTATATACCTGCTCTATTATATGTACATCATTTGCATATATACCACTGTTAGATATATCAGTTGACTTAGATATGTATATATATGTATATGTTTATAATTGACTTTTTTAGCCCACTTGATGTATTAGACTTACCTCATATAATTTGAGCTACAAGGTATTGGTTGTTTGACATCCAGTGATATCAGGTGGCAGGTTACTCAATAGCCACACACAATATGTACCATAGAATCTGGTCCTGGTTGCCACCTATTTACCTATCTGGATATTTGGTTCCTCTTGACATTTGACAAGTTTTTTTCACTGTTTACCTACTTTTTATTTTTGTTTTGATTCTCATCTCATTTTAGAGTACATTACTGTCATCCATCCTTTGGTTGAATAATTTTTTATTAGTTTGTCATTAAAAGTTATATTTTAACATTTACCTCTGGTGTTTCACCACATTCCATTCTTTTCTCTTAAATATTATCATCTTACCCTGCTTACTATTTTTTACACATTACACTATTAGATTTGTCTACCTCTTATTTCTCCATATGTTGTGAACACCTGAGAAAGTTGGAGCCAAGTAATACTCTCCAACCTTAAGAATGTCTTCACCCTACATCATACTCAAAGAGGGGTACTTCTTCATGTGTGACAATCTACCCCCTTGATTGGAACTATTTGTTTTCCACTTTATAGACTCACTGATTGTTCTCTTTTATATTTGTGTGGCGCAGTCCTCTTTTTTTGTGGTTTTTATCTGCGATTTCTCGTAAAGGGTTTTTGGAGGGAATCCCTTGTCTAGGGTTGCTGCCTTTCTTTGTTATCTGTGTTTAGTAGCGCTGACCTATTTGTGTGTTTTGACCCCCAATTTTAGACTAATTATTTTTAGAAAAAAAACATAGTCTTATACATGGAAAAATATAATCAGATGTTACAGCCACTCAATCACATGTAGGGTGGTACTGGAAGAACAGAAATATGGTTCATGTGCTCGATTCTGTGCTGGTAGACAAGGATTCTGCAACTGTAATGATTACTACACCCATACCTGGCCCTACAGCTCTACATTACAGTGATTAAACAACCAGTGGTGAGGCAAGTGAGAATATATATTTATAGCTTGAAATGTTTAAGACTTGATAAATTAAGGAACTACCAACAGCTTGTCTCTACAAATTTATCTTAGTCTGATAAAATATGTATTAAAAGAAAATATGTACACCAGCGGTTCCAAACTCTGTGCCGCGGAGACCTGGAGCGCCGCGACATGCACACAGGGGTGTTGCAGAATCTTTCCACACTATGATTAAAGCACCAGGGAAACATTAATGCTTAATAGGAACCTGGTCAGGTGCCATGGTCCTTTAAGACCGCGACCGGGCCCCTGTAATGTTGGCCGGTTGGGAGGGAATGACAGCCTGTCACTTCCTTCCAGCATCCTGCAGGGAGACAGGATGTTTCCTTTTTTGATTTCTGGATCTGTGAGGGGAGAGGAACAACAAGAACTCCAGATCCCTCACACCCAGCAGCAGCAGGACTCCAAGCCACCCTCCTGGCACGTAAGTTAAGCTGACAGGAGGGTAGCTGGAGGTATGTGTGTGAGTGTGTGTATGTGTGTGAGTGTGTGTTTGTGTATGAGTGTGTGTATGTTTATGAGTGTGAGTGTGTGTATGAGTGTGAATGTGTGTATGAGTGTGAATATGAGTGTGAGTATGAGTGTGTGTGAGTATGAGTGTGTGTATGTGTATGTATGTGTGTGAGAGTGTATGTGTATGAGTGTGTGTATGAGTGTTTGTATGTGTGTGTTTGTTTGTATGTGTGTATGTATATGTGTGTGTGTGTATGAGTGTGTGTGTGTGTGTGTGTGTGTGAGTGTGTCAGGGTGTTTGTGAGTGTGTGTGTCAGGGTGTGCATCTGTGTGTGTGTGTGTATATATATATATATATATATATATATATATTACTGCAGGAATAGAAACTTCAGGGACATACTGGTTAAAAACGACATACCTAGCCAATAGGAAAAGAAAAAGGTTATTACTAAAAAGGGATGTTTCCACTGCCTGGCCTGTGTCACCTGTAGCCACATGATCACAGGATCCACTTTTGCACATCCTCACTCAGGAAAACGGTTCCACATAAGACATCACATCTCTTGTCTGAAAGACCACTTAATTTATTTAATTTCATGCCCTTGTGGCCTTTACTTCATGGGCAAAACTAATCTTACCTTGAGAGATAGAATTCGTGGCCACAGATCTGGCATTATGACAGCTTACAGAGACGGGAAAACAGAGAAACCAGTTGCCAAGCACTATTTGGAGGCACACCATCCATTACCTACTTTGAAATTTATGGCTATAGACCACATTCCACCCTTATCTAAAGGGGGCGATAGATCAAGACTTCTTCTACAAAAAGAAACCTTCTGGATCAAAACCTTGGACACAGTCCATCAAAAGGGACTTCATGAATACATTTCATTTAGCTCTTTTCTGGACACACGTTAGATATTTTTAAAAAAAAATTTATTATTTTTTCATAGTTTTGTTCTATTACACATATCATTGTATTCTTTCATTCATTTATTTTTTCATTCATTCATTTTTTGGCATTTTTAATTTTTATATTTTATTATTATCAGTATTTATTCTTTCATATTTTCTCATTATTTTTTCAAGTTTTTCCATTACTTCATTTTTATTTTACATTTGTTTCCTTTTTTGATTTTTATTTATTTTTGTTAGTATCTTCAGAATTATTACTTTTTTACCATGCTAGGTCAACATAGTTTGTTACTTAAGATTAGGAAGTTTACCCTTCCTAATTTTTCTACACACAATACAGTTATACTCTTTCTAGCTATTTTCGCTTGTAAATTTAATCCTTATAGCAATTATAGCCCTTTACAAATTATCATTTCATCCAGTCCATCAATTTTTAGTCATTATGTATATTTCATGTATATTATTTTCATATATTAATATGTTTGGTCATATTGTTTTTGCTAATTTGTTTAATGAGGCATTTGAAGTACATGACATTTAAGCTCCTATCTTTTATCCGTATTTTCCATCAGGGATTTAGGCACTAATTTCTTATCTATGCTCTTCACACTTCTTTGCACCACACAAATATTCTGACTTGCTGTTCTGTAGTCCACTTCTCTCTTTTTTCCTTCTTCTTCTCTTTTTTCCCCCGCCCCTTCCCCTTTTTACCCTTCTCTTAGTTTCACTATTTTCACCAGTTTTCATTGTTTGACTTTTTACTCGATAGTTTTAGTTTGCTCACACCACTTTTCTCCTATTTTCATTAGTGTATCCATCCTTCACATGCTTCACTTAGCTCACTTTCTTTTTACACTTTTCTTCTATCTACTTCTCTCCACCACACTCATCACTCTACCAATCTACAGTTTCCATACATCCCATTACTCTCCTCCATGCTTGGTTTCTACTTAGGATGATATTATTGTATTTTTACACTATTTTCGGCACTCTCGGTCACTGGTTCACATTCACACTTCCGCCAACAATTTACAGTTTTCATGACCACGCATGGACACGTCATCACGTCATCACGCACGCTTCACTTCCGGGTTTAGGGTTCCGAGCTCCGTCCATTCACTCCCATCACCTGCCCTTGGTAAGTCACTTATTATTGTTTTGAGATGGTATATAAACTCATTATATGCACTGTATTGCCATCTTGATAAAGACCTGTTTGGTCGAAACGTTAATCCATATTGGCAACATTCTAAATACACTTATCTGATTTGGAAATCCACTGAGTGCCCTCATCTTTGTTACACTTCATATACTCAGCGCAGAGAAGCACCTTGGTGTAAGTTTTGTTGTTCCTTGTTTAAGGATTGAGTGCCAGACTTACTATTTTCTTTATATATATATATATATATATATATATATATATACACATGTCAGTGTCCTTCTGTGTCTGCACACACATCTGTGTATGTGCATCTGTGTGTCAGGGTGTGTGTTTTTATGTCAGTGTGTGTATATGTGTCATGGTGTGGGCATGTATCAATGTTTGTGTGTGTCAAGGTGAATGTGTGTATATGTCAGTGTGTATCTATGTGTGTTTATGTGTCTGTGTGTATGTGTTGGTGTATTTATATGCATCTGTGTGTTAATGTGCATAAATATCTGTGTAAGTATGTATGTATGTATGTATGTGCATACATCCAAGCAGTCAAACACCAGCACAACATACAAGCACACTCCTGCAATCTAACACCAATATTACATACAAACACACCCCTTCATTCAAACACAAATACTTCACAAAAATGTACATCCACATTTTAAAGTGAGCATTACAGCGTATCCTGGATGCAGACCGGAGCAGTCGCATGCTGTAGCTGCTCTGACCCAAATAGGCCATAAAACTGAGTAATTATCTCAAGAAATCAGCCAGAACTGCAAATGTCGCAACTCGAAAGTAAACAGGTCACAGAGAGGCAGGAGAAAGCTAAATTTTTTTCCTCTAGGGTGAGGTTAGGCAAAAAATTGTAGGAAACCCGGTCAGCCAAGATGACACTGGAGCAGACTCGGACCTGTCCCAAGGCCCCATGGAACTTGATCCTGCACTTCCCAGTGGATTATTCCAAAAGATGCAGGACAAAATGACCTCCAAGCTAACGACAAACTTCCAGTGTGTGGTGAAAGACCTATGGAAAGATTTACAAGAGCTGGGCACAAGAACCTCTGCTAACGAAGATAAAATGGCAGAACTCGCGAATGCCCATAATGATATGGCGGGTAAAATGGAGGGCCTCATTGCATGTATAGCGAGGACCGAACTCACAGAAATAAGCTCTGCATTCGTGGGATAGCCAAAGCAGTGGGACTCAACGAGCTGACTGGGTATGTTACTGGCCTCTTGAAAGCCCTGGCTCCAGACTTACTGAATGATAGGTTCCTGATGGACCACTGTCATCGCCCTGCTAAGCCCCAGTTATTAGCACCTGAAATACCATGCGATGTTCTGATCAGGATGCATTATTACCACATAAAGAAGGCAACCTTGCCGCAGCCTTATGAGGGGAGTCTTATATTTACAGACATTTCAGCATTTATATTAAAAAGAAGAAGAGAGTTTCGGGAAATCACAGGAGCCTTACATTGTATGCATGGGGTACCTGGTGAAGCTTCTGGTGCACAGGAATGGAAAGGTTGCCACGATAACATCGCCAGAAGATGGCCTGAAGGTGCTGAGGAACTGGGGCCTGGAGCTTCCCAAGTCGTCTCGGACCTCGCAAGCAGCAGTCAGACTCTTGCCCGGCTGGACGAAGACCCACCGTCAGAACCGTTAAGATACAGGGCAACCTGCCTACAACCAATAGCTGATAGAGACACAACAATGCAGACCCTGTGAGGTCAGACGGACTGTTTTTTTAAAGTTCATAGTATGTATATATGATTTATTTTGGGGAGCGGGGACAAGACAGCGGGAGGGGAGATGAGGTTTGGGTCCTGGGGTGCTGGGGGGGGGAGGAGATTGAAACCCTCTTTCACTAGCTCAGCAGTCCCATAAGGCATATTGAGATTACTTGGTATCACGCTTTGCCATCGGGGATCGGGGATCCTTGCCCGTCCATACAGCCCTACTGATAATCAGGCACATGCACATATCAAGCCCTGGATGATACTGGGTAATCTGCACCCTATGCACTACTACACTAGAGGCCACGGAGATCATGAGTGGAGTCATGGCTAGCAAGCCTGCTAAATATGGAACGCTGAAGCTTTTATACACAGATCACATTGAGCCACTCCTCAGGATGAGGCCTTCCTGCCTCCCCTACAGGATCTTTAGATCATGCTCGGGGGGCTCACTTAGCCTTTAGAAGTTACCCACTGCCCAGGGCATTGGCGGATTTTGGCGGGTAGGGAGCCTGGGTCTTCCGAGGCCCAATTGATATACAGGGAGCGGATTACCCCCAACCAGCCCTTATGGCCTACAACTCGCACAGTTAATGACCAACACTGTCCTCCAATCCCAATACATATCAGGTCCACATGCGATAAAACATTAATAAAAAATGTAAAAAAAGAAAATTTGGAAAAGCACAAAATGATTAAAAAAAATAAGTAATTGCTGTTCTGTCCAAAGTTAGACTTTCTATGCTAGAGCCAACTGTATATACTAATGCATTTTCAAAAGATTTGGCCGGGTCTGCCTACTCAACTCCAAGAAGAAGTTTCCTGCTTCTACCCCCACTGCGCTGGCTGTCAGCGCCATGCCTACACGGAGGCACCATGATAAATATTTATTCGTTTTGTAATATCTAGTTATTGTAAATGTTACTTTTCTCCTTGGCCAAGTGGGTGGCCAGGATACCCTCCACATTCAGGTAGACCATGACCCTACCACAGGGGAGGCATGGCACACTGTTTACGAACATCAGGGACTACATGAGGTGGTAGGACACCTGGCTTGACACAGCTGGGAAGAGTGAGCCCCCCAATTTTTAAGACTTCCTCACATGAGTCAGTGTTATATACTATCTATATCACCCCCCATGAAGATATGTACTTTCAATGTTCAAGGTTTAAATGCGACATCTATTGTACAGGGAACTCAAAACGCTATCAGCGGACGTAATTTACCTCCAAAAGACACACTATAGGACAGATGACTTTATAACACCCATGCAAACACAATACCCACACCAATTTCATGCCACAACGCCTGCAAAGAGTGAAGGATCTTCCATTATAATTAGCAGTAGGGTAGCATTTACGCTCCAAACACAAGTAATTGATGGCTTGGGCCGCTATGTCATTATAGTATGCCTTATTGACAATATGCAGTATACCATAGCTAATATCTATGCCCCTTCTGTAAATCAACATAACTTTATACACAAGGTATTCGGCAAACTGTCTACACTACAATGGGGAATGACGGTACTCTGCGGAGACTTTAACCAAAAACTAGATCTGAAATTGGACACGACTTTGTCACCGTTTAGCAAAAGCTATAGGGTACTAAAAAGAGGCTGTCAGCAGTTGCAGAAGCTTTTTACATGTACAACACTACTATGACGCATGGCGCATCACACAAGTTCAGGAACGCTCTTACACTCACTACTCCCCAGTGCATAACTCCTACTCCCGCATAAATGAATTCTATATACACTGTTCAGCACTTTCCCAAATTGTAAAATGCGTGATCGGGGACATCACGTGATCTGACCAAGCCTCAGTTACATTAGAATTCAAAGATCAATATGATTTTCAACACAGGAGCCCATGGAGTCTCAATGAGACCTTATTGGGGGATGACCCCTTTGTGCAAGACCTACACGTCAAACCAGCTATCTATTTCACGGAAAACACAACACCTGATTTGTCACCAGGCATAGTATGGGCTGCACACAAACCTTAATCAGGGGAGAATTTATACGGAGAGAGTCATTCCTCCGTAAGAAAACCCGCAAATCACTCCACAATTGGCAAACAGAGTTAAAACCTCTGACCCTACAAAACCAGACTTCCCCATCCCAAGATTTCAAAAGTAAAATCTCCAGGCTTACTCAACATACACCGCCAAGCTTTAGAACAAACGGGACACAATCTGAAATGGCTCAAACTCAAGAATTACACACAAGGACATAAAGCAAGTAAATTGTTGGCATCGCGCCTCAAAACTGGACAAGCCAACCAGAAGCTGGCTTTTCTAAACTCAAAAACAGGGGCAAAAATTATGATCCCAAAACATATCAGCGATGAATTTGCAGGATATTGCGAGGACCTATACAACCTTAGGAGCGATATAAATGCCCATCACCCGGTAGAAGAGTCTATTAATGCATATTTACAAGACACTGACTTACCTGTCCTCTCCCGACAACAAAAGGCGGACTTAGTAGCACCGCTCTCAGTGGAGGAGATCATAGCAGGGATGAAAAGTTAACCGAAGGGGAAGTCCCCAGGCCCAGATAGGTTCGCAAATGCTTACTGCAAAACCTTCAGCAAGGTCTTAGTACCCCACTTAGCACAAATGTTTACAGAGGCCATCACTACCAAACTCATGCACAAGGACATACTGGAAGCCCACATAGTAACCCACCCCAAGCCAGGGAAACCACCAACCCAACCACAAAACTTTAGATCGGTCTCTATATTAAATACCGACACCAAACTTTTAGCAAAGATATACGCATTGAGACTCGGTAAAATTTTGCCGCATATCATACACACAGACCAAGTAGGTTTTGTGACTGGCCGTCAGGGGTTCAATGGTTTACCGACCAATTCTGTACACAGTGTTTACATCCCTTTGTTTATCTTCATTTCTATGGTTCGGTATGTAGCTGTGTGTATCCATGGCAACGTACACGGCGCCGCCACGTAACGTCTCGGTGAGGCATGTTAACACATTGCCACATCAACCTGAAAGATGCCGGAGGGGTAATACGATCCACCGGTGGTGAGTTAATTAATTCTAATTTGTGGGCTGTATAAGAATGTTTTGTATTGTGTTGTTGATCCCGAAGAAAGTCCAGAACGAAATGACGATTTTTAATGGAATTACTTCAATAAAGAAATACTTTTAACTTCATCTAAGACGTTGAGAGCAAGCTGTTTTTTGTATATATAGGCACACACACACACAGTATATATAATCATGATGCATCTTAGGGAAGTGACCCCAAGCAGGACCAATCACGCCACACTCACACGCAGCAAAATCCCATTTACAATCACACTCATTCAGCCATACACATACACACTATCAAACTCCTCCAACTCCACGCATACATATCACACTCAGCAAACCAACACAATCACACTCAGCCAAGCCCTACACAGAATCACACTCAACCAACTTCAGCATAATCACACTCAGCCACCACACATTAGAGGAAAAAAGAGGAGCTGTACCGCACCGGGGCCCTGTGATTCCTAGATACAGCCATAGGAGATGGTTCTTAGAGCATTTCTTTCAACCTTTAGGAGATATGGTTTTATGTCTGATGTGTTTTTTGATTCCATGTTTGTGATTATGTTATCAAAAAGTATTAAAAATACTGTGAAAAGGATTATAAAAAACTTGGCATCCTAAGGTAGGCAATACATTTTCTAATCTTATTTTAATTTATCATATGGTTGGCATCATTAGAATCAAATGGTGTAAGTGCAAGGACAATTTCTGCCCTGAAGTCTGATGAAAGCATGTCTCATATTGCTTTAATAATAATCAGTAAAGTGGAGAGAGGTGATTTATGGTGCAGGGTTTTGACAGCTATAGTGCTGAGATTCCCAAGCTAGTTTATCTCTATATTACCATGCTGACTTCTCAGCATTTAGGATATTATGGTAATTTATCCTGCATGTATTGTCACCTGGACTGTCAGAGTTTCTTTTTAATGATTACATAACTATTTTGTATGTTTGTACTGCATTCTTTTCATTTGGCTAATGCACCCTCATTAAATTGTGCTGGTAAATGAGAGTAATTAAATGTTCCTGTAGTTCACATTCAATCACCGAATGATTAGCCATGAGAGCTGCAAGTGATTATGTTTTGCGATTTATCTCTATTAATCAATGTATAATCCAGATGATACATGCATGCAATATTTGCTTCTTTAGTGTTTATTTACGGCAGGACATTTATCAAACAAATATGCATAAGGAAAACAAAAGCCCAACTTTCATTTGACTGGCATCTTAATGGACATATATCTTAAATAACCAATTAACATATATTACAATAATTTGAAAATTCATGAAAGTCCTTAAAACAACAGCTACAGCAAATTTCAGGGTACCTTATATCAAGTGGTTCATGTCTTAATTGTTAAGATGCTGACTCCCTTCAGTGTGCACAGGTGTAAAATATGCTAATATGCTGCTTACTTGTATTACTCCAGATAACACATGTGACCAAAACTGAACCTATTTAAACTACAAAACAAGGCATACTAATTATTATTTTTATTTATTATTATTATTATTATTATTATTATTATTATTACTATTGCCATTTATATAGTGCCAACATATTCCATAGCGCTTTACAAAATTATGAGAGGGGGGATTTAACTATAAATCAGGATAAAAACAAGAAAATTTACAGGAACGATAGATTGAAGAGGACTCTGCTCAAACAAGCTTACAGTTTATATGAAGTGGGGTATAAAACACATTAGGACAGGATTAATGTATTCTCACCATCATAAATACATATAGGGAATCAAAAACTCTTTAATACTAAGGTGTAAAGAGCAAGGTTGCAATCAGTATGGCACAGAATTCTCAAAATACAAAGGAAGCTCCTGCTTCTAAATTGTTGATAAATCAAATAAAGGACTGGTCTTGTGGACACCAAATTTCTTAACAACCCAGAGGTCAATATGTAGGTGACTCAAGGGTGACTACAAGCAAATGTAAAACTGTCTTTATTGGTTTCTCATCATATATTGATTTTTTTTCAAAAATTATTTTCATGCACCCAACATGGTAAACTGGCTCAGAAAGGTTCAGGAATAAACTGGGACCAGATTAAATAGTTTAAAGGAATATTAGAAACTTAAAACACCAGTAGCTTAAAATATCAGTAACTTAAAACACCAAATAAATTTTGCTTAACCCCTTAAAGGGATACTCCAGGCACCCAGACCACTTCTGCCCATTGGAGTGGCATGGGTGCTAACTCCCACTACCCTTAACCCTGCAAGTGTAATTATTGCAGTTTTCATAAACTGCAATATTTACCTTGCAGGGTTAAGTCCTCTTCTAGTGGCGGTTTATCAGACAGCCACTAGAGGGAGCTCTGTGTTCTTAGAACACGAAAAGTGTTTTAAGCAACACTGGACGTCCTCACGCTATGTGAGGACCTCCAGCATTGCCAAAATCCCCATAGGAAAGCATTGAAGAGTAGGCAAAGAGTAGGCAGAGGGACATCGGCGCTGGACTCCGATAAGTCACTGAAGGGGTTTTAACCTCTTCAGCAACTTGGGATGGGTGGATGGGAGGGAGAGGGGCACTACAGGGTAGGGGCACTACACGGGAGGGGCACTACACGGGAGAATCCCTTTAACCTCTTAACCCCTTAAGGACACAGCTTCAGAAGCTTGTCTTACACTTAAGGACAAAGGCCATTTCTGCATTTTTCTGCTGTTTGTATTCAAATGCATTTATTGCACCAACACATATTATACATCGTTTTTAGAGGGCAAACAGGGCTTTAATTTGATGTCACATATACATAGATACATTCTCATTAATTATATAAAAATGCCAAAAAATTGAAAAAAGAAAACAAAAAAATTTTTTTTTTTTTTACAGCTTTGGCAATAATAGCGTGTGCATAATATGTCCAGCTTAGAAAAAGTAATTCAAAATAAATTCATTTATGTGTCTTGATTTATATAGTACATCATATGTCTAGGATTTCAGCTTATTTTGAAAGCTACAGGTCACAAAATACAAGGACTAAAATAAAATTTCAATTTGCAACAATTTTAGAATTTGGTATGTTTGTCTTGTAGGTTTAGTAGCCATCACAGAAAACAAAATTGCCACACAAAAGTATATATTTATATAAAGTATACATCAAAGGCTATTTACCTAAGGTTAGTTTGACACTTTTTACGTAGCCATTTCATCGCCAAACTCTGCTAAATATTGGAGTAAAATTGTGTTTTTTATTTGGCATATACACATATAACAACGTTTTTGTAGTGTGTATTTTGTAAAGCTGGTGTGTGCTATTCCTGCACAGAACCCCATATTGTGTTCAACTACATCTGTTGAGTATAACAATACCCCCATTGTATGCCTTTGGCACTTTTCTGTAAAGTTACAGTGCCATATAAGAGACAAGGCTATTTTAGTTTCTATAGTTAGAATTTTCGTAGATGGATTTGGAGGGCCCATGTCTCATTTTAGGGTATTCTAGCAGTGTGACTGTTCAAATAACCCCACAGAGGGCTTTCATTTGATAAAGCAGACACCCCAGGGTATCTTATATGGTGTATATTGTGCCTTAACTTGTCACCATTTCTTCACCAATTTATGAGTATTTCTTACACTTAATATGTACCACTGTCATAAAAATCCCCAAATTGTACTCAGTTACACCTTCAGAGTAAAACAAAATGCCCAATGTATGACCTAGACACTATTTTGTGAAGTTACAGTGCTGTAAAAGAGACGTGACAAGTTCAGGTTTTTAAGTGTGGATTTTCATGGAGGGTTTTGATTCGTCCGTATCCCACTTTGGTGCACTTTGGAGCACTACATATTACAACTACACTATAAAGCCATACAATTTCTTAAAGAAGACATCCCAGGGTATTTCAAAAGGCATATTTTGAACCTTAGCATGGGATAATTTTTCCGCTTGCTTGTACCAAGTGTAGTGGTAATAAGCGTTTTTTCTGCCTTTTTGACACACAAAGTGAGTTTGCACAGTATATTTTGCAAACCTTATGTGTGCTACGACTATATAATACTTCATATGTTGCTCAGCTATGTCGTCTGAGTACAGCAATACCTCCGTATTGCCAGGTATATGTGGACATCGGAGGGGCACATTTGGAACACAGCCATTCCCGACTTTCCATTAACTTCCACCCACTGTAGCAAGCAAAATATCTAATTATAAAATATTTAAATTAACTAGAAAAGCTAAAATTTCTGGTGAAATTGTGTGAAGTGTTCTTGCCTCCACCAGTAGTCTACAACTGGAGTGGTCGGAGTAACTGTTATTATTTATTTATATAGCACATTTAATTGCAACGTTGTTGCCCAAAGTGCTTCACAGTTACATTAAAACATACATTTATAAAAACATTAGCAGGTGTACAAAAGGCCCTGTCTATGACATTATTTGCTGCTCCAGCCTGGCACAGGTCAGAGTATTTTGGCGGCTGCCATCTTCAAACGGTCATATTTTAAAAACTATAAATCCTAAGGCAAAGAGCTTTATATTGTGAGAATCACAAGTTTCAATGAATGTCAATGGACGGCGTGAGTTGCAAAAATGAAGGCACGGTCGCAGTTTAGAAATTGCCCTTCAGGTTTGAGCTGGCTAGAGTGAAGTTTCAATGAATGTCAATGGACGGTGTGAGTTGCAAACAAATAGTCATATTGTGAAAACTATCAGGACTATGGCTTAGCCGTGGACATTTCTAGTGGCAGCAGGGATAGCTGAACGTTTTGATATAAGATTTGTGTAGGTGGGCTTGAAAATGAGGGAGTGGTGGCAGTTTAGAAATCATGTCCTGATTTTTCAGCTTTTGCCAGTTCCCACTCTAGTTTTGAACATTTTGCCATTCATTCCTATGGGACCAATTTCGCCACAAGAACGACGATATTCCGTGAACCATTCGGCGAAACGTTCCACAAAGAAACAGCAATCCAATCGGGAACAATCCGCACGCTCCGGTATATTTCTGTCTATGTAGTGTAAAAACTGTGGGAGGAGTTGGCTATAATAAGAATAAGAATAATATATGCAAGAACACTTAATTAATGAAATAAATTGAACCCCTGAGGGTTAAAAAATAAATAAAAGTTTTATTAGATCACAGTATAATACTGTGATCTGTATTTTGATCACTGTAGGCAGTGATCGACTGGCAGGGAAGGGGTTGATTTTTATATGGACTGGGTAAAGAGGGGTGTTTTTTTTTTTTGCTTAAACGTTATTAAAACATTTTTTGAAACTTTTTTAAACTTTTTAAAGCTTATTTTAAAACTTTTTTAACGTTAACCCCTAGTTAGCCTTATACCAATTCCCCCAATTCCCCACTAACTTCCACCCACCCCAGCTAGCTAAATATATAATTTTAAAATATTTAAATTAATTAATAAAATACATTTAACCCCTGAGGGTTAAAAAAAAAAAAAATTAACGCTCAGGGGATAAAAAAAAAAAAAAAATCAGGTGACAGTAAAATGTAATCCCTGCCAATTGATCACTGCAGTCAGTGATCAATTGGCAGGGAAGGGGTTAATTTTTATTTAAAATGGGTAAAGGGGGGTGGGATTTTAATTAAACTTTATCTTTTTTTACATAGGGAGAAGATCACTGCTGATCCGTCTCCATGCACTTCACACAGAACCCAGAAGCGCAGGAAGGCGGATGGTAAGTCCCTGCAGCACATGTGCTCGCTCTGACAGCCTGTCAGAGTGAGCACTGCTGCATGGGCAGCGTGATCGGGTGCTCCGGGTCTGCCTCTAATACAGAGGCAGACCGGAGCACCGTTAACCCCGCGATCGCGTTAACCCCTGGGTGACGGACCAGGTACGCCATTCGTCAGTAAGGGGTTAAGGGGTTAAGGACTGAGGCAGTTGTACAAGTTCTGATCAAAACAAAACTTAAACAAAACCTGGAATTTGCGTTATATATCTGTTCAACCATAAATCACCTCTTTCACATTAAACGCACCAACACTTATATATCATCTTGTTTAGGAGAAACAGAGCTTTCATGTCACGTCAAATATTTGTATATCAAACATAATTTAATATGAATAAAATATAAAAAAATGTGAGAAAATAAGATTTATAAAATTTTTTTAGTTTTGCGTTGCATTTTAACTGTTAATGTCATAATACTGTTGATAATAATACTGTTACTGAAATGAAGTACACATATTTGTGTTCAGCAATGTCTCACCAGTAAAATAGTACCACCCATGTACAGGTTTTATGGTGTTTGGGAGAGTTACAAGGCCAAATACAACACATTACATTTTTCAGTTTATACACATTGATATTTTCCAGTAGGCATGTGCATGGGGAAAATTTTCGGTTCGGTTCGGTTCGGCATTCCGAAATTCGTGACTTTCGCAATTCGGCACTTCAACACTTCGGAACTTCGGCAACTTCAGAACTTCGGCACTTCGAAAATTCGGCAACTTCGGCACTTCGGAACTTCGGTACTTTGGAACTTCGGCATTTTGGAATTTTGGGACTTCGGCACTTCGGGACTTCTCTTGCAGCCACTTGGTAGATAACTCCCTAATTCCCACGGTATTAGGGAGTTATCTACCAAAAGGCTGAAAGACCTAAATTGGTCTAAAAATTACTTTGTATTAGTAAATTTTGCCCCTACTCGCTATACCGCAAGTAGGGGCATGTCTAGTAAACAGTAGGGGCGAGTAGGGGCATGTCTAGCATGTCTAGGGGCATGTCTAATAAACAGTGAGCAGCCTGTGGCTGCTCACTGTTAAAAAAAATAAAAAATAAGGTCTCCCCTCCCGAGCCCCCAACCGTGACGCGCGGGTGGGGGGTTTTAAATTGAAGGGGGGGAACCTATTGCCCCCCCTGGCCCCCACCACTGAGCGGCGGGTGGGGGCCCTAATGTAATAATGGGGGGACCTATTGTCCTCCCCCCAGGCCCCCACCCCTGAGCGGCGGGTGGGGTCCTAAACCAGAATAAGGGGGGGACCTAATGTCCTCCCCCTGGTCCCCACCCCTGAGCAGTAGGTGGAGGCCCTAAATTATAATAAGGGTGGACCTAATGTCCTCCCCCCTGGCCCCCAACCCTGAGCGGTGGGCTGGGGGCCCTATAGTAAAATAAGGGGGGGACCTAATGTCGTCCCCCTGGCTCCCATCCCTGAGTGGTGGGTAGGGGCCCTAAATATTAATAAGGGGGGGGACCTAATGTAAAAAAATTGTATCCATCTTCACCCAGCGAGAGCTCCGTGCAGACCGAGCTCTGCAGGGCAGGGGAAGGCTTATAAAGCCTTGCCCCGCCCTGCAATTAGGCTCAGAGCACTTTTGCCATCCAATCAGAGTGCTCTGACAAGTAAATGAAGAGACTGACAGGTAAGTCTCTACATTTACCTGTCACAGCACTCTGATTGGTTGGTTTGAAATCCACCAATCAGAGTGCTCTGTGTCATTTTACACAGCGTAGGAAAGTTCTTTGGAATTTTCCCACGCTGTGTAATTTGACTCATAACTCTCTGATTCGTGGATTAAGTAACGAGTAGGAGCGTAATTTAATAATACTAAGTAATCTTTACTTAGTATTAGTAAATTTGGCTGAAATACCAATTTAGTTCTTTCAGCCTTTTAGTAGATAGCTCCCTAATACCGTGGGAATTAGGGAGTTATCTACTTATTCATTCCTGTCATTACATGACTGGCCAAGTAACTTACATTTTATATGAATGTATGTTACTTGATTGTTGTAAGTGTTGCAAATGCTTACAGCTGAATCCTGGCTGTTTGTATACTTTTTATTTAAAATTGTATACAATGTAACATTCTTCTTCTTTTACTGGGTAAGTATATTAGTACTTAGGTAATACTGTGCTTCGGAACTTCGGCACTTTAACACTTTGGAAATTTGGTAATTTCGGAACTTCAGGACCTTGGCAATTCGGCACTTCAGCAATTCGGACATTCGGATATTTCCGAATGTCCGAATAGCCCGAAATTTGTCCAAATTCATATTTGGACCGAAACGAATTGCACATGTCTATTTTCCAGATTGGTTATGTTGCCTTTGAGTTCCTATGGTAGCCCAGGAATAAAAATTACCCCCATGATAGCATACCATTTGCAAAAGTAGACAATCAAAGGTATTACAAATAGTGTATGTCCAGTCGTTTTTAGTAGTCACTGGCCAACGTTAGCGTTCATATTTGTTTGTGTGTGAAAAATGCAAAAAACTAGTTTGAATGCTAATTTTGGCAAGTATTTGTGACTAAGTGGCTACTAAAAAAGACTGGACATACCCCATTTGCAATAACTTGGGTTGTCTACTTTTGCAAATGGTATGCCATCATGGGTGTAATTTTTATTCCTTGGTGTAATAAGTGGGGGGATGTGATTAACAGCCAAACTGTATGCCAATGAAGTGTTATTGTGTTCTAATACAGGGATTCAAGCCCCCATTCTACCCTTAGGCAATAATGGAGTCCTCTGTGAAGCACATGGCCTTTCACCAGGCAAAACCAGTTGGGTTGTTGATAAACTCCTCCTCCATTCCCTTCCAATGCAATCCCCCTTCCCCCAGGAGGCACTCTGGTTCTGTTACATCCTAAGGGATTGACTAAGGGAGGTGTGTCCAGCAGAAGGAGGGACTACGGACTCAAAGGCAACATAACCAATCTGGAAAATATTAATGTGTATAAACTGAAAAATGTAATGTGTTGTATTTTGAAAATGTTGTAAAATGGAAATGCAAGCATTATAAGCCATTTGTATGTGAAAAATGCAAAAAAATTTTTTACTTATAATGTCAGTTTATATAGTCAGACTTAAAGGGAGACTATAGTCACCTGAACAACTTCAGCTTAACGAGGTTGTTCAGGTGAGAACTATAGCTCCCTGCAGCCTTTCTCATGTAAACACTGTATTTTCTGAGAAAATACAGTTTTTACATTGAAAGCTAGGAACACCTCCAGTTGCAGTCACTCAGAGTGAACCAGAGGGCCTTTGGAGTTGATGGAGGCATAATATGCCTCCATCGACTCAGATCTGCTGTCAGCAGAGCACAGGGCAGCACGGGTGCACAACATCCTGTGATTCAGTATCTCCTCCCTCTGCATGCAGACACTGAATTTAGAGATTCATTGATTCTATTCATCTCTATGAGGAGATGCTGATTGGCCAGGCTGTGTTTGAATCATGCTGATTCTGCCCCTGATCTGCCTCTTTGTCAGTCTCAGCCAATCCTATGGGGAAGCACTGTGATTGGATCAGGCTACCACATGTCAGCAGACTGTTTGTTTTTCTGAGTCTAACAGCATGCAGAGTTACAGCTTCAGGCTTGAATACAGTAAGATTTTTATTATATTTATGGAGGCATGAGGGGCCCAGGGGGGCTAGATGGTGGTGTTAACACTATAGGGTCAGGAATTATTCTGTACAATGTGAATCATTTGCCTCAATAAAAGAAAGAATTATTTAAACAAAAATGCAAAAATTGTCACTTTCACTGACAATATCATTGTTGTGATATGTTTTACTGTTTTGAAACACCAATATATGTGTACAGCGAAGTGTTCTGAGTAAAACATTACCCCCATGCACAGGTATTATAATGTCTTGGAAAGTTACAGGGTTAAATATGGGGCTTGCGAACTAAATTCTATGGACTTTGTGCCTGGGGTGTCAGGCAGGTCCCTCAAATTTTAATTAATAATATGACTTAATTATATCAAAATATTATATAAATATATATGTAGAATTTAAATGTGTATGGTGTATATATATACCATTCTCTATAATTGTAATGTCACCCATGATCGGCCCTTTTTTTTGCAGGGCTGGACTAGAGATATAAAGCAGCCCTGGAAAAAATGTATGCCAGCCCCATAAGTCATTGTGCCATGTAGTGTGTATATGTGTATATATATATATATATATATATATATTCCGAAGGTTTCTTGCACGTTCCTTTCACTCCCCCAAAGTCTACCAATATAATCAAAGATAAACTGGGTCGGGACATAAACTGGGTTGGCACAGTTCCTTTCGCTCCCCCAAAGTCTACCAAGATAATCAAGGATAAACTGGGTCAGGACATTGTGTTTTGGGGCAAATCACAAATCTGCACTAACTTCAATGCAGGTACCTGTGGTTTTAGTTTCCTAGCTCATGTTGTATCCATGTGCCCAAATAAAATGTGCCCTAAACCCTACCTCACTAGTATTGATATTGTATGTTTTTCTTTCTCAACACTTGGTTCACTTTTTAATTGAGTGATTATCACTGGGGTTTCACATAGGTATCATTCACTTGCCATCTGGTATGCTTGAATGTAACAAATTACAGTCAGCCGTAGCAGATCCAGACTCGGTAGACAAACTAGTAAAAACTGAATTGGAACAGGGATTTGTTCTCGGCCCTTTTGAGTCCCCTCCTCTCCCTTTCACCTCATGGAGAACAAATCCTATTTGAAAAGAAGATTGATCATTGACCAGCACCACATTCCTTCATGGTTCCTAGTCTAAACTCCCTCATACCCTCAGAAGAGTTCTCTTTACAACACTCCACCATTGACAATGCCATCTGGGCCATTCTCACAGCAGGGGCATTTCTCAGTAAAACCAATATTGTTAATGATTTCAAATTACTTCTGTGATGAACAGAACCTCGCCATGGGCCTTTCGAGTGGCCTGCTGGCCAGCCTGCTTCCAAAAGACTATGGGCCAGGTCATCAACTGTAAAGACCCATATTTTATTCCCCCTGGTTCCCCTGATTTGGCACTTTCCATAGAACCAAACGCTAGCTTCCTGGCAGCCGTTCACATGGACCAAATCCACGAATGACTTCAGGGGGACTTAGCTGCGAATACCTTGGAACTATTTTTGTCATGAAAACTTTGAGGTTCCCGGTTTGTCCCCCAGCGGCACTTATCCGCAATTCTATGGAACTGTTTTTGGCAGGAAGACTTTGTGGTTCCCGGTCTTTCCCCAACGGCACTTAGCCGTGATTCTTTGAAACTGTTTTGGGCATGAGACCATGCGTGCGGTCGGACAAAACTATCACTTCCAGGAACTTCCTGAACCCCTGAACCGATCTGGGTGATTTTTGGATAAGTTATCCACCCAGATCTGGACTATCAGGGGATGTGATTTTTGTGGGGGTTTTGTATGTTTTAAAGGTAATTTGGGGGTTTTATGAAAATGTGTGTTTTTGTG
The DNA here is from genome assembly GCA_933207985.1 of Pelobates cultripes. Taxonomy (NCBI): domain Eukaryota; kingdom Metazoa; phylum Chordata; class Amphibia; order Anura; family Pelobatidae; genus Pelobates; species Pelobates cultripes. Next base: position 237,131,824 of record OW240914.1, on the reverse strand, counting down.
TCTGGAGATAATTGAGTTAATACAGTACTTGACTCAATTATCTCACAGGTACAGAGGAGGGATTGACCTAGTTATGTGTGTGAGTGTCCTGGATCTGAGAGCCAATGTAATTGTGTATTTGTTTCTGCTGTGGTTTACTCTCAGGTCCAGGGGGGAGTGCCCCTTGTATGGGGACTTGCATAAAAGTCCAGTTGTGGCTACCATTCAACAAGTTCTTGCTTACCATCAACACAGAACCTTGTCTCATGATTGAGGGAACCGCTATACTTGCTATAATCCCTGCTCATGGGATTGTTTTTTGGATTGCTATAATCACTAGCTCTTGTAAGAGCTACACTGCTATACCTTCTATACTCTCTTAGAAGAGAGGCCTTCCCACTGGGAGCTGGATCCAGAAGTTTAGTCCAGTGTGGGAAGGGACAGCGAAACCACAGCCAAGCTGCTGCGGCTAAGGGGCTATGGTGCTTATGGTGTCCGGTGTGGTGATTATGGTACTCAGCGACAGCTAGGAAGCATCAATTGGTAGAGGTACCCAGTGTGGGTGTCAGGCGGTCCTTCACAACTTCCTATTCACCATTGTGGCATTTGCACAGCATTAAGTGGCATAGTTTATACAATTTTTTTCTCCAGACTCATGTTCAGTTCCAAGTGTAGCCCCACAATATTAATTTTTTTTGCAGAAATACAATGCTGGTTGCTACTTTATGTGTGCAGATGCCCGACTGTCAGGGTAGGACTGGAAAAAAAATTAGGCCCGGGCATTTTTCAATTAGAGCAGCCCCCCAAGAAGGGGGCAGGGCCAGTGAGGGTGTGTTTTGTCATCACTAATGACAAGTACGCCCCTTCTGAAATTGAGCATGTTGGTTCAATGCGCAGAGCCCCGCTGAAGAGCTCTAGCATTAGAAAAAGGCCCTGTATTTGTTCTGCACAGCGCAAGCAAATGTAATAACATGCTTGCGCTGTGTTTGCTTTTAAATTGTCTCTGGTGTCTCCACAAGTGGGATACCAGAGGATAAAAGGGCCAAGAAAGTGTATGGTGCATGTGTTTGGCGCATGCTTGTGGGATTGCCTGTGTGTGTAGAGTGTGGTGTGGTATTGTGTAAATAGGTCAATTTTGTGGTGTAATATGTGTGGCTAGGGGCTGTAGAGAGTGCGTGTATAGGGGCATAGTGTTATAGGGGATGTAGTGAGTGTGTACATACGGGCAGTAGTGTGTGTGTATAGGTGACGTAGTGTTTGTAGGGGTTGTAGAGAGGGTGTGTTTAGAGAATGTTGTATGTGTTTGCAGTGTGTGTGTAGGTGGTGCAGTGTGTGTGTGTGTAAGAGATCTAGTGTGTAAAGGACCCAGAGTGTGTATAGAAGATTGTGTGTGTGTGTGTGTATAGGATTAAAAGTGCATATAGGGTAAGGGATCTAGCGTGTATCTGGAGCGTAATGTGTGTAGTGGTGCAGTGTGAGGGGTGCTGTAGTATGTGTATATATATTTAGAATATATTTGGATGTATTGTATGTGTGAGGTGCGCAGTGTGTTTGTGTAAGAGGGGTGCTGTGTGTGAGGGTGTTTTTATCTGCCGTCACATTCAAGGTTTCTAATTTTCTTTGTCTGTTAACTCACTGAGGGTTATTTTATATAATATATATATATAAATATATATATATATGTGTGTGTGTGTGTGTGTGTGTGTGTGTGTGCTGTATATGTGTGGGAGTGAGGGTGCTGTCTGTCTGAGGGTGCTGTCGGCGTCTGAGGGTGTTGTGTGTGTCTGTGGGTGCTGTGTGTGTCTGGGTGCTGTGTGTGTCTGGGTGTTGTGTGTGTCTGGGTGCTATGTGTGTCTGGGGGTCCTGTGTGTGTCTGGGGGCTGGGGGTGCTGTGTGTGTCTGTGGGTGCTGTGTGTGTCTGGGTTCACTGTGTGTGTCTGGGTGCACTGTGTGTGTCTGAGGGTGCTGTGTGTGTGTCTGGGTGCTGTGTGTGTCTGGGTGCTATGTGTGTCGGGGTCCTGTGTGTGTCTGGAGGGGCTGGGGGTGCTGTGTGTGTCTGTGGGTGCTGTGTGTGTGTGTCTGGGGGTGCTGTGTGTGTCTGGGTGCACAATATTGTGTGTGGGTGCTGTGTGTCTGAGGGGTGCTGTGTGTGTGTCTGGGGTGCTGTGTGTGTGTCTGGGGGTTACTTTGTGTGTGTGTCTGGGGGTGCTATGTGTGTCTGGGTGCTGTGTGTGTCTGGGTGCTGTGTGTGTCTAGGGGGTGCTGTGTGTGCCTGGGTGCACTGTGTGTGTCTGGGGGTGCTGTGTGTGTCTGGGTGCGCTGTGTGTGTCTGGTGGCGCTTTGTGTGTCTGGGTGCAGTGTGTGTCTGGGGGTGCTGTGTGTGTCTGGGGGTTACTGTGTGTGTCTGAGGGTGCTACATTGTGTCACGGGGTGCTGTTTGTCTAGGGGTGCTGTGTGTGTCTGGGTGCTGTGTGTGTCTGGGTGCTGTGTGTGGGGGTGCTGTGTGTGTCTGGGGGTGCTGTATGTGTCTGGGTGCTGTGTATGTCTGGGGGTGCTGTGTGTGTCTGGGGGTGCTGTGTGTGTCTGGGTGCTGTGTGTGTCTGGGGTGCTGTGTGTGTCTGGGTGCTGTGTGTGTCTGGGTGCTGTGTCTGGGTGCTGTGTGTGTCTGGGGGGTGCTGTGTCTGGGTGTTGTGTGTGGGGGTGCTGTGTGTGTCTGGGGTTGCTGTATGTGTCTGGGTGCTGTGTATGTCTGGGGGTGCTGTGTGTGTCTGGGGGTGCTGTGTGTGTCTGGGTGCTGTGTGTGTCTGGGGGTGCTGTGTGTGTCTGGGGGCTGTTAGGGAATTTATTTTAAAAAACTTTTTTTTAAATTATTAATAAAAAAATATGTCCCCCCCTCCCTTCTTACCTTTATCCTGGGAGGGGGGGAGGAGATCCGTTCTGCCTGGGGCGGGGGGGTGATCCGTTCTGCCATCCTTCCCTGGTGGTCCAGTGGTGAGAGTGAACTCTAACCTGCAGGCTAGAATTCACTCTCGCAAGATCTGAGCGTTGCCATGGTAACCGCGGCAACGCTCAGAATCCCGCGAGAGGACCCGGCGGAGCTGCTTGTTAGAGCTCTGCCGGTCCTCTCTCCTGCCTCCCTCACTCCCGCGCTGAGGGTGCTGTGTGTGTCTGTGGGTGCTGTGTGTGTCTGAGGGTGCTGTGTGTGTCTGGGTGCTGTGTGTGTCTGTGGGTGCTGTGTGTGTCTGGGTGCTGTGTGTGTCTGTGGGTGCTGTGTGTGTCTGAGGGTGCTGTGTGTGTCTGTGGGTGCTGTGTGTGTCTGGGTGCTGTGTGTGTCTGGGTGCTGTGTGTGTCTGGGTGATGTGTGTGTCTGTGGGTGCTGTGTGTGTCTGTGGGTGCTGTGTGTTTCTGGGTGCTGTGTGTGTCTGGGTGCTGTGTGTGTCTGTGGGTGCTGTGTGT
>OW240914.1:237104121-237124199 GCA_933207985.1 Pelobates cultripes | reverse complement strand
GGTGTAGTTACCTACACAGCTCCAGCTTCCACCCCTCTCATACTAAACAGGGCATCATCTACAGACAAGCCACTAGGTACCATTGCATATGCTCTGATCCTAATGACCGTAATTCCCATCTAAATGTACTCTCCCAATCTATGAGACAGAAAGGCTACAAACCAAAGACGATTACCAAACAAATCAACTCTGCTGTAAAAATGCCACGCACGCGCCTGCTACAGTACAGAAAGAAAAAAATATCCACACGAGTGTCACTTGTGGTCACCTACAACCCAGCTCTTGAGGAAATACGGAAAATCATCAAAGACCTACAACCAATATTAACAGAAGATGAGACTCTGAAAAACATTTTCCCTGAAACACCCATTTTGGCCTTCAGACAACCACCAAACCTCCAACAAAAATGAATCAACAGGAGGCTGCCCACTGATGGTAAGAATGAAGAAAACGGGACCAGTCAATGCAAAAAACCTTGCTACAAACCGTGTCAGCACATATGCACAGTCACACACAACAATAAAACCTACAGCATTAAAGGTTCATACTCCTGCACATCCAGCAATGCGGTATACATTATTCAATGCATAAAATGCCACCTAAGATGCTACATTGGGGAAACCACCCAGCCATTAAATGGCAGAATTAATATGCACAGACACTCTATTAAACACCACAAAGAAGGATCGTACTGCACTCCTGTGGGACACCACTTTACCCAGCCTGGCCACTCACTGAAGGACCTAAAAATCAAAGTACTGAAAGGGGGTTTTAAAAATACCCAGAAAAGAAAAGCCTTTGAAGCCAGAATGATTAAATGGTTTAACAGCAAGAATAGAGGACTAAATATTGATTTGGGATTCCTGTCCCACTACCAACACTTTACATGAACACTCTCCCAGCATTATCTTACTATGCTGTCATATGTACCAACACTTTAAAATGCATTCCTATATGTTTATTCTATCTCTATACAAAGTACTATGTGTAGACCTGTGCTTTCCCATACTCGTATGCATGAATGCTTATATATATATTACTGTGCATTTATATTTGTGTATATGAGCTCATGTGCATGTATGTGTATGTGTTTATGTATATGTATATATACATGTGTTTATGCGTTCACATATACATATTTATGTATGTGCGCATGTATAAAGTGTACAATCCTGTGCACTGTCTGCTTGTTTGTTTTTCTTTTCCCTCTCTCCCCCCTACTCTGCTCTTCAACAAGATATTTATGACCCTCTGCTAAGATGGTGTCTATTTTCTAACAAACCTGTGTCTTATCTACACTCATGTCCCTTTAACCCCTGTATCACAACTCAACTTTGAATTCTATAGGTCGTTTTGCTCAGAAATGCTTCAGACTTGAGAAAGGGAGGTTCTCCCGAAAGCTTGTCATTAAAAAATTCTGTTAGTCCAATAAAAAAGGTATTACAAGATAAGAATTGTATCTGTTTTTTACATATATATATATATATATATATATATATACATATATATATATATAAACACATTTATACGTATAGAGACACATACACACACACATATACCTACACATATACATACCTACATACATACATACATATATCATATATATATATTTGTGGTCTGGGCAATATTGCCGTAATGGTTAGATAACATATAAATAGTAATAATAACATAGTTTAAAAACACCAGTCAGTTGTGGTGTGCCGGAACCGACAATGCAGTAGGTCTGTATTAAAAGAGGGCCCACCTATAGAGGGTGATGTGAAAAGAGGAAGTGGTGGGAGGGCCAACTCGCCAGATCAGTAACGGTATGTGAGAGAGGCTTAGAGACCCTTGTAAAGGGGACCCATGCTCCTCCCACAACTACAGGCCCAGCCTTAAATTTGTGGTCTGGGCAATATTGCTGTAATGGTTAGATAATATATAAATAGTAATAACATATAAATAGCAATAATAACATTAACAGACAAAAGCATAGGACAACTAGATGGTCCCCACCGTGACACTCACAAGGGGATTAAGTGTCAAAGTGAGAACCAGTGATCCCAATCACCTAAATGAGACTCCAGGGGTCTCTAAGGGCTTAACCCTAAATTAAATATACAAAAGAAAGAAAGAAATAATACATTGATTCTCATACAAAAACTGGTTTAGAGTCGCTGTATTTCCTGGATATATCTGTAGTCCTAAGTGATGTTACTGCAACAAGGTATAGGATAAGAGCAGAAAACTTAATTAGATAGGCTACACCAACAAAAGATTGTAACCACTCAGGTAAACTGCTATGCCTGCAAATATGTATCAACTCAGAGGAAGGGGATTATATCAAAATAGAGGAAATCATGAATAAAATGAGCATTAATGTTTTAGCTCAAAAGGTAAATACCTCTATTGGATCCCCAATGAACTAAAGTTAACTACATATAAAACACATACCAGGTCATCCCAGAGACTATCAGAGATAAAGAGGTAATTGCTATGTTCTCTGCCCTAGTTGGAAAAACAGGGAATTAAGTCCCAAGTATAGGCAGGGTACCCAAAAAATATATCAGATCGCTATAAGTTGATAGAAATAACTGAAGGTGTCAGTCAAATCATTCAGTATAAAATACCAATAGCATATGCGTTGGTATCCTTAAAAAAGACCTGGGAGACAGGTATTAGCCAGATATAGGTTATATACAGGAGGATAGTAGTAAAAGGTAAGCAAGTCAAAATTGAACTGGCGATAGTTAACTAACACAGCCTCTCTCCCTGTAAAATTAGCAAGACAGGCATAGAAGGAATAGATGATGAAAAAAGGTTACATACAAATAATCAAACGTGCTTAAAAGTAAACAGTGTAGTGCCCAGTGCCCATAATTATGAGAAAAAAATGCCCAACGCGCATTTCGGTGCAATACTAAGTGCACCTTCGACAGGGGCCTCTTTACCTCTTTATCTCTGATAGTCTCTGGGATGACCTGATATGTGTTTTATATGTAGTTAACTTTAGTTCATTGGGGATCCAATAGAGGTGTTTACCTTTTGAACCAATACATTAAAGTTAATTTTATTCATGATTTCCTCTATTTGGATATAATCCCCTTCCACTGAGTTGATACATATTTGCAGGCATAGCAGTTTACCTGAGCGGTTACATTTTTCTGTTGGTGTACCCTGTCTAATTAAGTTTTCTGCTCTTATCCTATACCTTGTTGCAGTAACATCACTTAGGATATATCCAGGAAATACAGTGACTCTCATCCGGTGTTTGTATGAGTCAATATATTATTTCTCTCTTTTTTTGCAATAATAACATAGTTTAAAAACACCGGAACCGACAATGCAGTAGGCCTGTAATAAAAGAGGGCAAAAAGAAGTGTACCATACAAAATTGTATTAGTTCTATAATACATCAATCATTTGTATAAGTCTTGAAGTCTGGACGAATCTCTTTAACTCGTTCACGGAAATATAGCGTGTACGTGGATGATTTCCAGCATCCCATGGCTTTGGTGATATGTGCTGGAGTGTTATTGGAGGAGGTAGATGAGGCTGCCCCTACGTGGAAAGAGTGGCTTGAATAGTGATTTGAATTTAGGCCGAGTCTAGTTAATAGCACACGAACAGAATACATTTGGATGTAGTGAGAGTGGAACCTATTATCCTCCCCCCTAATCCCCACCCCTGAGCGGCAGGTGGGGTCCCTAAAGTAAAATAAGGGGGGGGACCTATTGTCCTATTAATGTCATATTACAAACTCAATTGTCTAAAATGCATAACCAAAATTTAAAAAAAGCAGGGCCTGGCTTACAAAAAGAAATGGAAAGGTGGTGCGGTATGGAGTTATCGTTGATGGGCAGATTGACATCTATTAAGATGACTATACTACACAAGATATTATACTTCCTTAGAATAATTCCTTTACATTGTCCTTTTTTAACAAGATACACTTAATATTGATTAAATACAATACTGGAATAATAAACCGAGTTGATAACTATGCAACATTTAATGGTGAACCGTGGTCTTGGTGTCCCAGATTTTAGGAAGTATTATAATGCTGCTAATGCAGCTTCTGCTTTTACATTTAACATGGATCATAACGGGCTAGTTCTGTGTGTGGGAGGGGGTAGGTGTGCTATGTCTGTGTGGGGGTAGGGGTGCTGTGTGTGTAGGAGGTAGGGGTTCCGTTTTGGGCAGGCAGGTGCCTACTCTGCATTGCTGTTGACCAGCTCACCAGCACCAGCAGCCCCCTGTGTGTGTGTGGGGGGAGGGGGGGTGGGTGCTGTGTGTGTGAGGTGCTGTGTGGGAGAGGAGTGCTGAGTGTGTGGTGGTGTGGGGTGCTGTGTGTGTGATGGGGGTTGTGGGGAGGGGTGCTGTGTGAGTGGGAGGGGTGCTGTGTGGGGGGAGGATGCTGTGGCGGGAGGAGTGCGGTGTGTGGGGGGTGCGTGTGGGGGTGGGGATGGTGTGTTGGTGTGTTGGTGGAGGGGTGCTGTGTGGGGGGGAGGGGTGCTGTGTGGGGGAGGATGTTGTGTGTGGTTTGCCATACTTTCCTAGGCCCACATCTAAATGATCTTCTATGGAATCATGAGAAAGAGATTCGGGAGTTCAACATGAACTGGAGGATTGGATACGTTTTATTCTCGCCTTGATATGTATCACGCAGTGTGCTAGTCATCCTGAGAATCATTGAATGAGTATTGCCCTAAACTCATTAGATTCTGGAGTGATATTCATAAAACTATGAAGACTGTTGACCAAAATATTACCATCTTTACATCGGAACTCTGGCTCTTTAAGTTTCCTTAATCCGTTAATAAAGTAGACACAGTAATCATAGGACATATTCTTATAGCCGCCACATCCTACTTACCCAGATATTGGAAATCCCCTGCTATACCCTTTCTAGTTCATGTACTAAAGTTAGTATACAAATTGTATGAGATGGCTATTAGACAGCCATCTTTATTATGGGATCAGCTTCATTATTTCTGGATTGAGTGGGAAAACAAGGTTAAAAAATCTTATAATTTATAATTCAAGATATTCAAACCGTAAATTATTAGTAGTACAAACTTGTTTTATTCGTTTTACATAGATCTAATTATTTTATTATCATCGAGAAATATAGACATATCAATATTGCAAAAATTGTTTGTAAATTGGCATGGATACTTCCCCAAGTTTCCCCTTCCCAATTTGTTATTATTGTTCATTTAATAATTGTCCTTTTTATTTTATTATAATATTAAAAATCTAATAAAAACTATTTGAAAAGACTCCATTGCAAACTTGTCGTGAATATGACAATCACTATTGAATTTGGTGAAAAGGTGAAAAGCCCTGTAGAATTTCCTAGTGTTATCCAAAAGTGTCAAGTGTGTGAGGTTCCATGCATGTGACAAAACATTTAATTCATTAACATGTCTTGAAATGGAGGGACAGGAGTAGCTAGACGGGAGGCAGGGGGAAGAGTCTTGTGAAATGTCTGCAGGTTGAAACGAGACAGGTGATCAGCGGATATATTAGAAACGTGAATGTGAATATATGTAAGAAAAAAATGGTGAGTGGCTGCCACCCAAGTGAGTTTCCTCAAAAACCTCATGACTATTAATGAGGATGATCGACTTTTGTTGACAATGTGGCAGGTAGCTAGGTTATCTGAGAAGCATCTGACTGAGCAACCAGCCCAGCCAGGCCCCCAGGTAACCACTGCTGCCAGTATGGGGTAAGGTTCAAATAATGCTGAAGTCTTGTAAAAACCTGGTAAGGACTCGACTTCAACAGGCCAAGGACCCCAAAGCCAGTTACTGCCACAGATAGCTGCGAATCCTGTATTGGCAGCAGCAACTGTCCAGATAGCCGGGTAACTGTCAGAAATTGGTGGGAAAAATATTGCTTTCCCATTCCAATTTAGCAAGAATTTGCGCCACATGAGTAAGTCTGACATTGCATAAGGGTCCAAAGTGATGCGTGTGTTGTCTGAGGGAAGGTAAGGGAACAAACAGAGGAGCCATGAAATAAAAGATCTGCCTTGTAGAATGATCATCATGGCAAAACTGAGTGAGCCAAGCAGCGACAGTAGTTCCTTCTGGTTGAAGGAAGCTAATCGTAAGTAAAGGTCAATACCTGACAAAGTTTGCTCAGTTTTATCACGTGGAAGACAGGACAGCATATTAACCGAGTTTAGTTGAATTCCTAGAAAATTAATTACCGTATCAGGACCTTCAGTCTTTTTGGGGGATACTGGTATTCAAAAAGACCGATTGCAGCTGTAAGACTGTGAGTGGGGTGAGCGTTGTCTTCAATCGTGAGGAAGTCATCTAAGTAATGTATAACAGTCGGCAGGCCCGCACTGGCCATCGGGCATACCGGGCAAATGAAACTCCCCTGTCAGCCCCTGCAGGGCCAGCGCTACCCGAGCGCCGGCCCCGCTGTGTGCCTCCATGGGCAGGTGGGGAGATCACCAGCCCACTGGCATTGGAGATGCGGCCGCAAGCGCGGGAGTGAGGGAGGCAGGAGAGAGGACCGGCAGAGCTCTAACAAGCAGCTCCGCCGGGTCCTCTCGCGGGATTCTGAGCGTTGCCGCGGTTACCATGGCAACGCTCAGATCTTGCGAGAGTGAATTCTAGCCTGCAGGTTAGAGTTCACTCTCACCACTGGACCACCAGGGAAGGATGGCAGAACGGATCACCCCCCCGCCCCAGGCAGAACGGATCTCCTCCCCCCCTCCCAGGATAAAGGTAAGAAGGGAGGGGGGGACATATTTTTTTATTAATAATTTAAAAAAAAGTTTTTTAAAATAAATTCCCTAACAGCCCCCAGACACACACAGCACCCCCAGACACACACAGCACCCAGACACACACAGCACCCCCAGACACACACAGCACCCCCAGACATACACAGCACCCAGACACATACAGCACCCCCAGACACACACAGCACCCCCACACACAGCACCCAGACACACACAGCACCCAGACACACACAGCACCCCTAGACAAACAGCACCCAGACACACACAGCACAGACACACACAGCACCCACAGACACACACAGCACCCAGACACACAAAGCACCCAGAAACACACAGCACCCCACAGCACACACACACAGCGCAGAACACACACAGCACCCACAGACACACACAGCACCCAGACACGCACCCACAGACACACACAGCACCCTCAGACACACACAGCACCCCCAGACACACACACAGCACCCAGACACACACAGCACCCTGAACACACACAACACAGACACAGCACCCAAACACACACAGCGCCCAGACATACGCAGCACCCAGACACACAGCACCCCCAGACACACGCGCAGACACACAGCACCCAGACACACATAGCGCCCCGAACACACACACAGCACCCCCAGACACACAGCACCCCAGACACACACACAGTACCCTCAGACACACACAGCACCCAGACACACACAGCATCCCTAGACACACACAGCACCCCCACACACACACAGCACCCAGATACACACACAGCACCCAGATACACACGCAGCACCCAGACACATACAGCACCCTCAGACACACACAGCACCCAGACACACACAGCACCCCCAGACACACACAGCACCCAGACACACACAGCGCCCCCAGACACACACAGCATCCCCAGACACACACAGCACCCAGACACACATAGCACCCAGACACACACAGCACCAGACACACACGCCCGGTACAGCACCCACAGACACACACAGCACTTAGACACGCTTTAAACACAGCACCCACAGACACACACAACAGACACCCCACCCCATCACCCAAGACACACAGCACCCAGACACACACACAACACCCAGACACGCACAGCACCCACAGACACACACAGCGCCTCAGACACACACAGCACCCACAGACACACACAGCACCCAGACACACACACAGCACCCACAGACACACACAGCACCCAAATTTTGGCACCTCAGACTGCCCAGCACCCACAGACACACACAGCACCCTCAGCGCGGGAGTGAGGGAGGCAGGAGAGAGGACCGGCAGAGCTCTAACAAGCAGCTCCGCCGGGTCCTCTCGCGGGATTCTGAGCGTTGCCGCGGTTACCATGGCAACGCTCAGATCTTGCGAGAGTGAATTCTAGCCTGCAGGTTAGAGTTCACTCTCACCACTGGACCACCAGGGAAGGATGGCAGAACGGATCACCCCCCCGCCCCAGGCAGAACGGATCTCCTCCCCCCCTCCCAGGATAAAGGTAAGAAGGGAGGGGGGGACATATTTTTTTATTAATAATTTAAAAAAAAGTTTTTTAAAATAAATTCCCTAACAGCCCCCAGACACACACAGCACCCCCAGACACACACAGCACCCAGACACACACAGCACCCCCAGACACACACAGCACCCCCAGACATACACAGCACCCAGACACATACAGCAACCCCAGACACACACAGCACCCCCACACACAGCACCCAGACGCACACAGCACCCAGACACACACAGCACCCCTAGACAAACAGCACCCAGACACACACAGCGCAGACACACACGCGCCCACAGACACACACACAGCACCCAGACACACAAAGCGCAGAAACACACAGCACCCACAGACACACACAGCGCAGACACACACAGCACCCACAGACACACACACAGCACCCAGACACACACAGCACCCCACAGACACACACCCAGCACCCTCAGACACACACAGCACCCCCAGACACACACAGCACCCCAGACACACAGCACCCCAGACACACACAGACACAGCACCCAAACACACACAGCACCCAGACATACACAGCACCCAGACACACACAGCACCCCCAGACACACACAGCACCCAGACACACACAGCACCCCCAGACACACACAGCACCCAGACACACACAGCACCCAGACACACACAGCACCCCCAGACACACACACAGCACCCCAGACACACACAGCACCCCAGACACACACAGTACCCTCAGACACACAGCACCCACACACACACACAGCACCCAGACACACACAGCACCCACAGACACACACAGCACCCACAGCAGCCCCAGCCCCAGACACACACAGGACCCCAGACACACATAGCACCCAGACACACAGCACACAGCACCCTCAGACACACACAGTGCACCCAGACACACACAGTGAACCCAGACACACACAGCACCCACAGACACACACAGCACCCCCAGCCCCCAGACACACACAGGACCCCCAGACACACATAGCACCCAGACACACACAACACCCAGACACACACAGCACCCAGACACACACAGCACCCACAGACACACACAACACCCTCAGACGCCGACAGCACCCTCAGACAGACAGCACCCTCACTCCCACACATATACAGCACACACACACACACACACACACACACACACATATATATATATATTTATATATATATATTATATAAAATAACCCTCAGTGAGTTAACAGACAAAGAAAATTAGAAACCTTGAATGTGACGGCAGATAAAAACACCCTCACACACAGCACCCCTCTTACACAAACACACTGCGCACCTCACACATACAATACATCCAAATATATTCTAAATATATATACACATACTACAGCACCCCTCACACTGCACCACTACACACATTACGCTCCAGATACACGCTAGATCCCTTACCCTATATGCACTCTTAATCCTATACACACACACACACACAATCTTCTATACACACTCTGGGTCCTTTACACACTAGATCTCTTACACACACACACACTGCACCACCTACACACACACTGCAAACACATACAACATTCTCTAAACACACCCTCTCTACAACCCCTACAAACACTACGTCACCTATACACACACACTACTGCCCGTATGTACACACTCACTACATCCCCTATAACACTATGCCCCTATACACGCACTCTCTACAGCCCCTAGCCACACATATTACACCACAAAATTGACCTATTTACACAATACCACACCACACTCTACACACACAGGCAATCCCACAAGCATGCGCCAAACACATGCACCATACACTTTCTTGGCCCTTTTATCCTCTGGTATCCCACTTGTGGAGACACCAGAGACAATTTAAAAGCAAACACAGCGCAAGCATGTTATTACATTTGCTTGCGCTGTGCAGAACAAATACAGGGCCTTTTTCTAATGCTAGAGCTCTTCAGCGGGGCTCTGCGCATTGAACCAACATGCTCAATTTCAGAAGGGGCGTACTTGTCATTAGTGATGACAAAACACACCCTCACTGGCCCTGCCCCCTTCTTGGGGGGCTGCTCTAATTGAAAAATGCCCGGGCCTAATTTTTTTTCCAGTCCTACCCTGACAGTCGGGCATCTGCACACATAAAGTAGCAACCAGCATTGTATTTCTGCAAAAAAAATTAATATTGTGGGGCTACACTTGGAACTGAACATGAGTCTGGAGAAAAAAATTGTATAAACTATGCCACTTAATGCTGTGCAAATGCCACAATGGTGAATAGGAAGTTGTGAAGGACCGCCTGACACCCACACTGGGTACCTCTACCAATTGATGCTTCCTAGCTGTCGCTGAGTACCATAATCACCACACCGGACACCATAAGCACCATAGCCCCTTAGCCGCAGCAGCTTGGCTGTGGTTTCGCTGTCCCTTCCCACACTGGACTAAACTTCTGGATCCAGCTCCCAGTGGGAAGGCCTCTCTTCTAAGAGAGTATAGAAGGTATAGCAGTGTAGCTCTTACAAGAGCTAGTGATTATAGCAATCCAAAAAACAATCCCATGAGCAGGGATTATAGCAAGTATAGCGGTTCCCTCAATCATGAGACAAGGTTCTGTGTTGATGGTAAGCAAGAACTTGTTGAATGGTAGCCACAACTGGACTTTTATGCAAGTCCCCATACAAGGGGCACTCCCCCCTGGACCTGAGAGTAAACCACAGCAGAAACAAATACACAATTACATTGGCTCTCAGATCCAGGACACTCACACACATAACTAGGTCAATCCCTCCTCTGTACCTGTGAGATAATTGAGTCAAGTACTGTATTAACTCAATTATCTCCAGACACAAAAACACACATTTTCATAAAACCCCCAAATTACCTTTAAAACATACAAAACCCCCACAAAAATCACATCCCCTGATAGTCCAGATCTGGGTGGATAACTTATCCAAAAATCACCCAGATCGGTTCAGGGGTTCAGGAAGTTCCTGGAAGTGATAGTTTTGTCCGACCGCACGCATGGTCTCATGCCCAAAACAGTTTCAAAGAATCACGGCTAAGTGCCGTTGGGGAAAGACCGGGAACCACAAAGTCTTCCTGCCAAAAACAGTTCCATAGAATTGCGGATAAGTGCCGCTGGGGGACAAACCGGGAACCTCAAAGTTTTCATGACAAAAATAGTTCCAAGGTATTCGCAGCTAAGTCCCCCTGAAGTCATTCGTGGATTTGGTCCATGTGAACGGCTGCCAGGAAGCTAGCGTTTGGTTCTATGGAAAGTGCCAAATCAGGGGAACCAGGGGGAATAAAATATGGGTCTTTACAGTTGATGACCTGGCCCATAGTCTTTTGGAAGCAGGCTGGCCAGCAGGCCACTCGAAAGGCCCATGGCGAGGTTCTGTTCATCACAGAAGTAATTTGAAATCATTAACAATATTGGTTTTACTGAGAAATGCCCCTGCTGTGAGAATGGCCCAGATGGCATTGTCAATGGTGGAGTGTTGTAAAGAGAACTCTTCTGAGGGTATGAGGGAGTTTAGACTAGGAACCATGAAGGAATGTGGTGCTGGTCAATGATCAATCTTCTTTTCAAATAGGATTTGTTCTCCATGAGGTGAAAGGGAGAGGAGGGGACTCAAAAGGGCCGAGAACAAATCCCTGTTCCAATTCAGTTTTTACTAGTTTGTCTACCGAGTCTGGATCTGCTACGGCTGACTGTAATTTGTTACATTCAAGCATACCAGATGGCAAGTGAATGATACCTATGTGAAACCCCAGTGATAATCACTCAATTAAAAAGTGAACCAAGTGTTGAGAAAGAAAAACATACAATATCAATACTAGTGAGGTAGGGTTTAGGGCACATTTTATTTGGGCACATGGATACAACATGAGCTAGGAAACTAAAACCACAGGTACCTGCATTGAAGTTAGTGCAGATTTGTGATTTGCCCCAAAACACAATGTCCTGACCCAGTTTATCCTTGATTATCTTGGTAGACTTTGGGGGAGCGAAAGGAACTGTGCCAACCCAGTTTATGTCCCGACCCAGTTTATCTTTGATTATATTGGTAGACTTTGGGGGAGTGAAAGGAACGTGCAAGAAACCTTCGGAATATATATATATATATATATATACACATATACACACTACATGGCACAATGACTTATGGGGCTGGCATACATTTTTTCCAGGGCTGCTTTATATCTCTAGTCCAGCCCTGCAAAAAAAAGGGCCGATCATGGGTGACATTACAATTATAGAGAATGGTATATATGTACACCATACACATTTAAATTCTACATATATATTTATATAATATTTTGATATAATTAAGTCATATTATTAATTAAAATTTGAGGGACCTGCCTGACACCCCAGGCACAAAGTCCATAGAATTTAGTTCGCAAGCCCCATATTTAACCCTGTAACTTTCCAAGACATTATAATACCTGTGCATGGGGGTAATGTTTTACTCAGAACACTTCGCTGTACACATATATTGGTGTTTCAAAACAGTAAAACATATCACAACAATGATATTGTCAGTGAAAGTGACAATTTTTGCATTTTTGTTTAAATAATTCTTTCTTTTATTGAGGCAAATGATTCACATTGTACAGAATAATTCCTGACCCTATAGTGTTAACACCACCATCTAGCCCCCCTGGGCCCCTCATGCCTCCATAAATATAATAAAAATCTTACTGTATTCAAGCCTGAAGCTGTAACTCTGCATGCTGTTAGACTCAGAAAAACAAACAGTCTGCTGACATGTGGTAGCCTGATCCAATCACAGTGCTTCCCCATAGGATTGGCTGAGACTGACAAAGAGGCAGATCAGGGGCAGAATCAGCATGATTCAAACACAGCCTGGCCAATCAGCATCTCCTCATAGAGATGAATAGAATCAATGAATCTCTAAATTCAGTGTCTGCATGCAGAGGGAGGAGATACTGAATCACAGGATGTTGTGCACCCGTGCTGCCCTGTGCTCTGCTGACAGCAGATCTGAGTCGATGGAGGCATATTATGCCTCCATCAACTCCAAAGGCCCTCTGGTTCACTCTGAGTGACTGCAACTGGAGGTGTTCCTAGCTTTCAATGTAAAAACTGTATTTTCTCAGAAAATACAGTGTTTACATGAGAAAGGCTGCAGGGAGCTATAGTTCTCACCTGAACAACCTCGTTAAGCTGAAGTTGTTCAGGTGACTATAGTCTCCCTTTAAGTCTGACTATATAAACTGACATTATAAGTAAAAAAATTTTTTGCATTTTTCACATACAAATGGCTTATAATGCTTGCATTTCCATTTTACAACATTTTCAAAATACAACACATTACATTTTTCAGTTTATACACATTAATATTTTCCAGATTGGTTATGTTGCCTTTGAGTCCGTAGTCCCTCCTTCTGCTGGACACACCTCCCTTAGTCAATCCCTTAGGATGTAACAGAACCAGAGTGCCTCCTGGGGGAAGGGGGATTGCATTGGAAGGGAATGGAGGAGGAGTTTATCAACAACCCAACTGGTTTTGCCTGGTGAAAGGCCATGTGCTTCACAGAGGACTCCATTATTGCCTAAGGGTAGAATGGGGGCTTGAATCCCTGTATTAGAACACAATAACACTTCATTGGCATACAGTTTGGCTGTTAATCACATCCCCCCACTTATTACACCAAGGAATAAAAATTACACCCATGATGGCATACCATTTGCAAAAGTAGACAACCCAAGTTATTGCAAATGGGGTATGTCCAGTCTTTTTTAGTAGCCACTTAGTCACAAATACTTGCCAAAATTAGCATTCAAACTAGTTTTTTGCATTTTTCACACACAAACAAATATGAACGCTAACGTTGGCCAGTGACTACTAAAAACGACTGGACATACACTATTTGTAATACCTTTGATTGTCTACTTTTGCAAATGGTATGCTATCATGGGGGTAATTTTTATTCCTGGGCTACCATAGGAACTCAAAGGCAACATAACCAATCTGGAAAATAGACATGTGCAATTCGTTTCGGTCCAAATATGAATTTGGACAAATTTCGGGCTATTCGGACATTCGGAAATATCCGAATGTCCGAATTGCTGAAGTGCCGAATTGCCAAGGTCCTGAAGTTCCGAAATTACCAAATTTCCAAAGTGTTAAAGTGCCGAAGTTCCGAAGCACAGTATTACCTAAGTACTAATATACTTACCCAGTAAAAGAAGAAGAATGTTACATTGTATACAATTTTAAATAAAAAGTATACAAACAGCCAGGATTCAGCTGTAAGCATTTGCAACACTTACAACAATCAAGTAACATACATTCATATAAAATGTAAGTTACTTGGCCAGTCATGTAATGACAGGAATGAATAAGTAGATAACTCCCTAATTCCCACGGTATTAGGGAGCTATCTACTAAAAGGCTGAAAGAACTAAATTGGTATTTCAGCCAAATTTACTAATACTAAGTAAAGATTACTTAGTATTATTAAATTACGCTCCTACTCGTTACTTAATCCACGAATCAGAGAGTTATGAGTCAAATTACACAGCGTGGGAAAATTCCAAAGAACTTTCCTACGCTGTGTAAAATGACACAGAGCACTCTGATTGGTGGATTTCAAACCAACCAATCAGAGTGCTGTGACAGGTAAATGTAGAGACTTACCTGTCAGTCTCTTCATTTACTTGTCAGAGCACTCTGATTGGATGGCAAAAGTGCTCTGAGCCTAATTGCAGGGCGGGGCAAGGCTTTATAAGCCTTCCCCTGCCCTGCAGAGCTCGGTCTGCACGGAGCTCTCGCTGGGTGAAGATGGATACAATTTTTTTACATTAGGTCCCCCCCCTTATTAATATTTAGGGCCCCTACCCACCACTCAGGGATGGGAGCCAGGGGGACGACATTAGGTCCCCCCCTTATTTTACTATAGGGCCCCCAGCCCACCGCTCAGGGTTGGGGGCCAGGGGGGAGGACATTAGGTCCACCCTTATTATAATTTAGGGCCTCCACCTACTGCTCAGGGGTGGGGACCAGGGGGAGGACATTAGGTCCCCCCCTTATTCTGGTTTAGGACCCCACCCGCCGCTCAGGGGTGGGGGCCTGGGGGGAGGACAATAGGTCCCCCCATTATTACATTAGGGCCCCCACCCGCCGCTCAGTGGTGGGGGCCAGGGGGGGCAATAGGTTCCCCCCCTTCAATTTAAAACCCCCCACCCGCGCGTCACGGTTGGGGGCTCGGGAGGGGAGACCTTATTTTTTATTTTTTTTAACAGTGAGCAGCCACAGGCTGCTCACTGTTTATTAGACATGCCCCTAGACATGCTAGACATGCCCCTACTCGCCCCTACTGTTTACTAGACATGCCCCTACTTGCGGTATAGCGAGTAGGGGCAAAATTTACTAATACAAAGTAATTTTTAGACCAATTTAGGTCTTTCAGCCTTTTGGTAGATAACTCCCTAATACCGTGGGAATTAGGGAGTTATCTACCAAGTGGCTGCAAGAGAAGTCCCGAAGTGCCGAAGTCCCAAAATTCCAAAATGCCGAAGTTCCAAAGTACCGAAGTTCCGAAGTGCCGAAGTTGCCGAATTTTCGAAGTGCCGAAGTTCTGAAGTTGCCGAAGTTCCGAAGTGTTGAAGTGCCGAATTGCGAAAGTCACGAATTTCGGAATGCCGAACCGAACCGAACCGAAAATTTTCCCCATGCACATGCCTACTGGAAAATATCAATGTGTATAAACTGAAAAATGTAATGTGTTGTATTTGGCCTTGTAACTCTCCCAAACACCATAAAACCTGTACATGGGTGGTACTATTTTACTGGTGAGACATTGCTGAACACAAATATGTGTACTTCATTTCAGTAACAGTATTATTATCAACAGTATTATGACATTAACAGTTAAAATGCAACGCAAAACTAAAAAAATTTTATAAATCTTATTTTCTCACATTTTTTTATATTTTATTCATATTAAATTATGTTTGATATACAAATATTTGACGTGACATGAAAGCTCTGTTTCTCCTAAACAAGATGATATATAAGTGTTGGTGCGT
Source organism: Pelobates cultripes (assembly GCA_933207985.1). Taxonomy (NCBI): domain Eukaryota; kingdom Metazoa; phylum Chordata; class Amphibia; order Anura; family Pelobatidae; genus Pelobates; species Pelobates cultripes. The sequence goes on along the minus strand of OW240914.1, from coordinate 237,107,939 downwards.
TTAATGTGAAAGAGGTGATTTATGGTTGAACAGATATATAACGCAAATTCCAGGTTTTGTTTAAGTTTTGTTTTGATCAGAACTTGTACAACTGCCTCAGTCCTTAACCCCTTAACCCCTTACTGACGAATGGCGTACCTGGTCCGTCACCCAGGGGTTAACGCGATCGCGGGGTTAACGGTGCTCCGGTCTGCCTCTGTATTAGAGGCAGACCCGGAGCACCCGATCACGCTGCCCATGCAGCAGTGCTCACTCTGACAGGCTGTCAGAGCGAGCACATGTGCTGCAGGGACTTACCATCCGCCTTCCTGCGCTTCTGGGTTCTGTGTGAAGTGCATGGAGACGGATCAGCAGTGATCTTCTCCCTATGTAAAAAAAGATAAAGTTTAATTAAAATCCCACCCCCCTTTACCCATTTTAAATAAAAATTAACCCCTTCCCTGCCAATTGATCACTGACTGCAGTGATCAATTGGCAGGGATTACATTTTACTGTCACCTGATTTTTTTTTTTTTTTTATCCCCTGAGCGTTAATTTTTTTTTTTTTTAACCCTCAGGGGTTAAATGTATTTTATTAATTAATTTAAATATTTTAAAATTATATATTTAGCTAGCTGGGGTGGGTGGAAGTTAGTGGGGAATTGGGGGAATTGGTATAAGGCTAACTAGGGGTTAACGTTAAAAAAGTTTTAAAATAAGCTTTAAAAAGTTTAAAAAAGTTTCAAAAAATGTTTTAATAACGTTTAAGCAAAAAAAAAAAACACCCCTCTTTACCCAGTCCATATAAAAATCAACCCCTTCCCTGCCAGTCGATCACTGCCTACAGTGATCAAAATACAGATCACAGTATTATACTGTGATCTAATAAAACTTTTATTTATTTTTTAACCCTCAGGGGTTCAATTTATTTCATTAATTAAGTGTTCTTGCATATATTATTCTTATTCTTATTATAGCCAACTCCTCCCACAGTTTTTACACTACATAGACAGAAATATACCGGAGCGTGCGGATTGTTCCCGATTGGATTGCTGTTTCTTTGTGGAACGTTTCGCCGAATGGTTCACGGAATATCGTCGTTCTTGTGGCGAAATTGGTCCCATAGGAATGAATGGCAAAATGTTCAAAACTAGAGTGGGAACTGGCAAAAGCTGAAAAATCAGGACATGATTTCTAAACTGCCACCACTCCCTCATTTTCAAGCCCACCTACACAAATCTTATATCAAAACGTTCAGCTATCCCTGCTGCCACTAGAAATGTCCACGGCTAAGCCATAGTCCTGATAGTTTTCACAATATGACTATTTGTTTGCAACTCACACCGTCCATTGACATTCATTGAAACTTCACTCTAGCCAGCTCAAACCTGAAGGGCAATTTCTAAACTGCGACCGTGCCTTCATTTTTGCAACTCACGCCGTCCATTGACATTCATTGAAACTTGTGATTCTCACAATATAAAGCTCTTTGCCTTAGGATTTATAGTTTTTAAAATATGACCGTTTGAAGATGGCAGCCGCCAAAATACTCTGACCTGTGCCAGGCTGGAGCAGCAAATAATGTCATAGACAGGGCCTTTTGTACACCTGCTAATGTTTTTATAAATGTATGTTTTAATGTAACTGTGAAGCACTTTGGGCAACAACGTTGCAATTAAATGTGCTATATAAATAAATAATAACAGTTACTCCGACCACTCCAGTTGTAGACTACTGGTGGAGGCAAGAACACTTCACACAATTTCACCAGAAATTTTAGCTTTTCTAGTTAATTTAAATATTTTATAATTAGATATTTTGCTTGCTACAGTGGGTGGAAGTTAATGGAAAGTCGGGAATGGCTGTGTTCCAAATGTGCCCCTCCGATGTCCACATATACCTGGCAATACGGAGGTATTGCTGTACTCAGACGACATAGCTGAGCAACATATGAAGTATTATATAGTCGTAGCACACATAAGGTTTGCAAAATATACTGTGCAAACTCACTTTGTGTGTCAAAAAGGCAGAAAAAACGCTTATTACCACTACACTTGGTACAAGCAAGCGGAAAAATTATCCCATGCTAAGGTTCAAAATATGCCTTTTGAAATACCCTGGGATGTCTTCTTTAAGAAATTGTATGGCTTTATAGTGTAGTTGTAATATGTAGTGCTCCAAAGTGCACCAAAGTGGGATACGGACGAATCAAAACCCTCCATGAAAATCCACACTTAAAAACCTGAACTTGTCACGTCTCTTTTACAGCACTGTAACTTCACAAAATAGTGTCTAGGTCATACATTGGGCATTTTGTTTTACTCTGAAGGTGTAACTGAGTACAATTTGGGGATTTTTATGACAGTGGTACATATTAAGTGTAAGAAATACTCATAAATTGGTGAAGAAATGGTGACAAGTTAAGGCACAATATACACCATATAAGATACCCTGGGGTGTCTGCTTTATCAAATGAAAGCCCTCTGTGGGGTTATTTGAACAGTCACACTGCTAGAATACCCTAAAATGAGACATGGGCCCTCCAAATCCATCTACGAAAATTCTAACTATAGAAACTAAAATAGCCTTGTCTCTTATATGGCACTGTAACTTTACAGAAAAGTGCCAAAGGCATACAATGGGGGTATTGTTATACTCAACAGATGTAGTTGAACACAATATGGGGTTCTGTGCAGGAATAGCACACACCAGCTTTACAAAATACACACTACAAAAACGTTGTTATATGTGTATATGCCAAATAAAAAACACAATTTTACTCCAATATTTAGCAGAGTTTGGCGATGAAATGGCTACGTAAAAAGTGTCAAACTAACCTTAGGTAAATAGCCTTTGATGTATACTTTATATAAATATATACTTTTGTGTGGCAATTTTGTTTTCTGTGATGGCTACTAAACCTACAAGACAAACATACCAAATTCTAAAATTGTTGCAAATTGAAATTTTATTTTAGTCCTTGTATTTTGTGACCTGTAGCTTTCAAAATAAGCTGAAATCCTAGACATATGATGTACTATATAAATCAAGACACATAAATGAATTTATTTTGAATTACTTTTTCTAAGCTGGACATATTATGCACACGCTATTATTGCCAAAGCTGTAAAAAAAAAAAAAATTTTTTTGTTTTCTTTTTTCAATTTTTTGGCATTTTTATATAATTAATGAGAATGTATCTATGTATATGTGACATCAAATTAAAGCCCTGTTTGCCCTCTAAAAACGATGTATAATATGTGTTGGTGCAATAAATGCATTTGAATACAAACAGCAGAAAAATGCAGAAATGGCCTTTGTCCTTAAGTGTAAGACAAGCTTCTGAAGCTGTGTCCTTAAGGGGTTAAGAGGTTAAAGGGATTCTCCCGTGTAGTGCCCCTCCCGTGTAGTGCCCCTACCCTGTAGTGCCCCTCTCCCTCCCATCCACCCATCCCAAGTTGCTGAAGAGGTTAAAACCCCTTCAGTGACTTATCGGAGTCCAGCGCCGATGTCCCTCTGCCTACTCTTTGCCTACTCTTCAATGCTTTCCTATGGGGATTTTGGCAATGCTGGAGGTCCTCACATAGCGTGAGGACGTCCAGTGTTGCTTAAAACACTTTTCGTGTTCTAAGAACACAGAGCTCCCTCTAGTGGCTGTCTGATAAACCGCCACTAGAAGAGGACTTAACCCTGCAAGGTAAATATTGCAGTTTATGAAAACTGCAATAATTACACTTGCAGGGTTAAGGGTAGTGGGAGTTAGCACCCATGCCACTCCAATGGGCAGAAGTGGTCTGGGTGCCTGGAGTATCCCTTTAAGGGGTTAAGCAAAATTTATT
>OW240914.1:237084171-237101638 GCA_933207985.1 Pelobates cultripes | reverse complement strand
TTTGGCAATGAGGTAGTTTTAGACCCCTCCCTGCATGTATACAAAGATAGACTAGCCAAGGACCAAGAAGGGTTGGCGGGGGAGAGATACGCCTGGGACAAGGGATTGTTATACCGGCATGCAGAGAAGGTAGTAGCCGGGTCTATTCCCATACCCATAAAACAATTAATTTTGTCTCGAAAGTATAGACGTGAATTACTGCGCATAGCGCATGACATTCCCTTATCTGGTCATTTAGGGATCAGGCGAACTAAGCATCGGCTCACGCAGAACTTTTTCTGGCCATGTATTTCCAAGGATGTACAACAATACTGTAAAACTTGTGATACCGGCCAGAGGGTAGGGAAGAGGGGAGACCACTAGAAAGCTAAACTCCATTCCCTACCCATAATAGAAGAGCCCTTTAATAGAGTGGCGGTAGACATAATAGGACGTTAGCAAAGCCCAGTCCCTCCGGCAAGAAATACATCTTGAATGTAGTGGACTACGCTACAAGATACCCCGAAGCGGTGGCCCTGATTAATGTCCATGCAGAGACCGAAGCGGATGCCGTTATGCAAATTTTCTCCCGCATCTGATTTCCCCGAGAGATCATTTCGGATAGGGGCACCCAATTCACCTTGGGCCTAAAAGCCATCTCCCTATATTTACAATCAGATCCTCTCCTTCCAGTAAAACAGTCAGAATTCATTATTAAATTTACGGAATTTATGTTAAAACATAATTATTTTGAGTTTAGTGGGAAGTTTTTTGTACAGACAAAGGGAACTGCGATGGGGGCGAGTTTTGCTGCATCCTATGCTAATTTATTTATGGGTCACTGGGAACAAATTATGATTTTCGCAAACCCTTACTGGATGGAGCGACTCGCCTTCTATCGGAGGTTTATTGATGATATCATTATTATTTGGAGAGGTGATTTGAATGAAGTAGAAAGCTTCATGACTTATATCAATAATAACCAATGGGGCCTCTCTTTTACTTATAAGAAACATAGGTCTTCTATTGATTTCTTAGACCTGACTTTGACTGGGACTAAAGGAAGAATTACTACTAAAACTTTTCAAAAGAGTGTCGATGTGAATGGTTATCTACATGCTAGAAGTGGCCATCATCCTTGTTTTGTTTTATGTTATAATACACTTTATGATAGTGTTTGCATTTTTATTTTATTTTTGGGGTTTACTTTGTATATGTTTTTAATATAAAACATTCTGTGTTTTTTTTCTCTCTAATTTTTAATATTTCTTATTTCTTATTATTATTTTTCAGTTCTACATATTCATTTTTTATGGTGGTCTAACTAAAATTATATACATTATTATGGAATAAAAAGTTTTTCTTTTAACATGTTATTGTTGTTGATGAAAGTTTTTTATGGATCCAGTCCAGGGTTTACCTTTTATTTATGTTAATTAGGTCATGCCTGGGCTATTTAATCTCTGATCTGTGGCAATTACTTTGTCTTGAGAAAGTCCCGTGGGCGGGGCGAAACGCGTCGACGAGTCACAGCTGATTACGTGACGTTCTGCTCTGTTGCTGTGGGGAGCTGTAGTGTTTGCCGGTGTCTGTCGGGAGTTGGTTTCTCACACCGCGGTCTTTTTTGAAGACACCGACCGCGGTGTAATACGCTATATTCAGTTTGTGGGTGAGTCTCTGCCCCACTGGTGGTTTGTGTTTCATCTGCTTTCCATCCACACCACGGTCTTTTTTGAAGATCCCGACCGCGGTGCAACATCTATTTGTCCTCTTTCGACGGATCCCTGTCCTTTGGCCACTACTATCTCCCTTGATTTGTACCTCGGTGGGGGCCCCCACCGAGGCAAGGTACTTTTATCTTGTTTATTTGATGCTTATTTCATTTGTAATTTTTTTGTTAGCTTTTGTTATCCCTCCAGATACTTTGTTTTCACACATTGTAGCCTTAGTATCTGTCAGGTGCTTACTCTGGCTTCATTATTTGTCAGGATTTGCTCATTCATTGATATTTTATTTTGTCAAGTACCTTTCAGCAACAGATCAATTCAGTTATGTTCTTATATATGTTTTCTTTTTTATTTATTGTTATGATCGATTTGTAGATTTTTTATCTATTAAATATATATTTGTACTTTAAGTGTTACTTTAATATTTTAGGAGCGCACATATTTTTCCATACTTTATGAGCTTACACTCATTTTAGGTCGCTTGTAGTTATATGTTGTAGCCCATTTTATTGTTTAATATTAATTACACCTTCTCATCAGTTTTCTAGTATTGCACCCAATTCACTGCAGAGGTCACCCACCAGCTTTGGAAAATCTGTGGGTTAAGATCTATACTTAACTCCCCCTATCACCCTCAGTTTTTACCCTACTTGCTCTTGGCGTATAGAGAAGTACCCCAAGAATCCACAGGGTTCTCGCCTTTTGAATTATTATTCAGAAGGAGGGTGAGGGGACCACTAGATCTAATAAGAGAACACTGGGAGGGAGAAGTAACAAAAAATGGCACCCCTATTGTACCATATGTACTGGAGTTTCGGGAACGCTTGGAGGCTTTAACCCAGACTGTACGTACCAACCTACAGGCGGCCCGTCAACCCCCTTACCGCATACCCGAATCGGTAAAAGAGAATATGCATAAGGAGATTGAGGAAATGTTACAGTTGGGGATAATAGAACACTCAGCCACTGGGCATCCCCAGTAGTTCTGGTACCGAAGCGGGATGGAACTACCCGCTTCTGTGTAGATTACCGGAGGCTTAATGATAAGACTGTCTCTGACGCATATCCTATGCCCCGAATAGACGAGCTCCTGGACAAAATGGCAAGGGGTCAGTACCTCACCACCATAGACCTCTGTAAGGGGTATTGACAAATTCCTCTAGCCGAAGACGCCATTCCAAAGTCGGCGTTTGTCACCCCATTTGGCCTGTACCAGTTTAAGGTCATGCCATTCGGGATGAAAAACGCTCCAGCTACCTTCCAGAGGATGGTGGATCAGTTATTAGATGGGTTTCAGGAGTACGCTTGCGCCTATCTAGATGATATAGCGATATTCAGCTACTCCTGGCCCGAACACCTGACCCACGTAGGAGCGGTATTAGACCGTATTAGGGAGGCAGGGTTAACTTTAAAGCCCAGTAAAAGTAAATCAGAATGGCAGAGGTACAGTATCTAGGACACCGGGTAGGGAACGGCCAACAAAAAACAGAATCCGCCAAGATAGAGGCCGTAGCTAAATGGCCAACCCCCCGTACCAAAACCCAGGTCTTAGCCTTCTTAGGTACCACAGGATACTATCGGAAATTTGTGCCCGATTACAGCACCCTGGCCAAACCCCTCATGGATTTAACCTGCAAGAATCTCCCTAAGTAAGTAGTCTGGGCCCCAGAGTGTGAACTGGCATTCCAACGGCTAAAAACTGCACTAATTAAGGCACCAGTACTTGCTGCTCCTGATCCAACTAACTGCTGTCTCGTCCATACAGACGCTTCTATGTTTGGACTGGGAGCAGTGCTGAGCCAAGTCGGAGCAGATGGCGACTAACATCCCGTAGCTTACTTACGCAGAAAACTTTTACCCCGAGAAGTAAGCTACGCCGCCATTGAAAAAGAGTGCCTTGCCGTGGTGTGGGCCCTCAAAACGCTGCAACCCTATTTATACGGACAACCATTCTCACTACTCACAGATCACAACCCGTTGGTGTGGCTAAACCGGGTGTCAGGAGACAATGCCAGGCTGCTGCGCTGGAGTTTGGCGCTGCAGCCTTTTGATTTACCATCCACTACCGCCGGGGAAAACAAAATGGAAACGCCGACGGGTTATCCAGACAAACTGTACTTGAAAAGTGATCTGTAAGTACTCCTCCGGACATCCCCAAGCCGATCCGTTAGTATCAGACTGTGTATGCCGGCTTGGTTCTGGGGGAGCATTGTGGCAAACCTAGCCACTTATAGACTATTATGCATATATATGCCTGACTGTTGTTCCCTTTGTGTCTCCATCTCTGAGAAACCTAACCCCTGTTAACTGTATTTGCATAACCAGGTTTCACCTACTGTTCCTATGTATTCATGTGTTTCAAGCGTACGAATACCACTAACCCGAGATTTCAAGCTTCACGAACAGGGGATTCCAACCCTGTTTGTGAAATGACAAAATACTGAATAAGAGACCACCCCAGAAGGTCGTGTGCCGCTCATTAGTAAACCAAAACATTGTATCCATCCTTAATCAGTGTTCTGTGTGCGGCCGCCGTTCGTATATCGAACACGTGGCGTCGGCCATCTTTGCTTTGTTAGATTTCAGCTGTGTTTGGTCGTCGAGTGCCTGGAACTGAAATCGGTCACTTGATTTTCAAACACCGCTGAACTTCCATAGCATTTGGTAATCTCTCGCCTTCAGGAGATTAAACCCATTAGTGAGATTTCTCTGTTAAGACCCCGTTCCTATGAATGTATATTGTATGCGGCATTCGGTTGTTTCTGCAGGGATCAGAGCGGTACTTCGGTATATTGTAACGATTGATCCCTGCAATCTAATGAGGGGTCATTCGGTGGAATAGGAGGGGAATTGCCAAAGTTATATATTTTAATGTAAAAGACTGTATTTTCTGTACTAGGAGATAATCCCATTCCCAGTGCATTCTGGGGCAATTATCTCTCTAGTACAGCAGTGTATGATGGGAAACCCGCTTGTAAAATCAGTCCCCCATGTAGTCCACTGTTGTAAAATCCCTGGAATGTGATTTTGGAGACCCCTTACATTTGCAACCACATAAATAATGTGACCTGTAATTAAAACCTCAGTTGACCTCCAAGCTATGTGTCGTCTAGTTCGTGGGAGGAAGGGATTATTACTACGCTACCTGTGTTTTACCTGCTTATCCTGACTACCAGCGGAGATACCGTGGATTAACCCCTACTACTCCGCTACAGTGGGAATTTGGAAGGGAGCCTCACAGTCCTAAATGTGGACCCCAGCACCTCCCTCTTTCTTTCCATCGGACTGAGCTGTAGCAGTCCAAGGGAAAATTGACCTGTGGGGAGGCTGCATGTTGAAAATCTAGGGAGGGCAATTGCACCTTCCTCCCCCCCATGCGGACACCCATGCCCACACAATATCACTTAGACATTCTCACTAACACTCATACATTTAAAGCAGTCCTGGAAAAAAAATTCACCTCTTGCATATTAAGTGCACCCACACTTATTATATATCATTTTATTCAGGTGAAACAGGGCTTTCATTTCACATCAAATATTTATGTATTAATCATAATTTAATATGAATAATATCTAAAACAAAGTGTGAGAAATTAAGACATTTTGTTATTTTTTTTAGTTCTGCATGTCATTTTAACTATGAATGTCACGATACTGTAAACTTTTACTGCAATAAAATGGACAGGTTTTATGGAGTTTTGGAAACTTACAAGGTCAAATACAGCATATTCCCTTTTGCAGTTTTTACACATTTACATTTTGCCTTTGAGACTATATAGCAGTCCAGGAATGAAAATGAACTCCATCATGGCATAACATTTGCAAAAGTAGGTTTTGTAGTAACCACTTAGTCACAAACATTGGCTAACGCTAGCATTTATGTTTGTTTTTTGCATTTTTCACAAAAACTGCCCTTTCACCGATGATAAGGATCGGATCAGCTGCGGGAGAGCCTCCTGCGTTTAGGACGGCCTCCTTAAGTGATTTCTTTTTTGTTTTTTTATTTTTATTTTGTTTTATACTTGTAGTTACATATAATGACATATGAAAAGGCAGTTACATATATTAACATATGAAAAGTGGTAACATTGTTTAGTACACAAAAAAGTGTACATTTTCTTAGTATATATCATTGATGTGCATTATGTTTAGTACATATTATTGGTGTGCCAAATAAAAATACAATACAATATTTCTCGTACAGAATCTTGATAACAATATGCATTGATAGGTCACGTCTAGGTATAGTATATGTGATAAACATTATGTAATGGATAACTCTTTTACATATTATATAACACACTACATCCATACATCTAATTTGTTAGAGGTTTGGCCCATCGTATAACCCTTGGTGCATTTACATTAGGTGATTATCTACAAGCTACTACTAAGTGGATTTTCCGAGCATGGAAATAGGTTAACAAATATGTTATTGCCAACCTTTACATTGCTGTGTGTTGTTCGTTAATGAGTTTTCATACATTTCCATGTGCCCATTAACCAGTAGTAGAATGTTGGGGTGGTTGGGTATGCTGCTGGTATAATCCTGTGGGGTTTTTTTTTACGTCCTATGTATACAGTCAGGTCCATAAATATTGGGACATCAACACAATTCTAATCCTTTTGGCTCTATACACCAAGCATGGTGGTGGTAGTGTCATGGCGTGGGCATGTATGGCTGCCAATGGAACTGGTTCTCTTGTATTTATTGATGATGTGACTGCTGGATGAATTCTGAAGTGTTTCGGGCAATATTATCTGCTCATATTCAGCCAAATGCTTCAGAACTCATTGGACGGCGCTTCACAGTGCAGCTGGACAATGACCCGAAGCATACTGCAAAAGCAACCAAAGAGTTTTTAAGGGAAAGAAGTGGAATGTTATGCAATGGCAAAGTCAATCACCTGACCTGAATCCGATTGAGCATGCATTTCACTTGATGAAGACAAAACTGAAGGGAAAATGCCCCAAGAACAAGCAGGAACTGAAGACAGTTGCAGTAGAGGCCTGGCAGAGCATCACCAGGGATGAAACCCAGAATCTGGTGATGTCTATGCGTTCCAGACTTCAGGCTGTAATTGACTGCAAAGGATTTGCAACCATGTATTAAAAAGTGAAAGTTTGATTTACGACTGTTAATCTGTCCCATTACTTTTGGTCCCCTAAAAAAGGGAAGGCACATATACAAACTGTTGTAATTCCTACACCGTTCACCTGATTTGGATGTAAATACCTTCAAATTAAAGCTGAAAGTCTGCAGTTAAAGCACATCTTGTTCATTTCATTTCAAATCCATTGTGGTGGTGTATAGAGCCAAAAAGATTAGAATTTTGTCGATGTCCCAATATTTATGGACCTGACTGTACTGCAGCAGGAAGGAAGGAAGAAGGTGGAGGTTACATCTTAAAAGCATTCTCGCTGACTGAATTTTTCCTTGTTATAAATGTAATGCCTATAGTGCATTATGTTCTGATTTGCAACAAAACAAGCTATACGAGGTAGTGTTATACTGAGTGTCCCTGTATTTTGTTCAGATTTTTTCTCATTGGAGAGCTGTCACATACATTTTTTATTTTTTTTTGGTCATAGTATGTTTAATTGAACCAATATTTAACAAAATATGAATTTGTGAGGTGTGAAAATTAAAATAACATAGAAATCCACACCTTTTTATTGTGCCTTCATCTTGGCTTCCCATCAGTCATAATTATAAGCTTTGTCCTTTGCAGTAAGCATATAAAATACATACAGCGAAGAAAAGAAATGTTACAATTTTTCTTTTGGGCCTCTTCATTTGCAATGATTAAATTGGCTTCCCCTTGTCTGAACTGCATTATGATGTAATTTGCTAATATTTAATATAGATTTAAAACAAAACAGAGCACCTCATGAAAATTTTCAGCACAAGATATAAGTGATTTTCAATATTTTATTCAGTCTTGTAATTTCAAGAGAAGTGACAGATACTCTTTAAATACAGTTTATATTGTATATTTGTGCACAAGAATGTGTACTAAAATCAAAGCTTTACAGCTAGATATACTTTTCTCTCAAATCTCAGTGACTGGAAAATGAAACACATACAGCCTTACCAAATTATATGACTAATGGCAAGCTCCAGTGGCTTCTGCAATCAAAGATTAATTTGCTTTATCAAGTTTGGGAAATACAAGGTGATAAATCATGTCAAAATGAAATAATCAGTGGATGCCTAATGTTTTTCTCCATACAAAAGGATAGGTGCTAAAGAGGATTCATTTAATATGTATGGCTAATTTTCTCTTCATGATTTTAATAATCATGTTAACATGTTCTAAAAGCAAAGATGGTCATAAAAGGCATCTATCTATCTATCTACTGTATATCTCCTGATGGCTAATATAGGTATCAAACTGGTCAAGTCCTGATTTAGCAAGGAATATAAACCTAACTAACATGATAATTGCATACATGATGATTTGAATGAGAGGTAAATGGCTGTTTTCATCATCAGATTGTCTGTCACAGAAAAGAAAGAACAAAAAAAAAAAAGATTGAGTGTCACGGCAAGGGTGCATAAATCATTGTTGCACTATGGAATATTGTCATTTATTGTAATTTGTGTAGTGCATAGATGAACTGCCTGCTTGGTAGAGTTGGTATTGTCAATTCCAAAAGGGGTTAATTTGATTGTATGGGAGGACAGAAGGTTCACAGCGTAAATTCGTCTTTGAAACTGGGACCCCAACAGAGCTACTCTGTAAGGTATGAGAATTCACACATAAGTGGCCTAGAAGTCTGGTTTAAATATAAACTAACTCTCTAATTTGCCATATGTCTAGATTTCCTCTTAGATAAGGGGTCCTTTGATATGTTAATGGCCAGTAGCCTTGTGTTCCAGTATCATATCCAAAAGAAACATTAATACTTACCCACAGATTAATAAGTAAGCCTTATTTTTGTTATATTTAGAATGGGACAAGCACAGTGTTCTGATCAAGCCTAAACATGAGTTGCATAACTTACGCCGTTGGGCGAGATTGTGATGTCTGCTATATTGGGTCACAAGTAAGAAGTGTGACATATTTGTGGAATGGAAAAATGGTAACACGTTCATAGATGTACAGCGCTACGGAATTTTGCTGGCGCTATGTAAATAATAAAATAATAATAATAATAGATGCAAATATTATTTCTGTGGCTAGTACATAAGAGGAGATAGAACCAAATGGTTCAATTTGGATTGATGTTGGTCTGGAACACAAGGGGGTGGCCACTTATTGCCTCTATAGATACACCTTATATCCACCTTTGGCCCAAGCTTGGTAATCCACAGGGTATATATCCAATGATACTGAGATGTGTATCGTACTTGCTTGGGGCCAAAATCTAATTTTGAGTGAGTCACCATCTTCCTTGCCAGAGACCTCCTGGGCAGAAGTTTTACTTTGAAAACCTGAGTAAATGATTAGGACTTCTGTTATTTTATGCTTTTTGTTTTTTTATTTGTTGTTGGTGTAAATAATTTGTTTATCATCTATTTTTTGTATGTACTGTAACTTTTTTTTTGCTCATAATAAATATACCTTTATAAAGTTCTGCCTTTGTCTGGTAAAGAATCACGTTACCTAAAGAGACCAGTTAATGAGTGTTTTACAATTGTTTGGGTATTGTGCTAAGTTGTATTTGGTGGGTTTTTATTATTAAGTTACCTGGGGCACCCCAAGGCACCCCAAGCATAAATTGTCTTGGTGGTGGCAGCGTTAAAATAGTAATATTTATATTGTTATGGACAAGGCCGGTGCAAGGATTTTTGCCGCCCTAGGCAAAAGTAAAGTTTGCCACCCCCCTCATGTGACATCACAATGCCCCGCCCATATGATCTGCCATGTTAACTAACGCCAGTGCTGCAGTGCTGCCGTGTTTATATTAAAAGGTCTGCAGTGACAGGCTATAGACACCAGAACCACTACATTAAGCTGCAGTGGCTCTGGGGACTATAGTGTTTCTTTAATGTGAAGTAAATTAGAGATTAGTGCCACAAATAATATACTAGATTGCCTACTTACAACCAGATGAGGATGATGATGGGCTCTAGCTGCAGTCTGGCTCCACTGGTCTGGTGTAGAACAGGCTTTCTGGAGGCGTTTTGTAACTGTGGTCACAAAAATCAATGTTCTGGGATCAACGGGAAGCAGCTCCATTTTTTTGAGGGCCCTTTACACAGCTCAAGGTCTGGGTCCCAGGGTCCACCTTCATGTTCCACCAATTAGTTTGTTCACAGGGGGTGGAGTGTGTAGGGGATGTCCTGATGTGTGTAAGGAATGCATTGTGTGAATCTGTGTTTGTATGTGTAAGGGCTGCGAGGTGTGTTTGTGTATGTATGGGATGCAGTGTGTGCGTCTGTAAGGGATGCATTGAGTGTGTGTAAGGGGTGTATTGAGTGTGTGTAATGAATGCATTGTGTGTTTCTGTGTGTGTAAGGGATGCATTGCTTGTGTATGTGTGTCTGTGTGTGTAATGCATTGTGTGTTTTTCTGTGTGCAAGGGGTGCATTGTGTGTGTGTGATGGATGTGAATCTCCCCCCCCTCCGTCAATTTCCTCCCCTCCTCCAATTTCCTTCTCCCCCCTCTCCAATTTCCTTCACCCCCTCCAATTACCTTCTCCCCCTCTCAATTTCCTTCTCCCCCCTTTCCTTCTTCTCCCCCCTCTCAATTTCCTTCTTCTCCCCCCTCCAATTTCCTTCTTCTCCCCTCCAATTTCCTTCTTCTCCCCCCTCAATTTCCTTCTCACCCCTCCAATTTCCTTCTCTCCCCCTCTCCAATTCCTTCTCCCCCTCTCAATTTCCTTCTCCCCCCTCTCCAATTTCCTTTCCCCCCCGCCAATTTCCTTCTTCTCCCTCCTCTCCAATTTCCTTCTTCTCCCTCCCTCAATTTCCTTCTCCCCCCTCCTCAATCTCCAACTCCCCCCCTACCATTGTTGTAGCGTGGCCAAGCTCTGTATGGTCCGCGGGTCTAGTGCAGACAAATAGTGAACTTTAACCCTTTCACTACCACAACTACGTCACGCACACTCTTGGAGTAGGGTGCGTTCGTGACACTGAGCACTGGATGTGCTGCAACATAAATCTATGGGATGGCAAATACATGCAGAAATCAATGGGATGGCAAATAAGTTTTGAAGTGCATTCATTAAGCTGCTTTAGGATTATAGAATGCTTATCGATTCAAATTTCCTTGTCATTTTTATGCCTGCATCCAACTAGATGAAGATCAACAAACTCCCCTGCACATAAAACATTCTTTAATGGCACAAGATTAGCAAAAACTAGCTTGAGATCTGAGCGGGGACCCACCGAAGGGCAGGCTACTTCAGCTGCTGCCCGTTCTCAGTATAGTCTTGCGACCCATTTTTTTGTTCTCCACAAGTTTAAAGGGATAATCCAGACGTGGACCCCTTGCTCACGGTGCCATAGGGAGATATCAGCTATGCCTCACTGATGATGCCTAACAAGGCTGAAACGATCGTCTGGGGTTGCTGTATCTCTCGTGCAGGGAGAACTTGCTGGCATTTCGGATCTGGACTGCCCGTATGGGTGGGACCAGTCTGATGTGCTTCAGATATGTTCTCTCTGTAATGGCACAAGATGAGCAAAACCCAGCTTGAGATCTGAGCGGGGACCCACCGAAGGGCAGGCTACTTCAGCTGCTGCCTGTTCTCAGTATACTCTTGTGACCCATTTTTTTGTTCTCCAATTATTGAAAGAAATCATCATTTTAATAACAAAGGCTGTACTGTACATTAGCAACAAGTGTAATTTTTACATTCTAGATTCCAGAAAATCTCAATAATTCTTACATGAATATTAAGACATATCTACATCTTTTTATAGTATGTACTATTCAGGGCGGTCTTTAATATTGATTGGACCCTGGGCAAGCATTTGCTTGGGCCCCCTGAACCCTGCCCCCTCACTCCCTGGCATGCAATCAAGCTCTCCACTCCAACACAGTGACTGACAAAAGTAGAAATAGCCCTGGTGCAAGAATTTTTTTGCCCCCCCCACCCTAATCGCAAGGGTGGCCAAAAGGTTGGTCCCTATCTGTTGTGCAACTCCAACAATGCTTTGACAGCTGGTGATCTACCATTCTTCCATGCTTGCAGGGTTGTATTTAGCACTGAGATGTATTTGTCTGTTTGAATGTAAGCATGTTTTTGTATGCAGGATATTTGTGTGATGTACACCCCGTTCCAAATTATTATGCAAATTCTATTTAAGTGTCACAAAGATTAAATATTTTGTTTTTTAGTTTAACTCATGGATGGCATTGTGTCTCAGGGCTCTTTTGATCACTGAATACAATCTCAGACACCTGTGATAATTAGATTGTCAGGTGAGCCCAATTTAAGGAAAAACTACTAAAGGAGGGTGTTCCACATTATTAAGCAGAGCACCATTTTCATGCAATATGGGGAAGAAAAAGAATCTCTGTGATGCCGAAAAGAGTGAAATAGTTCAATGTCTTGGACGAGGTATGAAAACATTAGATATTTCACAAAAACTTAAGCATGATCATTGCACTATTAAGAGATTTGTGGCTGATTCAGAGCACAGACAGGTTCATGCTGATAAAGTCACTTTGAGGAAGATTTCTGCCAGATCCATGCATCGGATCAAGAGAGCAGCTGCTAAAATACCATTACATAGCAGCAAACAGATATTTGAAGCTGCTGGTGCCTCTGGAGTCCCACGGACATCAAGATGTAGAGTCCCCCAGAGTCTTGCAACTGTGCATAAACCTTCTATTCGGCCACCACTAACCAATGCTCACAAGCAGAAACGGCTGCATTGGGCAGAAAAATACATGAAGACTAATTTTCAAACAGTCCTGTTCACTAATGAGTGCCGTGCAACACTGGGTGGTCCAGATGGATGGAGTAGTGGATGGTTGGTGGATGGCCACCCTGTTCCAACAAGGCTGCGACGTCAGCAAGGTGGTGGTTTTGGGCCAGAATCATGGGAAGAGAGCTGGTCTGCCCCTTTAGGGTCCCCAAAGGTGTAAAGATGACCTTATGAAAATTATGTGGAGTTTCTGACTGACCACTTTCTTCCCTGGTACAGAGGGAAGAACTATACTTTCCGTAATAAAATCATCTTCATGCATGACAATGCACCATCTCATGCTGCAAAGAATACCTCTGCATCAATGGCTGCTATGGGGATAAAAGGAGAGAAAGTCATGGTGTGACCTCCATCCTCCCGTGACCTCAATCCTATTGAGAACCTTTGGAGCATCCTCAAGCAAAAGATCTATGAGGGTGGGAGGCAGTTTACATCCAAACAGCAGCTCTGGGAGGCTATTCTGAAATCTTGCAAACAAATTCAAGCAGAAACTGTCAAAAAAGCACAAGTTCAATGGATGCAAGACTTGTGAAGCTGCTATCAAATAAGGGGTCCTATGTTAAAATGTAACGTGACCTGTTAAAATGTTTAAAAAGTTAAAATGTTGTTATAAGTTTGATTGAAATAGCTTTTGATTTCAGTAAATATGCTGCATACACAATGGATTACAATTTTCAGTTCTTTACAACCTATAAAGTGTTTTGAAACTTACTGTGTGTAATAATTTGGAACAGCGCATTGTAAGATTTTTATGTTTTAAAAAATACTGTTATCATTAGGAGGTTTGTTCAATAGAATTTGAATTATACTCTTAATAGTTGATAACATGAGAATTATGCTGACTGTTATTTACATCAATTATTTAGGTAAATGAGAAAAATATCATTTGCATAATAATTTGGAACAGGGTGTATGTGGTGTTGGCTTTTGAATTCAAGCATGCACTTATGTGTAGTGTTGGTATTTAAATGTAGGGGTGTGTTTATATATTATTGGTATTTAACAAAAATGTGTGTGTTTGAATATAGTGTTGATGTTTCAATGCAGGAGTGTGTTTGTATGTAGTGTTGAATTTTGAATGCAGCTGTGTATTTGTATGTAGTGTTGGTGTATTAATGCTGAGATGTATCCACATATTCACATACACTGACACACACACACTGTGATACACATAGATACACACTGGCACACTGAAACGCATGCAGATACACATATACACACACTGACACACATGCAGATACAGGCACATAAACTGATGCAGATACAGACAAACGGATACACAACCTGACACACATGCAGATGCTCAGATACACTGATCTACACACTGACTTCATACAGATACTACAGATACACACACTGATAACATGCAAATACACACACATACAGATGCACAGACATGTATACTATCAGACATACGAACGCCCAGACACATACACTGGCAGATATACTGATATATACACATACAGACATACTGACACACACATACACTGACAGACATACTGGGACACTATCAGGCCCTCTCTCCCACACTCACTTACCTCGCACACCCACGCCGCGTCACTTCACGAGGATGCCGTGCTGGAGCACGGCTTTCCAGACAGCGCGGTCAGCCAGACCACCCACGTTGACCGCTCACATTCATACGAACGTCGCAAATTCTGCAACACAGGAAGAAAAAATTTGTAAGAACGCACGACGCTGCTTCCCACACACGGCCACACAGGAAGCAGAGATTTGGGGGAATCATGGGGCGCGCGTGCCAAAATAGAGCCTTTTAAAAGTGCAGGAGGTGGAGACCAGAGAGGAGCTACAGTAGACAGACCACCCACTCTCCCTATTTAAGACCCACACACCCTTCGCTCCTTATTCAGTTGTACTGTGTTCCTGATTGTGTAAAGACTTTCAGTGACTATCTGCCGTATCCTGCTTGAATCTTCGTCTCTGAACCTGTGCTGCATGTCCTGACCTTTTTAATCCTTGATTACTCTCCCCTTTTTATACTGTAAACCTGGTTCATCTACTTTTTAGTGCTCCTCTGCATTCAGGGCTTCATCTACTAAACAGTGTCCCCAACAGAACAACTGAGTCCTGGAGCTCGCAGACGTGGCTTAAATGGTCAATACCCTAGTGAGACAAGTCAACAAGCAGTCCAAGAACTACCATCGCAAGCAAGGACACACTCTATGCTTGCTGTGTCTCTTCCATCTGTAGGTGCCAATCTAGTACTCCTCCCGGAAGATACAGCTATGGCACTTGAACCACAGATCACCATGCCTGAATATATTATAAAATGCTTTAATTATAATATATATATATATATATATATATATATAGTAAATAAAAGTGTGTGTGTGTGTCTGTAGATATATACAGGGAGTGCAGAATTATTAGGCAAGTTGTATTTTTGAGGATTAATTTTATTATTGAACAACAGCCATGTTCTCAATGAACCCAAAAAACTCATTAATATCAAAGCTGAATATTTTTGGAAGTAGTTTTTAGTTTGTTTTTAGTTATAGCTATGTTAGGGGGATATCTGTGTGTGCAGGTGACTATTACTGTGCATAATTATTAGGCAACTTAACAAAAAACAAATATATACCCATTTCAATTATTTATTATTACCAGTGAAACCAATATAACATCTCAACATTCACAAATATACATTTCTGACATTCAAAAACAAAACAAAAACAAATCAGTGACCAATATAGCCACCTTTCTTTGCAAGGACACTCAAAAGCCTGCCATCCATGGATTCTGTCAGTGTTTTGATCTGTTCACCATCAACATTGCGTGCAGCAGCAACCACAGCCTCCCAGACACTGTTCAGAGAGGTGTACTGTTTTCCCTCCTTGTAAATCTCACATTTGATGATGGACCACAGGTTCTCAATGGGGTTCAGATCAGGTGAACAAGAAGGCCATGTCATTAGATTTTCTTCTTTTATACCCTTTCTTGCCAGCCACGCTGTGGAGTACTTGGACGCGTGTGATGGAGCATTGTCCTGCATGAAAATCATGTTTTTCTTGAAGGATGCAGACTTCTTCCTGTACCACTGCTTGAAGAAGGTGTCTTCCAGGAACTGGCAGTAGGACTGGGAGTTGAGCTTGACTCCATCCTCAACCCGAAAAGGCCCCACAAGCTCATCTTTGATGATACCAGCCCAAACCAGTACTCCACCTCCACCTTGCTGGCGTCTGAGTCGGACTGGAGCTCTCTGCCCTTTACCAATCCAGCCACGGGCCCATCCATCTGGCCCATCAAGACTCACTCTCATTTCATCAGTCCATAAAACCTTAGAAAAATCAGTCTTGAGATATTTCTTGGCCCAGTCTTGACGTTTCAGCTTGTGTGTCTTGTTCAGTGGTGGTCGTCTTTCAGCCTTTCTTACCTTGGCCATGTCTCTGAGTATTGCACACCTTGTGCTTTTGGGCACTCCAGTGATGTTGCAGCTCTGAAATATGGCCAAACTGGTGGCAAGTGGCATCGTGGCAGCTGCACGCTTGACTTTTCTCAGTTCATGGGCAGTTATTTTGCGCCTTGGTTTTTCCACACGCTTCTTGCGACCCTGTTGACTATTTTGAATGAAACGCTTGATTGTTCGATGATCACGCTTCAGAAGCTTTGCAATTTTAAGAGTGCTGCATCCCTCTGCAAGATATCTCACTATTTTTGACTTTTCTGAGCCTGTCAAGTCCTTCTTTTGACCCATTTTGCCAAAGGAAAGGAAGTTGCCTAATAATTATGCACACCTGATATAGGGTGTTGATGTCATTAGACCACACCCCTTCTCATTACAGAGATGCACATCACCTAATATGCTTAATTGGTAGTAGGCTTTCGAGCCTATACAGCTTGGAGTAAGACAACATGCATAAAGAGGATGATGTGGTCAAAATACTCATTTGCCTAATAATTCTGCACTCCCTGTATATATATATATATATATATATATAGAGAGAGAGAGAGAGAGAGAGAGAGAGAGAGATAGAGATATATATAGATATATATATATATATATATACATACATATATATATATATATATACATACATATATATATATATATATGCATATATATACATACACACACACACACACATACATATAGGAGAAAACATGTATTATTTGTGTGTATAATATATATATATATATATATATATATATATATATACATATATACACACACACACAAACATATTATATATAATATAAATTGGGGGGGAAATATTTATAAAAAAACAAATAAAAACGCTAACTTTGGCCAGTGTTTTTGACTAAGTCGCTACAAAAGACTGGAAATACCCCATTTTGAATACCTTGGGTTGTCTACATTTGAAAATGGTATGCCATGATGGGGTTATTTCACATTCCTGGGCTAAAATATGGTCTTAAATGGCAACACAGACCTGGCAAACCAATCTGGCAAACTGAATTGGGCAATCCCTATATTGACCCTGTAACTTTCCAAAACACCATAAAACCTATACATGGGGGGTAGTGTTATACTCAGGAGACTTCGCTGAATACAAATATGAGTGTTTAAAACAGTAAAACTTATCAAAATGATGAAATCACCAGTAATAGTGCAGTTTTTGTAAAAAAAAATGCAAAAAACAAATATAAAACAAAAAAGGCTCTGATTCAGAGGTCACAAAGTGGACCAGTGGATCAGTGCACAAAAAGCCCTAAAATGACTCTCCCTAAATGGGGAATAACCCATGGAAATTACAATATATAGAAAACAAGAAATGGGACTAAAAAAGTCCTGGGTAGGAGAGTAATAGAATGGGGAGGGATCCCTACCTTTAATAATCCTAAGGGAAGACAGAGTAAAAGGACATGAAAGAATAAGGGAGACTAAGGTAAA
>OW240914.1:236963431-237084071 GCA_933207985.1 Pelobates cultripes | reverse complement strand
CAATTCTTTGAGGCAGGCCGAACCTGGAAAAGACATGGTTAATCAACAAAGTGGCGCACACGGTACTCGTGTTCTCTTTACAAGGCAAACATTCTATCCACTTTGTGTACATACATGTAACGGTTAACATGTATTTGTTACCTCTTGAAGATCTTGTTACAGGACCTATAAAGTCAATTTGAATATCAGACCAAGGTAATGACACCCCCCTCTTCTGAAGTGGTGCACGATGGGTTGGACCATGGGGTTGATATTGCGGACAAATCAAACATCCCTGACAGTATGTCTTAACATCCCTTAACATGTGTGGCCAATATGCATAATCACGCAATATCTCATATGTGATCTTATCACCACGATGCCCAGATGTAGGTGCATCATGTGCGTGTTGGAGCATTAATCCTCTGTATACAGTTGGGACTACCCATTGTTGTATACCATGTTTAGAAGTTCTGACCAGCAACCCATCCATGATACTAAATTGGACTTTATATCTCATCAAGATTCGTAAATCTTCATTATCTTTGCAATCCTCATCTGTGATGGGATTGGCAGTAGGGTCTTCTATATGTTTATAGAAAATGCCTATGACGGGATCATTCATTTGACTAGTAATCAGGTCATCACTAGGAGCTTCTTGACTCCATTGCACGACATTTAAGTCGGCATTATCTCTAGCCTGTCGTCTAGTTATGGCTTCAACATGAATTGAACCCATAAGATCATCAATGTTTAGGGTTTCACCATTGATGGCAGCTTGTTTTGCCAGTGAATCGGCTAAGTCATTACCATCCTTGTCAATACCTTCTATTTTAGAATGGCCTTTGGTTTTCTTCCAATATATGGTTAAACCATTTTCCTTAACCAACTCATCGATTTTACAAAACAATTTCCCATGTTTAACAGGTTTGTTATTGCTTTTCAGCATTTGGTTACGTTTCCAGCTAGGCAGATATTCGACGAAACTGTTGCGAACATAGTTGGAATCAGTTATAATAACAAATTCTTTGATACCATATTCTATTGCCATTTGAATGGTCTTATATACTGCACAGAGTTCGGCTATCTGACTGCTTTTGGGACCAATATTGTATCCTATAGATACATTGGGATAATCACCTGTCCAGGCGATTCCGATACCTGCAACTAACTTCCGTTCAGCACCAACTACGTGGTGATATGAACAACCATCAATGTATACCCACGGTAGTGGTCGACAGTATTCCTCGTCATAAACTTTATAAGGAGATAGCAATTGCTCTTCTAGGAAGTCATCTCCGGTGTCATTATCATCCAGAGATGGAGCAGTACAGTCATGTAATTCTGCTAAACCTTGGGCAACTGGGCTTCTCTTATTATGTTTATAACGGACTTCTAACGGCCATCCCTGTAAGGATAGAGTCCATGCAGTAATCCGACTGTTAGAGAGATTACCGTCTCTAATTCTTTCACTCTGCAGATACTGTAGAGGTTGGTGAGCTGTTTCTACAATTATTTTCTCACCTTGAATATAGCTACGAAAATTTTGTAGTGCCCAGACAGTCGACAATAACGCCTTCTCACACGTGTTGAATTTAACTTCAACAGGTGACAAAGTCTTGCTAGCATATGCAATAACCTTGTTTAAACTGTCCTGCTTCTGATACAGAACAGCACTTATGCTTAAATCGGTATATCCTGTCTCCAGATAGAAGGGTTTACCCCCCTCTGGGTATGCTAAACAGGGTGCCTGAGTGAGCTTCCTCCTCAGTTCACTTACCGCTTGGTCCTGAGGCTCCCCCCAGTTCCAGGTAGTTTCCTTTTTAAGCAGGTGTAAGAGTGGTTTAGTTATTTCTGCATAGTTATCTATAAACTTACGGGAGTAGTTAGTCATACCAAGGAACGATCTTAATTCCCTGATGTTTGAAGGTGTTTTAGCCTTTAGTACGGCTTCAACCTTCTTCCTCTGGGGATTTAATCCTTCAGAAGTTACCTCATGTCCGAGGAAATTGACATGGGTGCGACACCATTGCGCCTTTTGTAAAGACAGTTTAATCCCTGCCTCTCTTAACTGAGTGAGAACATGTCTAATCTCTAAGATATGCTTATCAAAGGAAGTGCTTTTCAGCAAGACATCGTCGACATATGATAACGTTCCTCTCTCGAGTGCGTCAGGCATAGCTTTATGCATGAACACAGCGAATTCATGACCAGAGTTTATATAACCGAAAGGCATACGGGTCCAGGTATACTGCTGCTTTCCAAATGTGAAGGCCAATTTGTATTGGTCTTCATTATGGACTGGTACAGTCCAATATCCCTGCGCACAGTCAATGGCAGTGAATATTTTGGATCCCTGCATTTGTACCAAACATTGGTCTATGTATGGCGTTGGCCAACCAGACATATAGACGCGTTTATTTAGCTGTCGTAAGTCAGCGCATAAACGCCATTGTCCATTAGGTTTCAGAATCCCCAAGATCGGATTATTATACGAACTGTGCACTGGACGTATAATGCCCCTTTCCTTTAAATTCTGAATGATGTCTTGTAGACCATCATATGACGCTAATGGGAGTCTATATTGTTTGATAAATACAGGTGGTAAATTTGGATCAGTTTGTATTCTGGCTACGTGGAGGTTAGTTAACCCACAGTCGTAGGAATCTTTGGCAAAAATATCTTGGAATTCCAAAAGGATTTCCTTTAGCTGTTGCCGCTCAGCATCGTTGGAGCAACCGTCAGCTAAAGATATTTGCTCTTCTAGCCTTTCCTGAAATCCTGGAAAGATTTCAGGCTGGCCTATCTCATAAGCTTCTTCAAGCCTAGAAGTTAGGTCAGTTCGGTGTTGACTTACCTTTTTCTCTTTGGTCGAGATACTCTTGTGATTCCTGCTCATTGAGCGGATGATCGAAGGTGATAGATGCTTCTTCGATTTTACACGAGCCTTCTTCAACATTGAAGGGATACACAGATAGGATAGTAAATAATCCTTCTGGGGAGGAATGGAATATTTGATGGACAATTTCGTCCTCAGTTAAGTATTCTTCAGGGATGAGGCCTATAATTTGGTTTTGGAAACCAAATGTATAGTACTCAGCATCCAATGCTAGACCTAATGATGTTCCTTTTGGTAAAGTAACACTATTGGGTGTAACATTGTTGACCATGATATAGGTGGGATTCTTACCAATACTTACCATTGGTGTATGTGTTACCACCATCCCTAATTGTTGTATCCTGTTGGATAAACAGATTAGGGCATCAGAGTTTTCCAATCTCTGACCCTCCTTGACCTGTAGGGGTAAAAGAAAATTACTTGTCCCCTGTGGAATGGTTATGTCATCAGGAACTTGGATACTTACCGCATATGGGAGTATTTGTCCTGATTTCAGGGCGTTTTCCTCGTGTAGGTATCCACAAGGATTACCTTTTAACCTTGTCCACAAGTTGGAATTAATCAGGTCAAGGTGTATGGCAAAGCGATGTATGACATCATTGCCAACGTAAACCTGATAGCGAGGTTCGTCTATCACTAGGAATAAATGTTTAACTGTCTTATTTCCGATGGAAATAGATAGTAAACATTTTGCTATCACATTGTGACTCTCTGATTCGCCATCCAGATTCTGGATCCACCTGTCATGTGGGGAAGCGTACCTGATCATTTTAGGATTAGCGATCTGCTTTAACAGACTTCTGCTAATATAGCTGTTCTCACTCTGTAAGTCCAGCTTTGCATTCCTACTTCTTCCTAAGTCATTTATTTGCATAGGAAAGAATAAGTTGTTATTAACCCTTTCAATTCTGGCAAGGAATTGAGCATGACCTGCCAGATCTACAGATTCAACATAGTCCCTGTGGAGAGAAATGGTTAAAACATCACCTTCCAGAGAGACATTCTGGATCCTCTCTGGAGCAATTCTTACGGAATGCTCATCTACAGGTGCGATTGCATCATTCACCTGCAGGATAGTCACGTCAGGTGACTGACTATTTCTAAAATGTACCTCAATTGAGTCAGGTCTTTCTTCTATCACATGGCAGTTACGATCAGATTGTACATGTGATTTCTCATAGGTTATGGGAACCTTAGCTTGTGACCATACAATTCCATTCACACAGTCAATAATCGTGTTAAGTCTCCTGAGTATGTCTATACCCAGAATCAGTCGGTCATAGGGGAGATCTACCACTATCACCGGGTGTCTAAAGGTTTTGTTACCTATTTTAAACTTTAACCAGGTATTGCCAATAACATGAAGGGCATTTCCTCCTACACTCAACAGAGCATTGGGGAAATCTCTTAGCTTCGGCTTATCCGTTGCTAAGTCCATTACCTGCTGGAAGTAGGTATTGGATAAGATAGTGGCTTGTGAACCAGTATCTATTAACCCTTTAAAAGGCTGGGGTAGCGAATCCTGTATTTCTACAGACATGTAGTACCTTCCTTCATGTTCTTCTAATTCACATAAGAATTTAGAATGTGTCAACATATTACTTGTTTTCCATACATTACCTGTCACAGCAGTAGTTTCTACCTGTACTGAGGAATGCTCAGTCTTACCCACAGGCCCATCCTTTTTAGGAATATCTTGAACTGTCAAGCGGGAACTAGTGGTCGGCATCTCATCAGTTAACCCTTTCAGGTCTGGATCCTGGAAACTAGTGGTTGCTGGGGCTATTTTAGCCTTTGGCTGAAATGAAAAAACAGAGGAACACGTTGCGCCTCCTTCACCCGAAAGTGAAGTGACGGTATAGGCAATAGGTTTTCTAACACAACTATTGTTTGTTTGACTTTTAGTACTTGGAAAGGAAACAGGGTTAGGCATTACATCTACTGATAACCTAGCCTGTTTAGTCACAGTAGCTATTATTTCTGAGGCACCTGTTGTTGTTGCTGCGGTTGCACAGGTAGTTCTGCAATTGGAGCTATCCCTAAAAAAGGATTTAGAGCAAAGACTTGGTTGATCTTTGTCATTTCCTCCATTAATTTGCCCATCTGGTCTGTCAATTGACCAACCTGACGACGCAAATTATTTCCCCCATTGCCGTTTTGTCTTTGCCCATTAGAATTTGGCTGGGATGGCTGAGACTGTTGGGAGTTATTGGAAGCAGATTGGTTGTTTCTGTTTCCATATCTCCTATTTCCCTGAGGATTCCTTCTCCATTGGGAATTGCCTTGGTTTTTATTAACCCAGGGGCGTTTATTCCCATTGGCTTTGGATCTTTCAGAGTTATTAGAGGAATTTGCAGAATTGCTTCCGGCATTTTCCTGTTTCTGAGGTTTTGGAGTTTTCAAAACCTCGGAATAGGTCCTCTTTTTCTGTTGGGTTTCTAAACCTAACTGAATTTTAGTCTCTGACACCATTTTATCATCAGGTTTCTTAACCTTTGGCTGATTTTCGTCATGTGCATGGTGTATAGTGTATAACTTCATACACTGACTGACTAGCCATTCTAATGGTAACTTACAATCGTAATCTCTTGCGAGATTCATTTGTATGTTTACCGGCATGGCATGAAAATACAGATCTTTGAAAGTCTGTGCTTTCATACCTGGGTTTTCTTTGGGCCACGGAGTATGCATTTTTAAGAATTATTAAAAATTCTCTGGGGCTTTGATCTGGACGGCACTTTAAGTTATAAAGCGCCTTCTTTGCAGAGGCAATGGTTTTATACTTACCATATTCCATGATTATTTCATATTTCATCTTGGACCAGGACATTAACTGTATAGCTTGAAGACTTTCTAGATAAACACGGCACATTGAATCAAAGGTCCATGTAATGAACCATTTCTTATGAATGTCATCATACATGCCCAATGAATTCATTGCTCTATCATAATTTTCCAGATGTTCAGATATGTTTCCTGAACCTCTAGAAAATTGTGGGACAGTCTCTCTAAGGAATTTGATGACCTTTGGTGTTTCATAAACAGGCGTCGTTGATTTACGATCTCTGTTTCTGTGTTTGGGTAAACGTCTATGCGATCTGTCTGCTGAAGAGGAATTAGACCCGTACAACAGTGCAGATGGCATATCAGTTACATGGCCTTCAGAGTGGACAGTGCAATCACTTTCACTCCCATCACTCTGAGCTTCTTGTTCACTGTCACAACTCTGATCTGCATCAGAATTCTGCCAGTGTACAGAACCATGTCTGTTTTCATTCCTATCACCTTGAATCTGATTCTTTCTGTCAAGCTTGGCCAGGACAGTCTTTTCAAACTGTTCTGCCCAAGATTGCCAAGAACCTACAGGTGTTTTCTCAGAATTACTCACCTCTTTTCTTAGAGACTGTTTTATGAAAACCTGGTTTGGTGTGGGAAAATCATAATAAGGAGGGGATTTACAAATAGTCTTTTCTTGCATTTTTGTGCAACTTTTTGGCACAGAATGATGACTACCAACCTCACTGTCTAATTTCTGACTCTCCTTTTCATACTCATCCAATTGCATTTTAAGCTGATTTATTTCCTGTGCATATTTATCCATCAAAGCTTCCATTTCTTTTTCATGATCAGCCTGACGAGTTTTATGCTCAGCAAGTAAATCTTGGTATTTCCCATTTTGAATGCCCAAATCGTCACTGTACGTGTCCAATTTGGCATTCAGTGACTTGTTTTCATCACACACCTTAAGAAGTGCTGTCATAAAGAAAGGCCAAGAGTGTATTATGTACGCCATTTTCCTTTCTATGTTCTTTTGTTCAGCAATTTCTTTAAGATATATGATGATGTGTTCATCAGTTAGAATGGTTTGTTTAGCTTCCCATTCTATGCTTTTCAACCAAACCTCATAGGTTGCATCATTTTTCATATGTTTATGAATATGAACTAGAGCATGTTTTCTTAGGTCTTCAATTATTTCAGTATTATCTGTTACAGATTTATCACTGCCACTGGCCATTTTTATTTTTATTTTATTGATTAATCTCAATACAAAACTCTTTTCTATATTAAGATTAAATTGCATGAATTACACCAATATTATTATTATATATGAAATACAATTTCAACTTAAACGATCTCAGCAGTGCCTCCAATATGTGGGGATATTTATGGGATAATAATAGTAACAGTGAGAATTGCCCACTAATTCAATTCTCAGATCCCAAAGAACGTTTATCGTGTTAAGTGAAAAGTATTTCATATAAATAATCACAATGTATAAAAATAGATTTTATTTATGATAACCAATAATTAACAAATAATATTATGTAACATGCATGACAATAATCAATGAATATTCAGTATAAAATGGTATGCAATACAAAGGAATGGGTATTACGTTTCAATGGCTAAAACAGCATTATCTGTCAAGACTTATTTATTACCATCTTTAACACAGACTGAAAGTAAAACTTTTCACACAGAGAACAGAATTCCTCAGAGTGCAGCGTAAGGTCGTAAAGTTTAGCAGACAGTTAGAATAACCCTTTCAATGCTGGCTAGATCTCCTAGGTAGTTAAGATCTATTCTTATGTAATTTTTAAATAAAATAACATTTAAACCAGTTCATTAGCCATTTTCCTGAAAACAATCCAATAAGAGAATCTACATATTATATAAGCAGATTTTTAATTTGTCTAAAAGATATCTATCTTAATTTAGAGCAAATCAATACACCTGGATAAAAACAGCGGTATGCTAACACGTGATAATATCACATCAATATATAATTATTCTTAATTCCACCTGCAGAATGGAATGTTTATAACTATATATTCTTAGTTAACTAAGATTTCTTAATATGGAAATCTGACCGTGCTTTATCCAGTCATATATAATGCTATTAATACATTTTAATTAATTTAATTTAATTAAATGAAACCAGTATAATTACCAGTTGAGTAGATATTTCATCCGATTGGTAGTCTCTCTGCATGGAGGTGTTGGTTAGAAAGTCAGTAAATTCTAAGTGTTAGAGTTTTAGGAGTAGAATGTTAGTCTCAGATGTTGTCCGAGTTGGAATCCCCAAACTTCCAATTCCTCTCTTTTCTCTTTTGCATATCTTGCATCTGCCTCCTCTCCTATCTTTCTATCTTCCCTTTGTCTTAACTTTTAAAGGGCCAGACTCTCTGTACGTCATCAGTTGATAACCCAATAGAAGCACTAGAGGTGTGGTTATCTTCCAGATCGCAAATTAGTTATTTGGTCTGTAGAGGGCAGTCTTGTCCCACTAAACATACCTATCCAGGAAAGAGTTAACTTTTCCTGGTGGCTATTTTGACGTCATTTTGCGTTATCTTTATAGCGCCATAATTTAAAATTTCAAAGGGTTTCTTAAATTTTGTCCAGACTTAGCGTCTGCAATTCCTGCCATAATTTCTGATATGACAGATCATGAACTAAGTTTACCCTTTTCCATACAATGGTACCTTATATATATAGACAGTTAAATATTAAATTATTTAATCTTCTCTGTCACAATTGTCTGGGTTTAGATTTGATTATATTCCATTAGCATTTTAGACAGTCTATCCAACCCCCTTCCTTATCACTTGTTTGTATATACTATGCATTCCTCAGATCTGGGAAAGTGGTTAGCTTACAGATAGAAATATAGTGTCTTTTTGTTAACTTGAAATAACAAAATGGAGTCTGGTCTGTTCAGAGTGACTCAGAATATACACTTTTAGTTTCTATCATAGCACAAAATGTCTGCCGATATAAATACTCTGACAATATATATGTATGTATATATATATGTGTATATATATGTATGTATATATATATGTGTATATATATATATGTATGTATATATATATATATGTATGTGTATATATGTATATGTATATATATATGTATGTATATATATGTGTGTGTGTGTATATATATATATATTTGTGTTCGGGGCAAATAGCCGTATATGGAGTAAGGTTCCAGCATAAGTGTAGGATAGTATAAAGGGAGCAAGTCGGTTGTGGTGTGCCAAGACCGACGATACGGTAGGCCTGTAAATAAAGAGGGCCCACCAAGGAGTAAGTAAGTAAAGTAAATGGAAAGAAAAGAGAAAGTGTTGAAATGAGGAGTGGGTGGGAGGGTCATTCTGATGCTGACCTCAAGCGATATGAGTCAGGTAAGGGGTGTCCCTTATATAGGGGAGTGAATTAATTTAAGCCCCTCCCACAAATACAGGCCAAATGGCCTTAAAACTTGTGTTCGGGGCAAATAGCCGTATATGGAGTAAGGTTCCAGCATAAGTGTAGAATAGTATAAAGGGAGCAAGTCGGTTGTGGTGTGCCAAGACCGACGATACGGTAGGCCTGTAAATAAAGAGGGCAAAAAGAATAATCAAAGATTTAATACAGTCAACAATATATACAAATTAACCAGACATTTCCTTAAATGCATTACGGTATTTAATTCCTTGAAGGATTTTTGAAGGTAGGAATCTAGGACCGCAACTGGACACCATTTGTTGTGGGTAGGATAGTATGTTATCTCTACTGTTGGTGCGTGTTGACTCGTTTCGGAATGTGGTAGAGCCAATAGGTAATGATATATGTGTTTACACACGTGGGATCGTTGAAGACAATGATCTGTCTGAGTGGTGGTTATGGTAGTGGATTCTCTGGCCTGAGAAAGGCATAAAAGGCAGTGTGCATGGCTGGTAATGGCCAACTTGGTAGTATAATTGAAAGGTTGTAGCTCTAATAGGTCCAATAAGGATGGAAAAGTTGGATGGCTATTGGTAATATCTGTGAGGAACGTGGGGGGATGGATTCCTGAAAACCTCTGAGTATATTCTTGTCTAGTATGATAGCATGAAGTTATGGTAGTTTTGGCCATAGGTTATCCTGTGTTGTTGAATGCCTGTAAAATATATAATTAATGGTGTGTGAGATGTTTTTAGTTTAAGCTGGCAAATGAAGCAAAACCTAGGAGAAATGTTATGACACAGGTTGAGCTATGTCGTGTTCCAATGAGATTCTTTAAAGCCAGGTGAATAGGTGCGTTCTACAAGTATGGGATGAAAGTGCTAGGTGGGATAGTGCATGCTATGCTGCATGAGTATGTCTAATCCATGATTTTGTCTCTGGAACGAAAGAGTGGCTGTGACTGTATATAAGGCTGTAGGAAGCGTATGATAAACGTGCCTGGAATATAAATGAGACAATTGTCGGCAAGGATGTATACCAACGCCTGGTACATGAAAGTAAAAGAAATGTGGTAAGTGGCCAACCAAGTGAGTTCCCCAGCAATACCATGATCGTATGGATGATGAGTGGCATTTGTTGATGATATGACATGTGCTCAGTTGTCTGAGTAACAACGGATTGATGACCCTGACCATGATTTACCCCATGCCACAGCAGCTGCTTTTAGCGGGGAAAGGATTGCCCATTTTATGCCATGTAAGTGCCAGTTTGTAGGGTAGATGATAGCCGTTTACTGTGTTGATGATATTGGTCTTACTTAACGAAGCTTCAACCCCTGCTTGAGTGATAGCTGTAAAGGTAGATCAATGGTGTGTATAGTAAGGAAACTCCTCGGAGGGTATGAGGGAGTTGAGACTTGGGGTAGCGAAGGTGTGTGGTGCCAATAAGTCTATGGTTAGTCTTTGTTTAAGGGAAGATTCCCTTGTGACAATACCAATGCATTTGTGTTTGGTGCCATGCTGTAAATGGTGGAGATTGGAAAACCCAAGTAAAAACCCCTCTGCAAATCTTGGCTA
This sequence comes from Pelobates cultripes, assembly GCA_933207985.1. Taxonomy (NCBI): domain Eukaryota; kingdom Metazoa; phylum Chordata; class Amphibia; order Anura; family Pelobatidae; genus Pelobates; species Pelobates cultripes. The sequence goes on along the minus strand of OW240914.1, from coordinate 237,073,407 downwards.
TGAGTGTGTTTACAGCCGACAGTTCTGTTGTGCTGACTGTAAGTGAGGGCATGCTATATTCCTTGAGAGTTTATTTATGATACCTGTATGGGAGCCCTTTGAAGCTCCAGAGCCTTAGTAACTCTACTACAAGTCTGGAAGGGTGATGAGTCAGTAGTGTTGAAAATGCATTGGTGTGTACAGATGGAGAGTACGTTATTTGTAAGTTGTATTGGGACACATGGTTTGTCATGTGCCCTGAATGATTTGAACATATATGCAACAGTCTATATGCAATGCAACTACTAATACCAATTGTCTATGGTAGTTCAGAGGTGCTGGTACCTGGAGCCTGAGAGTGCTCACCCGTTTGTTTGGGAGAAAATCCCTTCTGTATGGGTACCTGCACAAATAAGCATCTCTACATATTCCAAATGCCAACACAACCAAGGGATGGTCAGTTCCCGATTTACCTAGAATCCCTGGGTCTGACCATCATAGATACATCATCATACATATATATGCCTTGTTTCCCCAATGTGCCGGGATCATATGTGCAGGGTTAACGTCTTGTACCAAGTAACCGAGTTTCGGTTGGTGCTGGTTGTACAGTAGCGTGAGGCCCAGCCTTGTGAGGGCTGTGACTGACTCGAAATTGCCAGTCTGTCGTAAATTTTTTGGCTCATGAGTTTATGAGTGAGGCTAGCATGGCCTGGGTGTCACCTGAGTTGGTGTTGCTGGGCCTTCCCCTGCCTCCGTGTTGTCCATTGATGTATGGAGGAGTTTGAATAACTCTGCTTTCCTTGCTGTGGCAGGGTAGGGTATTTGTCGCCTCCTTAGGTCGGAGCCACATCTCCTCTGCTTGAAGGTGTATCACTTCTAGCCGGGGTGCCAGGAAGAGGTGATTCTTCACCATCTTTTTGAGAAATACTTAAATAACAATAAAGATTGCAATTATTATTTGTACCCAGGGGTCTTGTACTGGCTTGCTAGCTAAGCCGTAAGGCGAAACGATTAGGCTTGGTGTTTTTTGGTGACTGGTGAGGGAAAAATTTTTGTGGCCACCGAACGTTGTGGCAGGATGTTGGCCTCTCGGTGACAGTAACCAGAAAATAGGAGGGGGAGTGACAGGTGAGGCCCTCTCTATGATGCAATGCGAGGCGGCTAGCTCACGAGTGGCCCGAGGGGTGAATGCCTCCGAGTGTGAGGAAGGGTGTTGGCCTCGCGGGACCACTAACCGAAGCGTAAAGCAGAGAAACAGGGGGTAATACCTATTGGGCCATAGAACCCTAATTGCCAGTACATTACTACTATTCCAGGGAAGGTAAGAGATGAAGGTGTATCACTTCTAGCCGTGGTGCTAGGAAGAGGTGATTCTTTACCATCTTTTTGAGAAATACTTAAATAACAATAAAGATTGCAATTATATATTTGTACCCAGGGGTCTTGTACCGGCTTGCTAGCTAAGCCGTAAGGCGAAACGATTAGGCTTGGTGTTTTTTGGTGACTGGTGAGGCCCTGCTAGTTGCCAAGTGGCTTGAGAGGCTCTATCTATGCTTGGCGCGAGGGGATTTTGTGTGGCCACCGAACGTTGTGGCAGGATGTTGGCCTCTCGGTGACAGTAACCAGAAAATAGGAAGGGGAGTGACAGGTGAGGCCCTCTCTATGATACAATGCGAGGCGGCTAGCTCACGAGTGGCCCGAGGGGTGTATGCCTCCGAGTGTGAGGCGGGGTGTTGGCCTCGCGGGACCACTAACTGAAGCATAATGCAGAGAAAAAAGGGGGTAATACCTATTGGGCCCTAGAACCCTAATTGCCGGTACACTATTACTATTCCAGGGAAGGTAAGAGATGGATAACTACGTGAGCAGGTGTACGTACCTGGTAGTATGGTATTGAACCTGACAATCCTTATAGGTTTTTTAGTAGTAACTGTAACCTGAATGGATAAAATCGTATGGCATAAGGAAATATGGCATAGACCAAGCTTATCTTAAAACATACAGTATATGTGAAAGTAAAGTGCCGTGATATGTAAATATTAAACATCATATCCATACTGGTTAAATATGTATCAATCTTAACCCATTAAGTGCCGTATGTATGTGAACCATATTACCAGTTACGTATATACAGATGCGTGTGCTACTGTGTAATAATATGTGTATTTATAACAGATATTGATATACTGCTTGCTATGTGAATTGTTGTATGCCTTATTGAATGGCAAGTGAACATGGAGTTGCAAAATGCAAGTGCACTGGAGATCTGCTGAGTGCCCTATAGGTGGCAGTGTAGTTGATACTGATTGGTATGTGAAATGTTGTTTGTCTGTTGACCTATAGGGGTCAGTGTTTTGGTGTTTGTAAAACCCCATGAAAATTGTCAATGTACTTGACAGACCTGTAGGTGGCAGTGTTGATAGAACCACTGTTAGTCTTAATGTGAAATGTAAATTATTGTGAATTAAACCTGAAGTTGAGCCCGTGTTGGAGTTTAATTCATGGTTTATGGTTATGTTTAAAACAATCTTATGTGTAATTTATATTGGCTGGTAATTGTATATGACATGTGAAGACAGTTTTGCTGTTGACCAGTAGGGGTCAGAAATGCTGATTGTATGGTAAAATACCCTTTAACCCCTGAAGGATACATGACATGTGTGACATATCATTTATTCCAGAGTTTGGTCCTTAAGGGGTTAATCCAAATGCAAGGTTAACGTGAGATTTTGAGAGTGACCTGTAGGGGTCAGTGTGGTTTATGTGAAACATTGTTTGTGAGCTATGCCCCAGCATTATAGTTGTGAAACAAACAGTGCCCGTTTGACAATATACAATAAGTGAACATAATAGCTTAATAACAATCATTGTAACAAACCAAAGTTCTGTTCACGGGTTGTAAACACACGAAACGTGTGTGTAGTACAATAGTAAATGCATGAACTAGTACCCGTTTGGTAGAAAATTGCACGAATCGTGAGCCTGGTATGCCAGGGAAACAAAACGAAACGAGCAGTGAGATTCGAAATGCACGCACAGAATTGCCTAGTATGTTTAGGCAATTGAAACAGAATGTGTTCCCTTTTGGGAGTATGCTAATGCTCGAAATGAGCCAGTGACAGATATAAACAAGTGAGTTTAAACGAATGATATGCATGAACATGCAATGGTTTTAGGACAGATTTAGACAAATGCAGCCGTAAAGTGAGGACCTGACCCGTGCATGGTGCCGTGGGACTGATGCCTGGCGTAACGGGTAGGTCGACTTACGGTTTGTGAGTCACTTGGACACCATCCACAGCAATAGATTGAAGAAAGAAGGTGGTAGGCCGGAAAAGCCTGTGGCTGAATTCCTGACACAGCTCAGCTTAGAAAACCTCATGGAGTAATCAGGTAAAATGGCGTCTGGATGACCCGGAAGTGGAAATCATTCTGATGCTGACCTCAAGCGATATGAGTCAGGTAAGGGGTGTCCCTTATATAGGGGAGTGAATTAATTTAAGCCCCTCCCACAAATACAGGCCAAATGGCCTTAAAACATGTCACTATATATATATACCTATTTGTGTTCGGGGCAAATAGCCATTTATGGAGTAAGGTTCCAGCATAAGCGTAGGATAGTATAAAGGGAGCAAGTCGGTTGTGGTGTGCCGAGACCGACGATACGGTAGGCCTGTAAATAAAGAGGGCAAAAAGAATAATCAAAGATTTAATACAGTCAACAATATATACAAATTAACCAGACATTTCCTTAAATGCATTACGGTATTTAATTCCTTGAAGGATTTTGAAGGTAGGAATCTAGGACCGCAACTGGACACCATTTGTTGTGGGTTGGATAGTATGTTATCTCTACTGTTGGTGCGTGTTGACTCGTTTCGGAATGTGGTAGAGCCAATAGGTAATGATATATGTGTTTACATACGTGGGATCATTGAAGACAATGATCTGTCTGAGTGGTGGTTATGATAGTGGATTCTCTGGCCTGAGAAAGGCATAAAAGGCAGTGTGCATGGCTGGTAATGGCCGACTTGGTAGAATAATTGAATGGTTGTAGCTCTAATAGGTCCAATAAGGATGGACAAGTTGGATGGCTATTGGTAATCTCTGAGAGGAACGTGGGGGGATGGATTCCTGAAAACCTCTGAGTATATTCTTGTCTGGTATGATAGTATGAAGTTATGGTAGTTTTGGCCATAGGTTATCCTGTGTTGTTGAATGCCTGTAAAATATATAATTAATGGTGTGTGAGATGGTTTTAGTTTAAGGTGGCAAAAATGAAGCAAAACCTAGGAGAAATGTTATGACACAGGTTGAGCTATGTTGTGTTCCAATGAGATTCTTTAAAGCCAGGTGAATAGCTGTGTTATGCGTTCTACAAGTATGTGATGAAAGTGCTAGGTGGGATAGTGCATGCCATGCTGCATGAGTATGTCTAATCCATGATTTTGTCTCTGGAACGAAAGAGTGGCCGCGACTGTATGGGCGGCTGTAGGAAGCGATGAACATGCCTGGAATATAAATGAGACAATTGTCGGCAGGGATGTATACCCCCGCCTGGTACATGAAAGTAAAAGAAATGTGGTAAGTGGCCAACCAAGTGAGTTCCCCAGCAATACCATGATCGTATGGATGATGAGTGGCATTTGTTGATGATATGACATGTGCTTAGTTGTCTGAGTAACAACGGATTGATGACCCTGACCATGATTTACCCCATGCCACAGTAGCTGCTTTTAGTGGGGAAAGGATTGCCCATTTTATGCCATGTAAGTGCCAGTTTGTACGGTAGATGGTAGCCGTTTACTGTGTTGATGATATTGATCTTACTTAACGAAGCTTCAACCCATGCTTGAGTGATAGCTGTAAAGTTAGATCAATGGTGTGTATAGTAAGGAAACTCCTCGGAGGGTATGAGGGAGTTGAGACTTGGGGTAGCAAAGGTGTGTGGTGCCAATAAGTCTATGGTTAGTCTTTGTTTAAGGGAAGATTCCCTTGTGACAATACCAATGCGTTTGTGTTTGGTGCCATGCTGTAAATGGTGGAGATTGGAAAACCCAAGTAAAAACCCCTCTGCAAATCTTGGCTCTGAGTGTTTTTACAGCTGATGGTTCTGTTGTGCTGACTGTAAGTGAGGGCATGCTATATTCCTTGAGGGTTTATTTATGATACCTGTATGGGAGCCATTTGAAGCTCCAGAGCCTTAGTAAATCTACTACAAGTCTGGAAGGGTGATGAGTCAGTAGTGTTGAAAATGCATTGGTGTGTACAGATGGTGAGTACGTTATTTGTAAGTTGTATTGGGACACATGGTTTGTCATGTGCCCTGAATGATTTGAACATATATGCAACAGTCTATATGCAATGCAACTACTAATACCAATTGTCTCTGGTAGTTCAGAGGTGCTGGTACCTGGAGCCTGAGAGTGCTCGTCCGTTTGTTTGGGAGAAAATCCCTTCTGTATGGGTACCTACACAAATAAGCATCTCTACATATTCCAAATGCCAACACAACCAAGGGATGGTCAGTTCCCAGTTTACCTAGAATCCCTGGGTCTGACCATCATAGATACATCATCATATATATTTATGCCTTGTTTCCCCAATGTGCCGGAATCATATGTGCAGGGTTAACGTCTTGTACCAAGAATTGATTGTACCAGGTAACCGAGTTTTGGTTGGTGCTGGTTGTACAGTAGCATGAGGCCCAGCCTTGTGAGGGCTGTGACCGACACGAGATTGCCAGTCTGTCGTAAATGTTTTGGTTCATGAGTTTATGAGTGAGGCTAGCATGGCCTGGGTGTCACCTGAGTTGTTGTTGCTGGGCCTTCCCCTGCCTCTGTGTTGTCTGTTGATGTATGGAGGAGTTTGAATAACTCTGCTTTCCTTGCTGTGGCAGGGTAGGGGATTTGTCGCCTCCTTAGGTCAGAGCCACATCTCCTCTGCTTGAAGGTGTATCACTTCTAGCCGGGGTGCCAGGAAGAGGTGATTCTTCACCATCTTTTTGAGAAATAATTAAATAACAATAAAGTTTGCAATTATTATTTGTACCCAGGGGTCTTGTACTGGCTTGCTAGCTAAGCCGTAAGGCGAAACGATTAGGCTTGGTGTTTTTTGGTGACTGGTGAGGCCCTGCTAGTTGCAAAGTGGCTTGAGAGGCTCTATCTATGCATGGCGCGAGGGGATTTTTTGTGGCCACCGAACGTTGTGGCAGGATGTTGGCCTCTCGGTGACAGTAACCAGAAAATAGGAAGGGGAGTGACAGGTGAGGCCCTCTCTATGATACAATGCGAGGCGGCTAGCTCACGAGTGGCCCGAGGGGTGTATTCTAAGTGTATTTTAATACTAATATATGTACTTATATTAATATTAAAATACACTTTGTATGACGGTACATATATATAATATGTATATAAATTATATATATATATATAATAGATATACATATATTATATATATAAAAATACATTTAATTAATTTATTAATTAATTAAACATGTTTAATTTTTTTTTTTACACCTTCTACCAGCAGGGGGACTGTCTGACATTTTAGACAGTCCCCCTGCTGGCAGATACACAGCCAGCTATAGGGTGCCATGTGATCGCTCTTTGAGAGCGATCACATGGCCCCCGGGGGCCTCATTTGCCGGGGGAGGGCTGCCTGGGCTGCCTGGGCTGTCAGGCAGTCCTTCAGAAAAGGATCGCGGCAGAGGTAAGTCCACCGGACCACCAGGGGCTCAAAGCCGTTACGGCGTTCTATGCCCCTGCAACGGCTTTAAAGCCCTTTTAATGCGGGACGGCATAGAACGCTGTAACGGGGTTAAGGGGTTAATGTGGTTGTCAAGCAAGTGCTGGACAGCTCACAAATAATTAACCCTTTTGCCTCCATGGATTTTTAACTATGTAAAGCTTGGATTTATTTAAAATCCATGCCTGAAATTGAATTCTCTGGGACAGGATTCGCAGCATTCGTTTTAAATTTCAGCAATCCAGTAGCGTTTGATCCTGCTAAAACTTAGACAAATTCAGGCACATTTGGGTGCTGCTTTACAAAATCGAGACATTGATAAACAATTTCCAAATTTTGCGCTACATGGTCCTATATCCAGTTGGATTGTTTTTGCCCCATTCGGTACAGGGCCATTCGTACTGCAGTGAATACCTCGGTAAGACTTTCAAAGTGAATTAGCACCTCACACATAATATTTACATAAAATGCACAGTTTGTATCCCAGTGTTAACAGAGGCAAATTCTGTGAACTCTACAACAGTATTTAACCCATTTAAACTTTGAGACTACAAAAAATGGCTTCAACACATAACAGGTAGTTTCACATTAAACATTGCAAAACAAAGAATATTTTTATTTGAATCCAATAAAAATACAATACTGAATAATAAAAATAGGATACAGGAACAGCACATAGGTGCAGAGATGTAAGACACTGGGCAGCATTCCTGACAGCTTGACCCATTAATTAACAATCATTTAGTGTATCTTCTCCCTCAGTTAAATCATTCTATTCAGGTTAGATTTGCATGAGTCAGACAGAAATCTAATACTACAGAATGTATTTTTTAAAAGAAACGTGTTCCAAGCCATGCTTAGCTCAAGAGAGTTATTCAGCTTCCTTTGCCAGAAAAGCTGGCTAGGGAGCTGGGATGTGTGGGATCCAGAACTGTTCTTAAATAGTTTAACAAATTACTCTAGTAGCATGTCATGGTAGTCTTGGCATCATAACCACTACAGCCTGTTTGTAGTGTTTCTTTAATATTATTGACAAATTACTCTGGTAGGGTGTCATGGTAGTCCTGGCACCATAAACACTACAGCCTTCTTGTAGTGTTTCTTTAATATTATACATTGGTAGCAGTCAGATGCCTTAGGCAATGTATAGGAATCTGCTTGCCTTATTTGGGGGTGTATGTTCTCTACACTGAAAATACTTGAAATGCATAGTCCTTTATTCAAACAGTGTATGTACTATATTGCAGTCCATAGCTTACAAAGATGGGCTTTATTTTGAGCAGATTTATGATTATGAATGGTACCAGACAAGGTTGTGTTGAGGTAGATACTCTCACAAGTTAATTGCAGTTTATGTACATGGTATGCTCTTCTACTAGATATGCTCAACAAGTTATAAAATCTTCTAAAGTAAAACAAAATATTTTACTGGATAATGAATACTCTATAATATTAAAGGGACACTATAGCCAACCAGACCACTGCATCTTAATTTATTCATTGAAGTGGTCTGGGAACAGTGTCCCTGCTCTCCTTAGTCCTGCAATGTAAAAATCCAACAATGTTTACATTGCAGTTCTAAGACTGCCTCTAGCGGCTCTCTACCTAGATGTGCTTACTACAGTTTCATGGAGTACTGTCTGCATGAGGACGTCCAGCGTCAGAGAAAATACTATAGAAAAGCATTGAGGTGCCCTGGGAGGTATATCACTATGTATCAGGGAGTGGCACAAGAATTGGGTAAGTGAATAAATGGGGGAGACCAAAGGCTACTATAGTGTTAGGAATACAACTCAGATTCTTAACACTATAGTTTTACTTTAAATTATGTTACAATAATATTTTGGGAACAATAACAACTTAATTTGAATGAAGTTGTTAGTGTGCTAGGAGGTCCCTGGTGCCAGCTTATCTTTAGGAGTTAAACTATTCATGAACCGTTTAACCACAAAGACTTCTATCCAGTGCGTTTAGCTCTGCCCATGTCATTCTGCTTATCTGAATTTTTTAAAATAGGAAATCGCAGACTGCCGTGATCAGGAGTACTGATAATAGGCTGAAAACAATCAGCGCACCTTAAGGACCCCTTGATATCATAACAGCTTCTTCCTGAAGTTAGCAGTAGAAGTGAGGTAAAATTTTCCTTTAGTTTTCCCCTTTTCCCCTTTTATGTTTACCCTTTATTGTATATTTGTAAATGTCTTAAAATATATATTGTATATTGTTTAAAAATAGTTAAAACCTGAAATAACATAATTTGAAAAGGAATGGGGTAATTGGTGATGTGTTATTTATAATTGGAAATTTCTTTATACTCTGTTCCATATTACAATAGAGTTGGACAGGGATGGTGGCATCGGGGGCTTCTGTTTTAACTATATTAAGTCTATAGCCTGATAAACTAGTGTAATCTTCTGATAATTCTAATAACAGAGGTATTGCTTGAATTGGGTCGGTAATGGTCAGTAGGAGATCATCAGCGACGACCAGTGGTGTATCCTGGTTTTGTGCTGCCCTAGGCAGGACAAAACTCAGGCGCCCCCCTCCCCCCCCGCACAAACACACACACACACACACAGTCAGACACATACACAAACACACACACACAGTCAGACACATACACAAACACACACACACACAGTCAGACACATACACAGACACAGTCAGACACAAACACACACACAGTCAGACACACACACACACACATACACAGTCAGACACAAACACACACACACAGTCAGACACACACAGTCAGACACAAACACACACACACACACACAGTCACATACACACACACAGTCAGACACAAACACACACACACACAGTCAGTCAGACACAAACACACACACACAGTCAGACACACACAGACACACACACACAGACACAAACACACACTCACAAACACACACAGTCAGACACAAACACACACACACATTAACTTTTTTTTTAATTTAAATCCCCCCCCAACCTCCTTACCTTTGGGAGTGCTGGGGGGGGTCTCTCTCCCTGGTGGTCCAGTGGCTGCAGCTGCGCTGGCAGGGCGGGCGGCGCTGGCGAGGGAGCACTTCCCATGAGCTGACTGCTCAGCTCCCTCGCGCGTCGGCTGCAGAGTGAGGCTGGGAACCGGAAGATGACGTCATCTTCCGGCTCCCAGCCTCACTTTGCGGTGCGCGAGGGAGCTGAGCAGTCAGCTCATGGGAAGTGCTCCCTCGCTGGCCGCCCGGGATGTCAGTTAGCCGCAAGGCTAACAAGGCATCTGCCCTGGGCATTTGGGGGGCGGCGTTTTTTGCCGCCCCCTGAAAAATGCTGCCCAAGGCAAATGCCTTGTTTGCCTCGCGGCTAATACGTCCCTGGCGACGACTGCTTTTTTACTCTAGGGAATGAACTGCAAGTCCAGTAACTAGTGTCATAGTGTGAATTAATTGTAAGAGCAGTTCTAATGAGACTGCAAATAGTATGAGAGAGAGAGTGGGCATCTTTGTCTCGTGACATTGTAGATAGTAAAAAGTATGGGCGTTCATATGTGGTATCAAGAGGTTGGCTGTCAGATTGGAATATATGACTCTTAGGGCATTCAAAAATGATTCAAGGATATTTTAGGGTTGCAAAGAGAAATCTCCATAATAGTCTGTCAAAGGCCTTTTTGGCATCCAATGACTGAAGGGGTGTGGGTATGTTTTTCTGGTTAGTCACCTAGATCACGTCAAGGGTTTGTCTAGTGTTAACGCTAGACTGCTTTGTAGGGATAAATATAACCATAGCCAGATGGAACAATGATGTGCATTATGGTTGAAGTCTCTTTGTGAGCTTTTTAGTGAAAATTTTAATATCATTATTTAATAGTGAAATGGGTCTGTAGTGTCCTGAGTCCAGATGAGACTTGTTAGGTTTGGGAATAAGTCATGTATTTGCCTGAAGCATATTCCAAGGTAAAGGCTCGTCTTGAAGGATTCCTGTGAATAGCTGGCATAAATTTGTGGTAAGAATACCTGAAAATATTTTGTATTAGGGGGCGTGGCCAACCGCCGAACTTAATGGACGCACATTAACTCTGCTCCTCCGGACCCACTTACAATCCTCTGCAATCGGAGAAAAAAGACGGCTATGGGCAACCCAAAGAAGCACCATCACACCCAGGGGCAATCGGGGAAGACGCCAAGCACAAAATCGGGATCTTTAACCCGTTATTTTAAAGAAAATACCGACTGGGAGACGGAGGCCACGGCCGCAGCATCGAGTATGGAGGGGGCGGTATCTCACTCGGGATCTCAACCTCCCAGCCCTTACTACTCCGAGAGCTCACAATCAGTAGACAAAAACAAACATATGGACATCAGGCAATTAATAAAGAACTTACCCTCAAAATCCGACATCCAACGTATGCTGGGCAAACTTGAAGTTTCCTTCCAATCTAAAATGGAGGAGATGGGCTCGGATGTCCAGCAGCTTAACCTATGGGTTACAGACCTGGAAGAAGAAAGGGATGTTTTACAAGCTCAAATGACCAACATCTCAACTACTTTAGACTCCCACATTCAAAACTGGGCATCAACACAACGCCACATAGATGACCTCGATAACAGGGGCCGCAGAAACAATCTGCGAGTCAGGGGGATACCGGAGACCCAGGGAGAGGACGTCTTTGCATTACTTATAGAGCTATTCAACCTACTATTGGGAGCTCCCACTGATAATCTAATTCTATTAGACAGAGCCCGCAGATCACTTCGCCCCAGAGGTCTGACTCAAGACGCCCCGAGAGACATCATCTGCAGGCTTCATTACTATACTGAAAAAGAAAAGGTGGTGAAAGCCCTAAGGGATACCTCACAACCATTGCTCTTTCACGGCAACCCAATACAAATTTTTCCAGATCTCTCGTGGTACACCCTCCAGGTGAGGAGAGCTCTCAAGCCAATAACGGAGCTTCTGAGAAACCGCAACATAAGATATAGATGGGGATTCCCATTCGCGCTAATAGTGTCATCAAAAGGATCTGTGCACTCTATCTCTACTATTCTGGACGTACCACCTTTCCTCAGAGCCTTGGATCTGCCAGACATGCTAGTAATGGACTGGAACTCTCCTCCGCCAAACCAAGACACACTGCAACCCTTACAATGGCAGAAATGGACCACTCCAGCTAAAAAGATGCGCACAGATCAGAGGTTCATCTCACCGAACTGAAGGAATATAAATACTCCTCTCACTCACACTCCAAGACGTATGCAATCCAAAATTTGCCCTCCAGACCAACCGGTACAGAACTAACCCATTACGGCCCCTGCACTGGGCTTATCTGCACTATCACCACCACAGCAGCGACAAGTTCACAGCGACCTCAGCCATACTAGCAAATGCTTAACAGAGAGGATCCTCACCTTCCGGACAAAACAGCCAACAATGGTATGCCTTAAGAAACGTCTCTGGCCAACATCTCTCTCCAGCGAACTATTCACAATAGACTCCTAACACATGGACCTTTGATTGCATTTCCTCACGGAGTGGTCTGAGATTAACAGAAGCACCAGGTTGTATACCCCTAAGCATTTGTCATATGTGCTAGTATTTCTCTTGCAGATCTGCCCTTACTGTGTTAAGGTTAACAAAATGTTACTATACTTTTATTGTGGTAAATTTTGCCCTATCGGCGGTGATTGTATTTTAGAAGGTAACTGTGATACAGAGATTCCGATAACTACACTCCTCTCCCTCTTATATGCTATGTAGATAGGGATAGTGTGAATGCAGGTGAAGCGGTAGACTACATAGTCGAGCTTTATTACACCTAACGAGAGATCCGATCTGGTGCTCCTAATACCCACTAACTCTCACCACTATGATTCACTTGGTATTGTAGTAGACTAGCTTTGGTTCTATTAGGCCCGCCTCTCCTCCACACAGCCTATCAAACAAACCCCCCCAAAAAAAACACATATAGTCTTCCCACAACCAACAGAACTGCACTTCAACAGCGCTACCATACAATTGTTTCTACCGCTGCTGTCAAACACCTTTTAATACTCCAATTAGGGACACATGTTGCCACACTTAGTAACCTTAAACGAAAGTAAACTCTTAGAAACGCATTTCTCCAATAAGACAAACTAAACGATAGGATTGTAATTTTTGGGTCCTAGACTTATGAGCAAGTCCGCGACCCCATTTATCTGTTGGTTCTCTCTCCTGCGTCGAGACAGAATCATATCCCCCTTCGGGGAAGACCCTTACCTACCTCTGCTCCCACCCATCTAATCCTCTTATCCATTCACTTGTCCCGCCCTCCTTTCCTTTCACCCCCTTTCCCTTATCCTTTTCCCTACCTATAACCAGGAATCTGGTTTTACATTGACCATAAACAGCGAGACACCCAGACTCACCATACTCCAATCAGTTGAGTTGCAACTTCCTGAAACTGAGAGGCAAATCTCAGCCCGGGAAGAAGAAAAGAGAGAGGAAAAAAAAAAAAAAAAAGGACTTTACTGTGATATATTGACTTTCACAAAGTGCAATTATTCTTCTGTTTTATTGCTTATTTGTATTTTAAAGTTCTCAGTTGCATGTTGAATATTTTCAAAAGTGGTAATTTGAGTATTGTAGGACCAAGATCTCAAAGTTAGGGATCAAGCCACTTGTCTATACGCCTGGGATAAACTCAGTCTTAGGACTGTCAGATACTACTATATGTGGGAACTTTAGGCTTATCTCTCTCATAAACATTGATTTGAAGATTCTTACAAAGATAATGGCCACTAGACTTAAGCCACTAGACTTAAGCCATTATACATCAAGATCAAGCAGGATTTGTCATAGGTAGGGAAGCAAAGAATAACACTACCAAAGTCATTAATCTTGTCCAGTGGGCCCAAACACACAAGACCCAAAGCACGTTATTGGCTATTGACGCTGAAAAGGCATTTGATAGGGTCAATTGGTCACTCCTAAAACTTACGATGCGATTCTTAAATTTTGGCACTAGGTGGTTGGAGTGGTTGGATGCGATATACTCGAAACCGTCAGCGAGACTGAGAATAAATGGACAACTATCTGATCCGGTCACCATCTCAAACGGCACGAGGCAGGGTTGTCCTCTGTCGCCACTCCTATTTATACTGGTTTTAGAACCTTTTCTCCAGGGTATTAGGGATAATGAGCTCATACAAGGATTCCAAATCGGAGGACAGAATTACAAAATCACAGCCTTTGCAGATGACCTTCTCTTTAGCATATCGAGCCCACTCACAACTCTCCCCAACATCATATCAGAAGTGGAGGCTTATGGCAAACTCTCATACTTCCAAGCTAATTTAACAAAATGCAACTTAATGCCAATTTTCACAACAAACGCCCTAGACACCCAACTTCGCTCTAACTTTAACTTCAACTGGTCCGCTAAGTCGATTAAATATTTGGGAATTCACATCCCATATAACCTAACGTCAATATACGCGACCAACTTTATCCCACTAATAGACTCCATCGCCAGGGACCTACTTAGATGGCAAAAACCGTGCTTTGGTTGGATATGCCGTATTAACATAATTAAAATGAACGTCTTGCCCCGAATATTGTACTTACTGCAGACGATTCCGGTCAAGATCCCAATTAAATTCTTCAATAAAACTAGATCACTATTCCTGAAGTACATATGGACACACACACCCTCTCGCCAAGCCTATCAAACACTAATTAGACGACAAGACCAAGGGGGACTGAATCTCCCAGACATAGACACATACCACAAAGCAATACAAAGAATGTTGACAAAGAATCTACGAATGGACAAAGACCTTGGATACCCAACAATGGGTCAACTTAGAAAATAACTTAGCAAACTCCCTACTAAGTACCTACCCCTGGCTTCACCAAGCCATCCAACACACAGGTCTAACAAGCAAACACCCAACGATATCCACAACACTTAACATCTGGTTCAAACTGAGGGCAAAAACAGATATATCGCCTTTCCCATCACCTCTATACCCCTTAACTCTTAACTCTCATCTACACCAGGGAACATCAGGGAAACAATTCGGTTTACAATATGATGGACCGTTCCTGAAACTGATGGATGCACTAAGCGATGGCAAACTAAAAACTCTACAAGAACTCACCTCCTCCAAATCCCACACAGGGAACCAACACTTCTACTATAATCAGATGAAACACTTCATCAACACTCAGGCACTACTTCCAAAAGGCGACAGACCCCTTACCGAGTTCGAACAAATATGCACTACACTATCACCAAAAAAGAAAATCCTTTCCTCTCTTCACTCCATACTCAGAGATGCGCTCCCGCAAAACCCTCCTAGCTACACTCTGAAGTGGTCAGATGAACTGAAAATCAATTTTACCAAACAACAGTGGCGAAACGTCTTCATCACTACACACAAATCCTCAGTCTCGGTCCACGCCCAGGAGTGTAATTTTAAACGTTTAACTCGATGGCATAACACGCCCACTAAACTTCACCAATTTTATAACACATCACCAGACACATGTTGGAGGTGCACCAACTGCCCACCACTCACATATTTGGTGGCAATGCCCAGGGCCGGCGCTACCTGTAAGGCGGACTAGGCAGCCGCCTAGGGCGCCCCTTCGGAAGGGGCGCTGCCAGGAGCGCCAGCCCCCCTCATCCTGCAGCCGCCCGAGCGCTCTGTACAGAGCCTCAGGCGGCTGTAGCTTTGCCCAGGCGGTGCGTCCATGAGGGCGGACCGCACCACCCGGGCGCAGCCTGAGGAGAGGCTGACAGGAGGGAGCACTCAGCGCTCCCTCCTGTCACTCCCTCCCTGGTAGCGTGGCCTGTACCCGCCGGACTAACAGGAAGTGAACACTGAGTGTTCAGTCCGCGGGTACAGGAAACAAAAGCACCCTGTACCCGCGGACTATACTGGGCTCGGCCACGCTACTACAGGTAGGGGAGGGTGGGGGTAATAAATGGACAGGGAGGGAGGGGAATAAAATGGACAGGAGGGAGGGTGGGGGAATAAATGGACAGGGAGGGAGGAATAAATGGACAGGGGGGAATAAATGGACAGGAGGGGGGGAATAAATGGACAGGAGGGGGGAAATGGACAGGAGGGGGGGAAATAAATGGACAGGGAGGGGGGGATAAATGGACAGGCAGGGTGGGGGGAATAAATTGAAAGGGGAAAATAAATTGACAAGGTGGGGGAAGAAATTGACAGGGAGGGAGGGTGGGGGGAATAAATGGACAGAGAGGGAGGTGGGGGAATAAATGACAGGGAGGGGGAATAAATGGACAGGAGGGAGGGAATAAATGGACAGGGGAAATAAATGGACAGGAGGGGGTGAATAAATGGACAGGTGGGACAGGGAGGGGAGAAATAAATGGACAGGGAGGGGGGGATAAATGGACAGGCAGGGTGGGGGGAATAAATTGACAGGGAGGGGAATTGACGGGGTTAGGAGGGGGAATGAGAGTGGGGAGGGGAGACGAGAGTGACAAGGGAGGGGGGAGAAGAGAGGGACAAGAGGGGGGAGAAGAGAGGGACAAGGAGGGGAGAAGAGAGGGACAAGGAGGGGAGAAGAGAGGGACAAGGGGGGGGGAGAGAAGAGAGTGACGAGGGAGGGAGAGGGGGAGAAGAGAGTGACAAGGGAGGGGGGAGAGATTGACATCCATCACACACACAATGCACCCCTTGCACACCGAAAAACACACAATGCATTACACACACAGACACACACAAGCAATTCAACCCTTACACACAAAGCATCACTTACACACACAGAAACACACAATGCATTCCTTACACACACTCAATGCACCCCTTACACACACTCAATGCACCCCTTACAGACTCACACACTGCATCCCGTACATACACAGAAACACACATTGCAGCCCTTACACATACAAACACAGATTCACACAATGCATTCCTTACACACATATCAGGACATCCCCTACTCCTGTGAACAAACTAATTGGTGGAACATGAAGGTGGACCCAGGGGCCCAGACCTTGAGCTGTGTAAAGGGCCTTAAAAAAAATGGAGCTGCTTCCCGTTCTCCCAGAACACAAACAGCCTCCAGAGAGCCTGTTCTACACCAGACAAGTGGAGCCAGACTGCAGCTAGAGCCCATCACCATCCTCATCTGATTGTAAGTAGGCAATCTAACATATTATTCGTGGCACTAATCTCTAATTTACCTCACATTAAAGGGACACTTTAGTCCCCAGAACCACTGCAGCTTAATGTAGTGGTTCTGGTGTCTATAGCCTGTCCCTGCAGGCCTTTTAATGTAAACACGGCGGCACTGCAGCACTTGCGTTAGTTAACATGGGGCATTGTGATGTCATATGGGGGGCGGCAAACTTTACTTTTGCCTAGGGCGGCAAAAATTCTTGCACCGGCCCTGGCAATGCCCAACTATTTCCAAGTACTGGAATAGGATACACTCGTTCATTCAGATGATATTCCGCAAATCCTTCCCATGTACACCGGACCAATACATTTTCCTCCTCCCCCCACATGAATTTACGAAACAGGAGACGGCATTGTTCCGTCACCTTGCTATGGCAGCCTCACAACTGATACCTAAATACTGGAAACAGCCTTCTCCTCCCTCAATAAGGGAATGGATATCGAGAGCTGAATCCATTAAATTAATGGAAGAAATTACACTAGCGAAGCAAGGGAAAAAGGGACAATTTGAGACCACTTGGGAGCCATGGAACAACTTTGTAAACAATAAAACCTTTTAGTCCTAGACAAACATAATTTCCAGCACCTTACCCCACGGCAAAAGCCCACATTTCATGTACCACTGGAGAGAATCATGTCTCTAGCGAGATAGCCGACTAGACAGTTTGATTCTTCTCCCTTCATAGAAACAGTTCTAACCTCCCCTCCAACCCACCTCTATCCCCCTGCAACTCCTAGAGATTTGGTCCTCCAATCAAACAACCAATAAACAAAAAACGTCAGGAATTTACACTGGTGTTGAAAACGACTTATTCCAGCCATCATTTGAGGTATAATACATACCATAGATCGCTTTGCATTACTTTCTCACTAACGAGTTGTTCCGAGGTTTTTTTCTTTCTTTCTTCATATTCTGATGGCGAAACGCGCCAACTAAACCATCTATGCCACTATGACATCCTATGACATTACTCATTTCAAACTTCAGTTTGTAATAAATACTCTGTAAGCAACCTATTGTTTCATTTTACTGTATTGTCTACACTGTAGAATACCATGTTTGTAATCTCGCTTTACCAATGTTTTTGTACAATTCTAAAAAATGAATAAAACAAAAATAAAAAATAAATTCCTAGTACTAATTTGAACACTAACCTAATGCATAAAAACATATTAAACACATTGGCAAAATCCAATAAGATCTAATCCACTGCAACTCTTGATCTATATTATACTTTCTTATAGAATGCAATTAAGTTAGTTAGTTGACATAATCTGTTTCATAAAACCATGATGATTTCTGCTAATTATTTTAATAATTGTTATTCCTGATTAATTTCCAAATATTATCCTTTTAAACTCTTCAAAAAAAATTCCAGCGACAGATCTAAGATTTCTGGGTAGACATTTTTAACTCTTTTTGAATGTGGGAACCACCTATTCCTTTTTTTCTCTATTCCTCTGGTATGATTCCTTAAAGAAAAGAATCCTGATATAATGAAAACCCTCTAGCCCTGGAACTTTGTTTACATTAACTTTCCTTAATGGCTGCAGCACTTTGTCTTGAGTCATACAATCACAATATGTTTTTGCAACATTTTTTTTGCAAATCTTTTGTCATAGGTTCATTCTTGTTACAAATTGAAGAAATACATGACAATACCTTACCTTGTTATACCCAAGAACAAGAACGTTCTTTTGATTTGAACACTAACCTGTATCAAACACCTTGGAAATATCCAAGTAGATCACATCCACTGCAACATCCTGATCTATACTTCTACTTACTTCTTCACAGAATGTAATTAAATTAGTTTGATGTGACCTATGTTTCATAAAATCATGCTGATTTTTTCTAATAATGTTCTTCTCAAAAATGTCCTGAATATTAACACTTAACATTCCAAATACTTTTCCATCCACACAAGTAATCTAACATGTCTCTAATTTCCAGGCAGTGATTTTAAGCCATTTTTGAATATAAGAACCACATCTGCCTTCCTCCAATCCCCCAGTACATTTATTGAAAGAAAAGAAAAAATTCAAAAACAGAAGTTCACTTAGTTCCACACTTAGATCCGTAAGTAATCATGGGTGAATACCATCAGGACACAGAGATTTGTATACATTAACTTTCTTTAGTTGCTGCAGCACCTTTAGATATACATATGTTTCTTACTTTTAAAATGGCCTTTGTTTTAGGGTATTTCTAAAGCTCTTAGTTCAGTACATTGAACCACAAACATTACAAACTGGAACCCAGGTTGTTTTGGAAATTATGTTTTCATTAAACACACCCTCATCCAATTACACTTTTTCTGCATGTTTTTTGTAGCATGCATTTGCATATATATATAGCCATAGGTTCTTCCTTAATATATACTGAGGAGAAATAGTTATTTAAAATGTCTGCCTTTTTTTTTTCTTTAACTAGCACCCCATCCCAGTTTTCAGTGTACCTACACGTTCATTTTTTAGAATTTTTGTAGAATTTTTTTAGTATTTATGTACTTACAATTTTTTATGGAGCTGGGTTTGCGCTCTATGGCTATCACTTTGGATATCACTTTGGCTATCACATTCACTATCGCTTGCCCATGTTTTAGTTTACACCATCAAATCACTTTTTTACCGGCATAATTGGCTTCCTTATATTTTATATAGGATGCATCTGATTTGTCTATTTAAATGCTATAAATGCCACATTGATTTGAATGTGTTTTTTTTTTATTTATTACCCAATGGTATATACTGAGAAGTGAA
This sequence comes from Pelobates cultripes, assembly GCA_933207985.1. Lineage (NCBI taxonomy): Eukaryota > Metazoa > Chordata > Amphibia > Anura > Pelobatidae > Pelobates > Pelobates cultripes. Next base: position 237,053,740 of record OW240914.1, on the reverse strand, counting down.
CTTTTCTAATATGTGCTCCATGTAATTTATCTTACCCGAATTTGGTTATGGAATATATATTTTTTATAATAGACAGCTTAGTACTTTTAGCATAAAAAATCTTTTTGAAAACCTTCACATTCTTACCAATTAAAGTTAAAACATGTATTTCTTCCTACACAAATGCAAAGATCCATTGAACCATATAATCATTGGGTTCACCCACATCTGAAATTTGGTTTAAATCAACACAATCAAGAGTGACATCTAGTGGTAGTTGATTATCATCATAGGGTATAGAGATATTTCTGAAATAACTGATAATTTTTTTTTATTAATTTAGTTTGTTACAGGCATAAGTTTTAATAAGAATATTTTTTTTACATCTCCTATTCTTCAAAACAATTGCTAAGTGCTTTAAAGGCTGAATGGAGAATGAGAGGGCAGTGCTTTAGCGTATGCTCTAATAACGTGTACTCTGCTAAACAGAAATAGGGAACATCACATTGAATACTAATAATCCAGAGATCAGTACTCCAAGTAACTTTAGTTTTTAAGAAGTCTTATGCCTTCAGTCAAAACATTTGACATGGCCCTTTTTATGCACAAAAGGAGGTGGGAGAAAGACATGGCGCCACATAGAATTAAAGAGACAAAATATTTTAGATTAAATTATATATCAGTATTTATGATATTCCCGTGGTGATTGCCACAATTGTCTCTTGTTAACCTGGTCACTATTATAGCTATATGGTTATTATTTGAACTAGCAATGTACATTTATAAATTATGTTTGTTTATACACAAATTCTTGCACTTAGTAATTCGTGTAAATTGAGGTTTAAGTTAAAATATTTTAAACTTGTAAAAGACAGCCATTATTGTCCATAGGAATATTTTCTGTGGAAGATTGTTTTAAAAGACACGTGATTTATTAACCATGGATATATTTCTTTATTGCTTATCCACTCTTCTGCAATAAATAAAAGAAAGTGAACTGAATTTACAAATGGCACACAAGGTGCACATTTGAAGGAGGAAGCAGTCTGTTTTGGAAGAGTTGGCATTAAATCTTTTTTTATGACAAAGAGGCTATAAGAGCAAACTGCATCTTGTGTTTTTCAAAATCTTTTTTTTTTCTCTCCTTATTTCCTCGAGGGCATTTTTTTTCTATGATCATCAAGGGATTTCAAAAGCAATAAAATGAGGAATCATTGTTCAACTTGAACAGTATTAGAACTTGGGTTTTAATTTCGGTGAAGTAATAAGATTTCAACCTGTCTCACGTTACAACACTGGAAGGCATTTAGCAATTGTACTTTAAAGAAAATTTTTGAAATGCAACCCACTTGAAAGCTGCTTGTCATGTAATTAATAGTTTCTCACCAGGATGGGATTTTTATTCCAGTAAATATATAGCATGTATAATATAAGGCTATATAAATGTAAACAATTTTGGTTTTATGAGCATACAGTGCAATAACTTGTATGTGTTGTCATTGAAAATATTTACAAATAATTAAATAAGCATGGGAATATATATGAGTGTGTGTTTAATGAAAATATAATTTCCAATACAACCTGGGTTCCCATTTGTAATGTTTGTGGTTTAATGTACTGAACTAAGAGCTTTAGAAATACCCTAAAACAAAGGCCATTTTAAAAGAAAGAAACATATAAATGTGCTCATATTATTTTTTAAAACAAATGAATACTATACAATATTGAAAATAAGTAGAGTATTCATAAATAATTTCTTATATGGTATTGAATAAAGTGATAACCATAATTAGAACTGCATCGTATTCAAGAAGAGTGGAGAGCAGTAAATTCTAACTCAGATTTAGTCTCCAATATTAGCTGAGAAAAAGACTCAAGTTCATCATGTTAAACCTTTCATCTCAAATCTCGGTTACTGTTATAAAAACCCACACAATTTGAAGTGATATCTAATTTTTCCACAAGTTAGAAAAAAAAAATTTCATTAAAGGGCAGGTACAAGAATTTTAGCCTCACTCTCCGACCTGTAGTGTGAGATCACAATGCCCACCCATGTAATCCACCCATGTCCTCACATCACATATGCCCCACCCCTTTTAAGATATTTACATTACTCAAAAGATTTATATGTTGCAATTAGTGGCAAATAGCTTGCCTTTGCTAATTAAGGAAGTCTACGTATTAGAATGTTAGTTTACTATGTGTATTTGGTAACTTTGTGATTTACTATCCCAAAACGTTTTTGGTGCAAATAATTTAGAAAGCAAAAGTTAAATATTTCAAGCATGTCACAGCACTTAAAAATAAAAAAATAATATAATACACCAGGAAAAGCATCCAAAAATGAAATTCATTAACTATATGACATGGAAGAGAAATGGCCAGAATCATTCAAAATCAATAATTAAGTCAACATTGCAGGCATATCTCCTTAATGTCCCTATTTAGGAGGGATAGTCTCTATTTTGGGTCTACATCAACCTGTCCTTTTCTATCCTCAAGTCCTTTATTTCTTGGAGCTCCATATTGCTGGTGTGTCTGTGTGTATAACAGAGCTCCACAGCAATAATATTTACAGTAACGTGTATTAAAAATACAATAAATGTGTTTAGAAATCAGTATGTGTAAATAGCACACATTGTTCTCCTTCTAACTTACATTTTATTTTCATAAATTGTTATTAGTAACTTATCTAAAATTTCTCAAAGAAACCTGCCATGAGGCCATGAGTGGGGGAACTCACACCCTTACTTCTAAAATGTCCCTCTTTATCCATTTGAAACATTAGAGGGTATTCATACAGGGTTATTCACTAAAGAGTGACTTTAAAGCTAAAATAGCTGAACTGTGCAAATTATCTAAGGCGATTATGCTTCCTGTTCAGTTACTGGATTAAAGGATTAATTCCCTTGAATTCTCACTTTAGTAATAATCCTTTAGTTTATGTTCAAGAGACTTATTAAAGTGGCCTACTGGCATGTACTATATTAAGTGAAACAATAGAAAAGTTTGGTGCACTCGAAAACCCTTTATAGCTCCAAACACAGAAGATAATAAAGATAATATATCTATACAGATAATCAGGCTGTGTGTGTGAGGTGGGGTGCAGTCTAGCCCATACAGAAAAATTGAGTAACCCTAAAGGCAAAACCAAAGAAAGAAACTAAATATATATATGCCCTACCAAAAACACATATTCTGTGAACAATATGCCTATATCTGCTCTTATAGACTAAACTCAAATATATCCTAGATATGTTATAAGGCTAAACACTATGACATCCACAACATCTGGATCAATGAAAGTTGGCAACTTTCATTGATCCAGATGGTGTGGATGTCATAGTGTTCCTACCCCTGCTTTAAAGGAACACCAAGAACCACAGCCACTGCAGCTCACTGTAGCTGTCATTGTGCCAGAAATGCCCTGGTGCTATCCTTTCCCCATTGTAAGGAAAGAAGTCAAACTATTTTTACCTACATCATCAATGTTGCTTAGCGAACCAGTGGCTGAGTATCATAACAAGTATTGTTTAAAAATGCATAGTTAATACATAAAGTCAAGATTAACCTCAAATAAGTTGCTAATTTACCATATTGAGTACCAGATATATACCTTATCGTGCTGTAGTGGTTATGGTGCCATGAGTTCCCGAATACTTACGCAATGTAAACAGACAGATCATTTTAGTATGGTTTGACATCTTAGTTGTCATACCATACAAGGAAGCGCCGCTTCCCACCTGCAGTACTACTACTAGCAGAAGATTGTATTAGCTCTTCCAAGCTTGCTGTGTAGGGCTAGCTTAGACAAAGAACTTCTAGTACTCATTTTGAGTTTTTTAAAAAGGCAGAGAGGGACACCCAGCAGACACCAAGTAAGAAGTCACACTGTACTAAAACAGTTTAACTACTTACAATGCACTGTAGTGGTTATGGTGCTTGGAGTTTTCCTTTAATTATTAAAACATGAGCAGAGCACTCAAAGATTGTTTGTCCTCAAGAATGCCCATGAATATAAAATTAATGAGGAGACTTTCATTGGTTCTAATAAAGAAAATCTTGTGGAAAAACTTGTTTTTTAAGAGTGACAATGATTTGTTCATGTTTCAAGTTTTTGCAGGTCTCACAAGTGATTTCATGGTGCACAGGCAGTGGCTGGATGATAATTTGTGTTATTAATTTAAACATGGCAGACACCATTATAACTTTTTCATTGTATTCATAAGACAGGATAACATGTGATGGAATATTTTATCAAATTTAAACCTTATAAACAATGAAAATAATGTGCACTGAAAATCCCAACAGTCACAGCCTGACTTAAATAGTTAGTAATTTTAATATTTTAGCAAGAGTGGATGGTTGGGGCCCACTCTTAGAACCCTAGGCTCTGTTTCTGTGAGTGGTGTGTGCTGACTGAGTGTTGTGTTTGAGAGTGTGTATGTAGTGGCTAAGTGCAGTATGAAGGAGAGTGAAATCTGCATGGGGTGAGACTGAATGTATCTGTGTGGTGACTAATTTGTGTGTTTGTATGTGAGTCTGAGTGTGTCCAAGTGCTGTGTTTAAGTGTGTCTAGGTTTTGTGTTTGCATTCCACCCGCCTCATCATTCTGCTTACCTACCCTGCTGGTCCTGTGGAACCCTGTAGTCCAGTGCGGGAGCTCCATTATATGTACCAATATTAGGTAAAGGCCACTTTTAGAGTCCCCTGGCAGTTCTGGTGCTCGGTTTAATGTGATACTCTGAGTCATACAGAAGTGCAGGGGAGAATGCAAGGGCGCTCTTAAATTGGCCTGTACCTAATTTTAGTAGACTATGTTCCCTCAACAAAGTGAAGGAGCACAGGGCCATGCAAGGTGATATCCTTGTTGGTTCGAGTAGGGCCAGCTCAGACCTAGGGCCAAAGGTAGTTGACTATGATTATAGCACCTATATTGAGGTATTTAACTAAATCCTTTCACTTTCTGCATTAATGAATTGCCAAATCAGATATTCTCCAATGTATCATTAAAAATATTGACAGGGTTGGGGGCGTGGCCAACGACCGCATGGAGTAGTCATAAGACAAGTGAGCTTCGTGAACCGCCGAGTCTGAAGCAACAATTACTGAGCCAATAACGCACACAACCTACATTTGCTTGGAGCACTTACCTTCCTAACCCTCATGGCACCCTCCAAGCAACTCAAACTAGCGGAATCGATCCGTCCTAACAAAAAAGACCGCCCGTGGCAAAAAGAAGATGGCGGTCGAAAGAGGCGCACAATCTTCAGACCCGGGCAAACTAACAGACGAGGAGACAGTGCAAATCCCCCAGGGAGAAGCTCTTGTCACCAACCACAGCCTACATGCCATGTTACAAGACCTAAAAGAATCTTTGAGGTCAGATTTGAAACAAATTACCAAAGAAATCCGGAGAGACATTCAGGAACTATGAGACCACACAAGACATTTAGAAACCAAAACGGAGGAAATCTGCTCGGCCTACAAGGATGTGGTGGATCAACTGCAGAGATTGGAAGAAGAACAGGCTGTCTTAAAACTGAAAGTGGCAGATATGGAAGACAGATCTCGCAGAAACAATCTCCGATTTTGGGGACTAGCAGACACAGTATCCGCAGAGGCCCTCCCACAGTTCTTGCAGGCCATATGCACCACTCTGGTACCACACCTCGAGGCTGCTTCTTGGACATTCGACAGGGTACATAGGCTACCCAGGCCGGCAAGATTCAAATCGGACACACCGAAAGATGTGATAGCACGTTTCCACTATTATAAATTTAAGGAAGCAATACTAACCGCGACGAGAAAATTAGACCAACTACCAGATCCGTACCAGGGAATCAGCATATTTGCCGACTTATCAGCAACAACCATGGCAAGAAGGAGAGAATTTATCAATATAACCAAGACACTACGTAATCACCAAATACCATACAGATGGGGATACCCGACCAAACTACTGGTATGGCACAGAGGAAAAACTGAGGCAATGTTAGAACCAGAAGTCGGAATGGCGAAAATCAAGGAATGGGGCCTCCATCACAACCTGGGTCAAAACTCCCCTCAGAAGTCACAACCAAAGAAAATGAGAGCTGAATGGACAATGGTGGGATCACCATCAAGACCAACAATACACCATGAGGACTAAAAATCCGAAACTACCATGACAGACCAGAGTTGCTTTGATCACTTAAGTAGCAATAGTTATTATGGGCGCGATGCTATATCATACAGTGTTAGCCAAGTTTGTCATGTTAATATAAATTGCAATAGCGATGTATTAAGCCTTACTTTGCATTAGTCATGCTAGCAATACCAACAGGCTATAACTTTCAAATGAAACTACCACGATGCACCAGAGTTGCTTCGATCACATAAGTATCAATAGTTATTATGGGCGCAATGCTATACCATACAGTGTTAGCCAAGTTTGTAATGTTAATATAAATTGCGATAGAGATGTATAAAGCCTTACTTTGCATTAGTCATGCTAGCAATACCAACGAGCAAAAAATTTTTAAGTCATGAATGTAAAATATTCTGAAATCAAATGTTACTTTGGGCATAACGCTATACTATACAATACTAACCAAGTTAGACTTGCTAGTATAATGTGTAGAAATGTACCATCTTATGCATTTGTCATTTTTTTATGAAAATTTCATTTTCCATTAAGGCCTTACTGTCACTAACAATAGCGAGGAATAACGGCCGCCAAAAGCGCCCCTTAAGGTGCACTTAAGCTCCCTTAAAACAGAAAGGCTCAATAGGCTAACGCTTCAATAGAGGCTAAATGTCATCGGAGACTCCCATCCCACCCCCCACTGCCCAATTCTAGAGAGATGGCAGTCTCCCACATGAGGCAGGTTATGTCCCTGCGTGCTATGCAGGATGACCTAAGTTATAAAAACATCGAAACATAGAATGTGATGGCAGATAAGAACCATTTGGCCCATCTAGTCTGCCCAATTTTCTAAATACTTTCAATAGTCCCTGGCCTTATCTTAGAGTTAGGATAGCCTTATGCCTATCCCACGCATGCTTAAACTCCTTTACTGTGTTAACCTCTACCACTTCAGCTGGAAGGCTATTCCATGCATCCACTACTCTCTCAGTAAAGTAATACTTCCTGATATTATTTTTAAACCTTTGTCCCTCTAATTTAAGACTATGTCCTCTTGTTGTGGTAGTTTTTCTTCTTTTAAATATAGTCTCCTCCTTTACTGTGTTGATTCCCTTTATATATTTAAATGTTTCTATCATATCCCCCCTGTCTCGTCTTTCCTCCAAGCTATACATGTTAAGATCCTTTAACCTTTCCTGGTAAGTTTTATACTGCAATTCATGAACCAGTTTAGTAGCCCTTCTCTGAACTCTCTCTAAGGTATCAATATCCTTCTGAAAATACGATCTCCAGTACTGCGTTCAATACTCCAAGTGAGGTCTCACCAGTGTTCTGTACAATGGCATGAGCACTTCCCTCTTTCTACTGCTAATACCTCTCCCTATACAACCAAGCATTCTGCTAGCATTTCCTGCTGCTCTATTGCATTGTCTGCCTACCTTTAAGTCATCAGAAATAATCACCCCTAAATCCCTTTCCTCAGATGTTGAGGTTAGGACTCTATCAACTATTCTGTACTCTGCCCTTGGGTTTTTACGTCCAAGATGCATTATCTTGCACTTATCCACATTAAATGTCAGTTGCCACAATTCTGACCATTTTTCTAGTTTACCTAAATCATTTGCCATTTGGCTTATCCCTCCTGGAACATCAACCCTGTTACATATCTTAGTATCATCAGCAAAAAGACATACCTTACCATCAAGACCTTCTGCAATATCACTAATAAAAATATTAAAGAGAATGGGTCCAAGTACAGATCCCTGAGGTACCCCACTGGTGACAAGTCCAAGCTTCGAATATATTCCATTGACTACAACCCTCTGTTGCCTGTCACTCAGCCACTGCCTTACCCATTCAACAATATTGGAATCCAAACTTAAAGATTGCAGTTTATTGATAACCCTTCTATGTGCAACAGTGTCAAAAGCCTTACTGAAATCTAGGTAAGCAATGTCTACTGCACCACGCTGATCTAAAATTTTATTTACCCAATCAAAAAAATCTATAAGATTAGTTTGGCATGATCTCCCTGAAGTAACCCCATGTTGTCTCTGATCTTGAAATCCATGTGTTTTTAGATGTTCAACAATCCTATCCTTTAACATGGTTTCCATCACTTTCCCCACTACTAAAGTAAGGCTTACTCGCCTATAGATGCCCGACTCCCCCCTATTACCTTTCTTGTGAATGGGCACAACATTCGCTAACTTCCAATCTTCTGGGACTACTCCTGTTAACAATGATTGGTTAAATAAATCTGTTAATGGTTTTGCTAGTAAACCACTAAGCTCTTTTAACAACTTTGGGTGTATTTCATCAGGTCCCATTGACTTATTTGTTTTTACTATTGACAGTTGAAATAGAACCTCTTTCCCTTTAAGTTTAACCCTTTTTTTAAATTTTGTATTGATATGTTTTATGTTGTTCTTTGAAGGTATACATAACAATATGTCCCGAACACATGAGTTTTGGTCGACACGTGGTTACCCTGAATTACCGCTCACTCACGGCATAGTATAACAACACACGGCAAGCACACACCAACCCATGACTCTTTCACCAGGATGAAACACAGCCCCCTAAAACTGAACTACGAGAACTACTGGCACACAATACATGAGCAATTCCTCACTCAAACAATAACATGGTGATAGCCACATTTAAAATTTACTCCCTAAATGTGAAAGGACTAAACAGCCCACATAAGAGGCGCCAGGCTGTCCAGGCTAAGCACAACTCAAAAGCTGCTGTCATAAGTCTCCATGTGTCCGCAACCCTCCCCAAATTCGCTCCAATTAATACCCCCAGGTATTCCATACATACTCACCTCACAAATCAAAGGGGGTTGCCATTCTCTTTCACAAAGATTGGGTATTTCAGGAAACCAAGAGACATACGGACACAACAGGTAGACTGCTGATTCTAGTGGGAAGCCTAAATGGCATGCTAGTCACAATCATTTTACTCTAGACCCCAAATGATGCCCAAATTGCATTTATTCGCAAATCCATGAAACTAATAGATGAAATCCGAAGAGGCCACACGATCATATGTGGAGATTTCAGTTGTACCCTAGACCCTACACTGGATATAAAAAGGCTCTCAGGGTGCGTTTCAAAGCCTTGGGGTACCCGAACAAAGTCTTAAAAAGAGCATACCAACGTGCCAGCGAAACAGATAGACTGTTAGTCTTAAAATCCACGCGTATAAAATCAAATACATCGACTCCTAGATGCATCACTACTTTTGACAGGGGTTGGAGTCAAATGACAAAAACCTTCTCCACACATTGGCCTATACTTTTACACAATCCCATATTGAAGATGTCATTGCCAAACCATCCTACAATCACGGCTCGGAGATCAAAGAACCTCAAAGATCTCTTAGTTCCTAGTTTTCTGGCTCCCACTCCATCCAAATCAAACTGGCTCACTAACACGAAAGGAACATACAGATGTGGCCACTGTAAGGCTTGTCAGTTTATTACTCCTTCTCAATTCACTACATCTACACAATCTCATATCACCATTAAAACTAATGCTTTGGTAAACTGTAATACCACTCGAGTGATATATCTGATTACGTGTAAATGTGGCATCCAGTATATCGGAAAGACTTACCAACCATTTCGCCACAGAATTCTTCAACACATCAATTCCATCAAAAACATTATAAATCCTACACCTGTGGCAAGGCATATTACGAATTTCCACCAGGGAAATGTCGATAACCTCAGGTTTCAAGCAATAGAGAAATTATTACGCAATCCTAGAAAGGGTAATTTCAATCAACAATTACTTCAAAAAGAATCAAAGTGGATATATTCATTTAGGGCTCAATGAGGAGTTCAACTATACACCTTTTATACATTGACAAACTATATCCACTTGAGATAGGTTATACTATTTCCAGTCATTTGAATCAGTATTGAATAAAAATTCTTTCTTTATGACAACAGGATTTTTTCACAGACTTTTTCTTTCTTTTTATATCTCCTGACTAAATATATGTGTATATCAGACAGACTGAAATTTAGACCTAACTAATCGATTGGAGATAGACTTAGATTTAGATTTAGTAAATCGAACGAGATGCATGTCTGTTTATATTAGACAGGCTAGAGTTTAGACTTAGCAAGTGATCGAGATACAATAATTGACATATTATAACATTTTGTAACATTAATTTGTATCCAGCTGGTATTTTTTGTAAAGTGTCCAATTAAGGCTACACAGTTACAATACACTCTATACTAACTTGGACTTCTTGCTATGAAGTACGATCACCTGTCTGTCTACAGGGAGTGCAGAATTATTAGGCAAGTTGTATTTTTGAGGATTAATTTTATTATTGAACAACAACCATGTTCTCAATGAACCCAAAAAACTCATTAATATCAAAGCTGAATATTTTTGGAAGTAGTTTTTAGTTTGTTTTTAGTTTTAGCTATGTTAGGGGGATATCTGTGTGTGCAGGTGACTATTACTGTGCATAATTATTAGGCAACTTAACAAAAAACAAATATATACCCATTTCAATTATTTATTATTACCAGTGAAACCAATATAACATCTCAACATTCACAAATATACATTTCTGACATTCAAAAACAAAACAAAAACAAATCAGTGACCAATATAGCCACCTTTCTTTGCAAGGACACTCAAAAGCCTGCCATCCATGGATTCTGTCAGTGTTTTGATCTGTTCACCATCAACATTGCGTGCAGCAGCAACCACAGCCTCCCAGACACTGTTCAGAGAGGTGTACTGTTTTCCCTCCTTGTAAATCTCACATTTGATGATGGACCACAGGTTCTCAATGGGGTTCAGATCAGGTGAACAAGGAGGCCATGTCATTAGATTTTCTTCTTTTATACCCTTTCTTGCCAGCCACGCTGTGGAGTACTTGGACGCGTGTGATGGAGCATTGTCCTGCATGAAAATCATGTTTTTCTTGAAGGATGCAGACTTCTTCCTGTACCACTGCTTGAAGAAGGTGTCTTCCAGGAACTGGCAGTAGGACTGGGAGTTGAGCTTGACTCCATCCTCAACCCGAAAAGGCCCCACAAGCTCATCTTTGATGATACCAGCCCAAACCAGTACACCACCTCCACCTTGCTGGCGTCTGAGTCGGACTGGAGCTCTCTGCCCTTTACCAATCCAGCCACGGGCCCATCCATCTGGCCCATCAAGACTCACTCTCATTTCATCAGTCCATAAAACCTTAGAAAAATCAGTCTTGAGATATTTCTTGGCCCAGTCTTGACGTTTCAGCTTGTGTGTCTTGTTCAGTGGTGGTCGTCTTTCAGCCTTTCTTACCTTGGCCATGTCTCTGAGTATTGCACACCTTGTGCTTTTGGGCACTCCAGTGATGTTGCAGCTCTGAAATATGGCCAAACTGGTGGCAAGTGGCATCGTGGCAGCTGCACGCTTGACTTTTCTCAGTTCATGGACAGTTATTTTGCGCTTTGGTTTTTCCACACGCTTCTTGCGACCCTGTTGACTATTTTGAATGAAACGCTTGATTGTTCGATGATCACGCTTCAGAAGCTTTGCAATTTTAAGAGTGCTGCATCCCTCTGCAAGATATCTCACTATTTTTGACTTTTCTGAGCCTGTCAAGTCCTTCTTTTGACCCATTTTGCCAAAGGAAAGGAAGTTGCCTAATAATTATGCACACCTGATATAGGGTGTTGATGTCATTAGACCACACCCCTTCTCATTACAGAGATGCACATCACCTAATATGCTTAATTGGTAGTAGGCTTTCGAGCCTATACAGCTTGGAGTAAGACAACATGCATAAAGAGGATGATGTGGTCAAAATACTCATTTGCCTAATAATTCTGCACTCCCTGTATTCTGTTTTTAATTTTAGCTATCATTTTTGTTTTTCCTACATTTTCTCTGTGGGAAATTGAGGTTTCTATAATCAATACCTATCTATTGTTCTTTCTTTTTTCACTTTTTATTATCTTTTTATAGATTTCTTATTAAAAGTTATGTTTTAAATAAATTAAAAAATATTTCTTTAGGGCAGTTCCTCTTTCTCTCTTATTGGATATAAAAAGGGAACAAAATAAACCCAAACCCCACACGCAGTTTCAAACTGTAGTAAATTAAGCAAAATACTCTTTACCAACAACCTTTATGATGATTGAAGATCTACATACCCGCGGGAAAAAGACTATACTTACTTCTCGCAGGTGCATAGAACTTACTCCAGAATTGACCTGTGTCTGGTAGACAAAGCCACATTAGTAAACATAGATGAAGTACAAATAGGCCAGAGGACCTGGTCAGACCATGCCCCAATGACAATCACATTCCGCTCCCTACACCAAGCAAGGGGTAGAGGGAAGTGGAGATTAAACGAAGGACTACTAGATAATCCACAAGTGCTAGATACAGTAACTAAGGAGGCGTCTGAATACTTCACGCACAACACAATAGAATCCATCCCAATCCAAACCAAATGGGTCGCACACAAGGTGGTCATGAGAGGCATATTCATTAGAGAAGGTTCGAAACGGATGAGATCCCTCAAACTTAAATATTATACACAGGGGAATAAAGCAGGTAAAATATTAGCCAACAAACTAAAAACTAAACAATTGCAAACCAAGATTCCCTACATTGTATCTCCTGCGAAGGGCAAGCTATACAATCCACTAGACATTGTCAATGAACTGGCACAGTACTATGATAGGTTATACAATCTAAAGAACGACTCCACTTTACCACAGCCAAACATAAAAAATATAGATGCCTTCTTGGAGGATATATCGCTACCGCGACTAACACCTCAAGCAAGCACACACTTAGACGCTCCGTTTACAGAAGACGAAATTCGTAAAGCCATTCTATCCCTGCCCAAACATAAAGCTCCAGGCCCAGACGGGTTATCTAATTACTACTATCATAAACTAGAAACACTCCTAACACCACATCTCACCAAATTGTTCAACACCATAAAACTGTCAGGTGCCCTCCCAACGGAAATGCTAGAAGCACACGTAGTCACTCTGCCCAAACCAGGCAAGCCACCCACACAATGCGAAAACTTACGTCCTATATCACTGCTAAATGCAGACATCAAGCTATACGCGAAACTATGGGCACTACGGTTGAAAACCCACCTTAAAGAATTAGTTTCCGTAGAACAAGCAGGATTTGTCCCGGGAAGACAGGCAGGAGATAACACCAGACACTTTATAAATTTAATCAACTGGGCCAAAACCAGCCAACAAGCAGGAACAGTTCTGGCGCTCGATGCCGAAAAGGCATTTGACCGCTTGAACTGGGAATACATGGAAGCTACACTACTTAAAATGGGATTCACAAAGCAAACCCTGAGAGGGATAATGGCCTTGTACCAGTCCCCCTCGGCAAGAATCTTCAATTCCGGATTCATATCAGATAAATTTCATATTAGCAATGGTACGCGCCAAGGTTGCCCACTATCCCCACTTTTGTTTATACTCTGTTTGGAACCTCTTATACTCCACATTAAAAAACACCAGGGAATAGAGGGTTTATCCACCCCAGCAGGGATCCACAAAATAGCCCTTTTCGCAGATGACGTACTCCTCTTCCTCACAAACCCTACTCACTCCATCCCGAACCTGATTAAATTTCTTCTACAATACGGACAAGTATCATACTACAAAAGCAACTTTAAAAAAACACAAGCACTGCCCGTAGGCATCACCTCAAACATGCTCCAGACCCTTAAAGCGCAGCACCCCTTCGACTTGAGGAAAACTTCCTTAGAATACTTGGGAATTAATCTGACCAAATCAAACAGCCAGTTGATCCAAGAAAATCATTTCCCCTTAACCTACAAACTCCAGGCACAACTAGATGTGTGGCAAAACCTAGAAATATCATGGCTAGGGAGAGTAAACACTGTCAAAATGATGGCATTACCCCATGTCCTGTACTTATTCCGTATCATACCCATAGCATTAGGCAACAAATTGCTTAAAAGATTCCAGAACATATTCAATTCATACATATGGAAAAAAAAAAAACCAGATGACTCACCTGGCTGTCCACAACGGCGGACTCGGCATTCCAAACGTTAGGGCATACTATAGAACGGCAGTCCTGGCACAGGGGCTGGACGCACTATCACGCATTACACCCCAAATCTGGACCCCCTTAGAAAACGCTTGCATACAACAGCACACAATAAATTCTATGCTACGATAGCTCAAGCCATGGGAATCTAACAAACACAAACCCATGGCTAGTACGAGATTCTTAATAAGCAGCTGGAGGAAATGGGTAAGTTCTCTCACCGGCACGAACAACACCATATACTTTGCCCCCATACAAATAATCTCTGTTAACTATAAATAATCTAGAACTATTGGAAAATATCAATATGGAACCATGGCGCCACAAGGGAATAATTTCAGTATCACAGCTTTTTTCAGAGGAGGGTTTAAAACCATTCCCAGTTGGAAAAACAAAGATACCCACTCCCCTCTGGAAGTGTGGAATAGAATCGAAGATATATCTGATTATGAACGTATGGCATACAGATTGAAAGGCCAAGAAGAGACATACACTAAAAGGTGGGCAAGTTGGCATGCACACCGCACTGAAGTGAAAAATCTCAAGCGAATACTTTAGAAGGTGGGCAGGCCATACTAAACGACAACACACTACAATGCAATGTGCTATACCACTCTGAAGTCATACTCGAGTAACACTATATATCAAGGGACGAGTCAGTTGTAAATGTCTTTTTCTCTTATTCGCTACCACTCAATGAGCATTCAGGGCTGCAAGTTAGGTATACCAGTTTTACTCCTGGTTTTTCCTCACCCCCCGACACCCTTCTCATCTCAACGACAAACGCACACTTCCCATGAACAATAAACAAGCACCCAAGCCACATATACTCAACTCACTCAAGCTCCAGATGTAAAAGGTGAAAGCGGCTGACATTACCGTCAATACCATATACATTACTATCTTGATTGTTATTATTCCAACGCGTAGCACAGAATGTATATTTTACCCTTTGTATAAAATGACCAACTTGGCTGAACATGGAATTGTGCTGTAAAGACTGTAATTATCCACCCTCCCTGTGTTCCCTTCTATACCCTATTGGCTTATCTACCTATGCAAAAACTCAATAAAAACTAAAAATAGAAAAAAAAATATTGACAGGGTTAAACCAGAAATAGTTGAAAATTGACCATGGAATTCAATATTTTAGGGAAAAATAATATGTTTGGAAATATTCTTCTACTCCTATCCTTGTCCAAGCTGGCTATTTTGGAGTAAACATACAATTGCAATTATTTCTAGCCATCATTTTTATTATTTATTTCAGCCAAAGGAATATTACTAAAAGTCCAAAAACTAGTACTACAAGTACTTACAACTTCTCTCAGTTAGCAATGCTTGCAGTGTAGGAAACTCACAGCCTTATAATCTCAAGCCAAGTGATGTCATAATGCACATGTGTTTGTGATGTCTACAACAAAAGTTTTAACTTATAAAATGTACTATAACATAAAGTGTTTCACCTGGGAAGTTTAATAACAAAGTCAGTTTAAAGAAAGACTAAACCAGTGGTTTCCAAACCAATCATCCAGGATTTAGGGGCTACCCAGTTGTGTCAAGGTGTTTTTTTTTCTTTAAAAACACCTTAGACACAACTGGATAATCCCTAAATACCAGACTGGTAGGCATGCCTCGAGGACTGGTTTGGAAACCACTGGACTAAACTATCAAAATCACAACTTTGTATGTATATGTATATTGAAGGGCATTGTTACATTGATAAATGGACAGGGGTCCCAAAACATTTGTATTTTGGCATGCCCTTTAAAATGTAGGGCCTGATCAACTAAGCCGCACATTGTACTTTTTCTTTTTCTCATGTTCACAGAGAGAGGGATATATATATATATATATATATATATATATATATATATATATTATTTTTACATGCATACAGAGATAAAGAGATGGATGGTGTGAAGATACATAAAAGTGAACTGTGTATAATGAGAAAATAATGCCATCAAGAGAGGTAGGCCAGCGGTGCCCAAAAGGTAGACCCTCAGATGTTTTAAAACTACAAAAATTCTAAAGGCATGCAAAGCATCATGGGAGTTGTAGTTCTACAACATCTGGAGATCTACCTCTTGGGCACCGCTGGTGTAGTGGTTAGTGTTAAGTGATAGTGTAGTAGTGTATAGGATATTAGAAAGTGTGTAGTATACTAAAATAATTTTAAAACAGTAAACAGTCAGGTAAAACAACGGCATATATATATGTACAGCCTCAGGAAAGTAAATAGGAGATGTAGAGAACAGCTGCAAGTACGTGGGTATACCACAAACACAAGGCAGCCATGAGGAAGTGGCAGGAAGGATAGCAACATCCAAGATCCAAGCCATCAATGCATATGCCCTACCAGTCATTGTGTACCCAGCTGGAATAATAATCTGTCCAAGAGAAGAGCTGGTAATTATGGAGGTCAATGGGTGCTGAAGCAAAAGCAAGCTTAATCATCTTAAATTATTTGAGAGCTTCAGGAGTCCATCTCTTGCACAGCCTTCCTGTTTTCATCAGAGTTAGTTATTAGAGCTGTTAAAAAGCAAAACCTTTTGTAAACCTCCGATAGTACTTGGAAAAAAACAACAAATCTTTACATGGCTTTAAATCCCTTATTAAAGGTGATTTAGAAATGGATTCCATTTTTCTAGGATGCATTTGGAAGCCTGAGCCTGAGATTAAATAGCCAAGAAAATATATCTGGTAGAATAAGCATTTCTCATGTTTACAGAACAACCTTTTTTCAACATATTTAAATTTTTTTGGCTATATGGGTGGAAATAATGATAATAAAAATAAGGGGGGTGTAAGACACACAATGGGAAAAATAGGGGATGAGATACACTAAAGGGAGTAAGACATGTAAAAGAGGGGATACAAAACACAAAAGGGGAGTTGAGAGCGCACAAATGAAGATGCTTTTTTGGGGGGGAGGGGGCAAAATGCATCTTTGCCTGTGTACCCAAAAATCCTTGCACCGGCCCTGATCAGCCCGTATGTTAATCAGGCTCTGGTTGAGACATTACAGATACCAAAAGCAATGACAGTTTACTAGTGGTTTTCTGTTTATAAGTGTTGGTAGAAAAGCCGTGCCTGGTATTAGACCTTAACAGTTTCATCTTATCTGTTATTCTGCTGCTATTTGAGTACTGAGATGTAAACACTTATATTAGTTTTTTCAATAAATAGTGAAGGATTTTACCTACACTCAATGTTCTCCTTTCCCCAGTGTCATGTCTAGGAGCAATACATAACTATAGCATATTTGAAATTTCTACAATATTTTGACTCCTGATTAGTGAGATGTCAGGTTTCCTTCCTGTCTGTAAGACCTTATAAGCACGCATCCTATAGAACCAAGTGTGGGCTCTGTCTTCAGTGACCACTTCTTCCATTTGGGATATTCTTCATTGAAGCACTTTATTATTTATTGTTATTATTTATATTACGATCTGCACTATTATTTGTTTGTTTTATTATTTTTGCTTATGTATTTATTTTGCCATGTGGAAAGAAGCTGTTGCTGAATAAGATAATATTATATGAGTACTATTATACACTCACAGCACACCTACACTATTGTTTAATGGGAAATTGCGTGTGAGGCTACATGAATGTGTTTTTTGTTTGTTTTCTTT
This sequence comes from Pelobates cultripes, assembly GCA_933207985.1. NCBI lineage: Eukaryota > Metazoa > Chordata > Amphibia > Anura > Pelobatidae > Pelobates > Pelobates cultripes. The sequence continues at coordinate 237,035,906 of OW240914.1, read as the reverse complement.
GCTGCTCTTATTTCTTTGATTATTAGAGAGCTTCTGCTGGTCACCACTTTTTTTGGTTATTTGGTCCATTTAAAGGGCAGGCATGGATGCATATACATCGATATACATTTATTTATGGTTCTTTGTATTGTTGGAAGACAGTTACAGGTACTTGGATTCAGAATAAGCACTATGCTATGCCGCCCAAAAGAATTTCCCTCTCCATCCTTAAATAATTTTTTGGATATGTTTGCATAAGTTGGTATAGTTTAGTTGATATAAATTGAAGTTTGCGTATTGGAGAGAAACTCCCATACAGGTCACAGAGTCCGATCTCCAATCGTAATTATAGTTGGTCTTTAAGACTGAAAGGGTGTTGTCCTCCATCTCCACTCCCATTGCCTGAGTTTTACTGAGGTTTAATGGATTTTTTGTCAATCTTTATTTTGGTAGTTAACAATTATGCTTAGAAAAACATGTCAATTGAATTTTACAAAGTGTGCAATATTTTTTGGTATATTAAAAACAAGAGTAGGTAGACATGTGTCAAATAAAACAAGCTAGATAACATGTTAGTAACATTATATAAAATGTTTGTTAGGCAAGGGTAGGATAAGAATTCACTGGCACAAGCACCTTAGGGTGTTACTGCTACGTCTAACGAGCATAGGAGAGTAATAATAATCAAAGAAAGCAAATCAACACTTAAAAAAAAAAAAGATTTAAAAAAAAAGCACCACATATATATATTTCTAACTTGTAAGATGGCATCTACTAGTATTTGACATGTATGGAGACTCAGACAAGACGGATGCTTTGGAGGGCAAGATCCCATCAACCAACACCCGACATTGGGAAGTGCTGAGGGTTCACAAGGCACTCTTTTTGGGTGATGCTTTGGTGTTCGGCCCCTTGTGGCCTTTGGCCTAGGAGGGCTAACACGTTCAGTGCCAGGTGTTTTTAAAGATGTTGAACCAGAGGAGGCGCTCCTCTCTCCATGCGTCTCACTCACCTGATGAGCGAGTCTGGGACTCTAATGTTGCCCAGAAGTGCTCGAATATCATTTACAGTTTAGCAGAGAATCTTCTATGGAGTATCATTGGTGTAGAGGCAAGGTTTACCCATGAGAAGAGAGTGCATCCACCATCTTGGCTAGTTCCACTCCATGGAGAAGATGAGCAGGAGCAGTCTCTGAATACTGTTGAGGGTAAGTACACTGGCACAGTGTGGACCAGGATAACCTGGGGGGGGAAATGGGGTTGCAAGAGCAGGAGGACTCTGTGCTGAGGCAGTGCCTAATAGAGCAGGAGAGCGGCTGCCTTTCCCACCCAACGGTCCCACTATGACTCGCCTGGAACTTTGGCAGCAACAGACAGCCGGTACTTCACAGACCTTGTTCAGGGCCCACCACTGGAATCAGATGGCAGATAAGTCCTAAAGGGTGCCAGATGAGAGTGCTTGTAATCAGTAGGATTGCAATAGACAAAGATGAGCTGAGGAGCACCATTGAGTTGCATCTGGCTACCATGAAGTTCAGGCCCCGCCCCCGCGAGGTTTAATTTATAATAGAGCATTTGCAGTAGTCATGTAGAATGTTGTGGAAAGTCGGTACGAATGTGTGCAGGTGGGTTAATGTCATTAGAACGTTGTTCTTTAAAAGCCAGAGTATGAATCTTCTTTCCCCAGAGAAATCATTTTTGTGTCTGGATTTATTTTGTCATTTCTGTTTATGGTTCTAAGGCCAAGATGTATAACAAAAGTTGAAAGGGGACAACTCTGCCTGATTCCATTTGTAATAAGGCAAGCGTTAGATAGGAATCCTGCATTAAAGACTTTGGTGATTGGATTAGTGTATAGTGCTTTAAATGCTGATTAGAAAATTTGAATTTGAGAATAATGGCTTGTAGAAAAGATCAGTGAAGTTAATCAAAAACCTTTTCGGCATCAAGTCATAATAGCAAACAACTGTTTTGTTTCTGTATGATATACAATAAGGAAACTTTTTTTTTGAGACAATCAGCACTTTATCTACCTCTGACAAAGCCCACCTGAGCAGAGTAAATACTAGGTGGAAGGATGGATACTAATCTGTTTGCGAACAGTTTAGGAAAATTATTTGCATCAGATTGTTTTTTTTTTTTTCATTCTTTATTTTGTCGTGCATATAGAATACATAGATATGAGCAATGCCAGAAGAGCTATTACCCGCCAAGTGATCGACATGTAGACAGTTGTATGGCATCTAATAACACTGCACATTTTATAATATATTGTGTGCCAGACTATGCATAACATGGGTAAACAGTAACTTGAACGTGGTTTACAGACCTGCATAACTTTTGGGTCAACAAGTTGGTAGAGGTCAGGTTAGTACTGTGGGTGCCCTTCTGCTCGTGCGGGTTAAGAGAGCAAGCCTGTGCCAAACCCATTGCAGAAAAAGTGCCACAGTGGGTCGCCCCAAGAAACTGGCTGTTAGAATCCTATAGCAAATTTGAGTAATAACCACTACTATGAAAAGCTATGGGTCCATGTTTATCATACATGTTAGGCAGGTTATGAGTTAACTTTTATATATGAGTAGGAGTACATAGGCCAGCACTTACAGTGCATGCTAGACAGATCAAAAGGGCTACATTTGGGTCTGAATATGCTGAAAACATTAGTGCAGTGCAGGCATGGTAATTTCTTGAGGCGTTATTGCATTATTATTTAAAATGAGTTAATGGCATTAGCTTACTAGGTATGGCTTGAACTCTAAGGCATACAGGGCAACGAAGGCAATGCATAAAACAGGGTAAAAGTGGTAATCTAGTCCAAGTGTGTATATTCAATATTCTGTAGGGGACAGAAGAGTAATCAAACTTTAAGTTGCCTGTGTGTGCCAGGAGGACACCGGGTGGTGTGGTTACCGCAGGCTTTGCATGCTTGTTGAGTGTCCTTGTGGGCTGCCTAGCCGATGCCCCGCTCTGGGAGGTTGCAGGTACATGTTTGCCAGAGTCCAGCGAGCTGTATGTGTGGGGTTCTCCAATACTGGGTTCCGGTGTACTGCTGTGAGCCTGTTGCATCCGTTCTGCGGTAGAGTGTTGCTGAGGCTCGGGGTCTCCTTGTGTAGCGTGGTCTCCCAGGTTGCTTGGTGTTCTATGGGATGGGAGGTTCACTTGGAGGGGGTATTCTCTGGAGGTGTCGCTGCATAGGTGTAGGGCGGCATACCACTGATCCGATTTTGCGGTGTCGGGGTTGTCGTTGGTTCCCCGCCTTCTCCCCCCGCTACTCGAGCCGCTCCACGTCCCCATCCAGGAGCTGCTGGCTGCTGTGTGAGGTTCTGTGGGATCTTTGCAGGTGGTTCCGTCTCACGGATTCTCCGGCAAGAGGCAAGATTGGCCCAGAAGTCGTTTAGTAAGCGATCAAGCCTCTCCGATAGAGGGGGCAGCGGGAAACTGGGTGTAGAGTTGTGTGTGGTGTCCGCCATGCTGTGCCCCGCTCGTTCAGCAATGCTGGTATAGCAACATGAGGCGTCCGCCATTTTGTGGACTTTAGAGGCTTCCTCCGAACTTAGTGCTTGTTCCCCTCGGGGGCAGCTTGACCAGGTGCTCAAGTGGGGCCGGCCTGGGATAACCCCTGCCGGGGCCATGGAGGGGGGAACAAGGGCTCCCTGTCGGGTGTCCTGTCATTTTTAACAGCAGGAGAGCGTCCATCTCACCCGCGTGTGCCATGTTAAGAGGTTGTTAAAGGGTGTCGAGTGTGTGTCGCTTGTCAGGTATCTGTGCGTACTCCCCGATGTACCCTTGCTCCGGGTGGCCTTAGTTTCTTGTTTTTTCTCTGTGTTTGCGATTTATGTCGCTTAATATGGTCCCTTCAAACAGAGCTGTTGAGGCAAGCATCCTCTCTGCTCCACGATCAGGCCCCGCCTCTCTGCATCAGATTTTAATAAGGATATTGATCTAAAGTTTGAGCGAGGATGGAAGAGAACCGTTTGCAATATAGTTTTGTGAAGCCTTTCCGCTCGGGCGCATTGTGAGATGGTAGAAATGTTATGATTTGTTCAATTTCTGCTAATGTGATTGGGGCTCACGTTGTGCCTATGATAAGCTAGGTAAGGTGGTACGTGATAGAAATGTATCTATTTCTTTTGTGGTTGGTTGGTGTATGTTTCTATGTATGGATGAATCCCTATTTCAATTATATAGTGTACCATAACATTTGGCAAACATGTTACAGATGTTACAGATGGTTTTGTGATTTTCTGTTCTGTATCAGAAATCAAGTAGTGTATTTTGATCTGTGAATTCCTCTCACGTGGTGTGATTGAGAGAAGTTAGTACATTGTGTTGATTTGCCTATAATATTTCATTTTTAGCTTATGAAACATGTAAGTTGTTTTGGAACTATTTTATTTTATTTGTTTTGTTTAGTTTTTAAACAGGCTTTTTGTCCAGCTAGGGTATCAGAAGGTGAGAGAAAGTGAGCAATGGAAGTGTCACACAATGTTCTTAAGCATTTGAACATTCAGAGTTGGCTTGTTCTTTTTAGGTATGTAGCTTCTGCTCTTCAATAGCCCTCTTATAACAGCTTTATGAGCTTGCCATATGTAGGTTTGCTTTGTATTTGGAATGTCATTAAGTTGGAAGAATGATTTCAATTCTTTATGTATTATGGTGGTAAAAGTTCTTTCATTCAGTAACGTGTCATTGAGTCTCTATTGTCTACATAGTCTAAATTTGAATTGATCTTTTAATGTGAATAGCAATACCTCCTAATGAGCAATTACATGCTAAGTCATTGAATGAGCTTGAAAGGAAACAGATGTCTATCCTAGAATTTAAATGGTGGGCCGACGAATAGTAAGAGGATGATTTCTTTGCAGCGTGCAGAGTGCTCCAAATGTCATAATATGCTTATTCTATTAGGAGTTTAACTAATGCTTTGTAATGGACTTTAATGATTTAGATTTGTCTAAAACCGTGTCTAATATATGGTTAATTTCTCTGCAGATTATTGTAACTCCCTTCTGCTCCGCAGGAACTTTGGTGAAACTTTATGTAGAATATTACGCTGATGGGTACTGGGGTCATACATAGTAACTAATGTGTTAAGGGAATTTTGAGAAAACAGACTAAGATTATTATTATTATTACTATGTTTATTTATGAAGCGCCAACAAGTTCCATAGTGCTGTACAATGGGTAGACTAACAGACACGTATTTGTAACCAGACAAGTTTGAACAGAGGGATTATAGCCCCTGCCCAATGAGCTTACATGCTAGAGGGAGTGAGTATAGTGACACAAAAGGTAAGGGTAGGGTAAGATGAAAAATATACCATGAGGATTTTTTTTTTTTAATAATTTGAATGCCACTCCTCTTGTCTTGAATATACTCATCTTGACTTGGTAATATAGGGGAAGTGGTGTTGAACAGGGTAAAAATCGACCTAAGTTGGGGAATTTTAGTACTTGTAGGTAAAGAATATCCACTGCTGCTTTCTGGGCATCTCTAAGTAAAGTGTCTTTTTAAGTGTTGATGGTCCTTTATTATGTTATGTGAGTTATTCATTTTGCCATATTTATCCACGAGCGGGTGCCTTGTGTTGTTACTTATTTGTGAGTATATCATATGTTTTTGTCTGGTCTAGTTTAGTCTCGTTAACGTTTTACAGGTAAAAATGAGCTGTGAACATGTCACACACACATCTATTTGAACATATTACAGGTTGTATGTGAGGCAACATAGCAATCATGTAGAGGAGCTTCTAATTAACCTAAGTGTCTTGAAATGTATCATATTGTGTAGGTAAGAGCCAGAAAGAGGAAAATAGCAAAGTAAAACTACTTTAAAACTTGCAAAACAAAGTATATACAAATAATTCACGAATGGATTATTATGTTGGTCTCATGTACCAGAATGGGCATAGTGAAGAGACAGTTCTATCCCACACATTGGTGGGCTGGCTATGATATGTATAATCAACAGTAATGCCTACACAGCAGAGAGGGATTCAAGTAGGTTCATTCAGCAAGTGAATAGAAGCAGTCCCAGAACAAAACACTAAGGGACACCACTTAGCACTTTTGCCCATCTTGAAAATTGTACTTTAATTAAACCTTTTTGTACTCTATCTATGATCTACACACAGATTTTCATCTATACCAGGGGTTCCCAATGAATTTTTTCAGTGTAACCCTTTGACATAATGTGCTGATAACATAATGTGCCGTAGAGCAGATAGTAAACAGATAGTAGTACTTAGGAGCAGGTGTGCTTTTGTGTGTACAGTTGTTGTTTGTATATAATGTTAGGGTTTTGATACAGGGGTGTATTTGTACTCAGATACACACAGTGACACATACACAAACCTTGACACACAGATACACACACTGACACAAACTCAGACACACATACACTCTCACTGACTAAATGGCTGCTGGGCTGAGTGGCTGGCATGCAGGCATATAGTGTGGGAGATGAGAGAGCAGTGATCTTCCTGCTCAGCTCCCTCGCGCTCCTCTTAATGATGCCGGGCCGGAGTAACGTCATGTTCCAGTTCTGGCATCACGACGGGGCACGTGAGGGAGCCAAGCAAAGGAGTGTGCCCCCTCGTCGCCGGCCTCAATTATCAGCGGCACCGACCAGGCCAAATCACGGCGGCCATTTTTTTGCTGAATCCCATTTGTGTTCTCGCGTAACCCCAAGGTTCAGTGGAACACCAATTGGGAAACGCTGATCTATACCAATTTCTTTTAATTTGAAAATTATTCTATTGTGTGGAACTGTGCCTTGGTAAACACTACTTTAGTACTTTCCTGTCCTTGGGGCGTAGTTTACATTAAAGGACCACTATAGTGCCAGGAAAACAAACTTGTTTTCCTGGCACTATAGTGCCCTGAGGGTGCCCCCATCCTCAGGGTCCCACTCCTGCCGGACTGAAGGGGGAGGAAGGGGTTAATCCCTTACCTTTTCTCCAGCGCCGGGCTCCCTCGGCGCTGGGACTGTCCTCCCTCTTCTGACGTCCCTAGCTGAATGCGCATGTGCGACAAAAGCCACGCGCGCATTCAGCCAGTTCATAGGAAAGCATTCTCAATGCTTTCCTATGGGCGCTGGCGTCTTCTCACTGTGAAAATCACAGTATGAAGCGTGGAAGCGTATGTGAGTGTATGTCAATGAGACAGCCACTAGAGGCTGGATTAATCCATAGCAGTTAATTCTCTGAAACTGCTATGTTTACAGCAAAAAGGGTTAAACCTAGCTGGACCTGGCACCCAGACTATTTCATTAAGCTGAAATGGTCTGGGTGCCTATAGTGGTCCTTTAACTTTCTTTAGTTGTTGAGTAATGCAATCATAATTTACCTGCATTTTTTTTTTCATTTTCCTTTAGGTTCCATCTTGTATATACTGATTAAAAATAATTATTTAAAATGTCTGCCTTCTCTTACTGATCTTCATTTACTAACATATCCCTCTCTGATTTCTGTTAACCTACACTTTTTTTTTAATTTTAAAATTTTTTTATTTATGTACTTTTTTGGGTTGATTGCTTTCTTTGGCTATCACTTTCTCATTTTCTAGTTTATTTTATCTAATTTCCTTTTTACATGCATTATCGGCTTCCTTATATTTTATACAGGATGCCTCCGATTTGTCTGATTTAAATGTGTTAACCCCTTAAGTACTGAGCCAGTTGTACACGTTGTGATCAAAACAAAATGTAAACAAAAACTGGAATCTGCGCTATATGTCTGTTCAACAGTAATTCACCTTTTTCATATTAAGTGCACCCACACTTATTATATATAATGTTGTTCAGGAGAAACAGGGCTTTCATTTCACATGAACTACTTGTTAAAAAATGTCCCAATTTTTTTTTTACATTATTTTAGTTCTGCGTAACATTTTAACTGTGAATGTCATCATACTGTTAGGTTTTACTGCAATAAAATGCACATATTTGTATTCATCAAAGTCTCACAAGTACAACAGTACCCCCATGTGCAGGTTTTTTGGTGTTTTGGAAAATTACAGGGTCAAATAAAGCACGTTTCATTTTTCAGTTTATACACATTGAAATTTGCCAGGCTGATTATGTTGCCTTTGAGACTGTATTGTAGCCCAGGAATGAGAATTACCCCCATGATGGTATACCATTTGCAAAGACAAAAAGACAATATGGGGTATGTCCAGTCTTTTTTAGTAATGACTTAGTCACAAACAGTGGCCAAAGTAAGCATTTATATCTGTGTGTTAAAAATGTGCAATACCGGGGGGCGTGGTCTGACTGTCGATGAGACCAGACGTATTCTACTAGAGCTCCGTTCCACCGGCGCCTAAAGCTACAAAAGCGACCTTAAATTGCAGCATTTTCTACCCTCATATACCCTATCATGGATAGGAGACCCCCCAAGAAGCAGCCCAAGAGGACCACGGAGTCCGGGGGCTCCGTTTTGGACCTTCTTACAGCATCTCGGCACAGCCGCGCCGACAGCCAAGATGGCGACGGGGGCTCCCCACACGCATCGCCTGGCGCGGATAGAGAGGCACTCTCTGCGGAACAGAACACTGTTCTAGCAAAACTGGCAGAAGTCAGATCTTTCCTTGCGGGGGAGATCGCCAAATCAACGGCGGTACTACAGGCGGATATTTGCGCTCTGGAGGAGCGTACTGCTAAATTGGAGGAACGCATGGAAGCGACAACTCAGGCCCACAATGAAGTTGCCGATAGAGTAAATTGCATGACGGCTCACGTTATTGATATGGACCTGGCTCTGGAAGACATGGCCAATCGTTCTAGGAGGAATAACATTCGCCTGAGAGGCTTACCAGAAGGGCCAGATGAAGACTTACAAGTGCTGTTAATGTCGATCTTCCAGCCTCTCCTCCCACACATTTCGGAGGAACATTGGCATATGGAGAGAGCCCATAGGGCGCTAAAGGCGCAAAGAGCGGAGGCCAACACCCCGAGGGACGTCATTATAAACTTTCTATACTACAAAACCAAAGAGGCTTTGATGAAGAAGGGTAGAGCTGGTCCTATCCGACATGATGGAGCCCTTATTTCATTCTACCAAGATCTGGCCCCTTCGACGCTACAGAGGAGAAGGGACTGGCGGCCCATTACTGGGGCTCTGAGAGGGGCTGGCCTGAAATATGCCTGGGGCTTCCCCTTTAAATTGATGGTCTTCCGTGACGGCCGTGCGCACATCCTGTCGCCGGGGGGAGACCCGAAGCGCCTGTTCCATGGCCTGGGGCTCCAGCCTCCCCCGGATCTGCCTAACTTTGCGATGGGACCGGAGGAGCTGCCACAGATACAAGCGGAGTGGCGCGGAGTGGGACCTAGAAGCCAACGCTGAACCTAGCGGTATCGTATACTCCTCTTATACCAGCAAGAGATATTATTATTGTTTTTTCCCTTGTTGCGGGCAACCGAGACTTCCTTTTTTGTTGGGCGGGGGATGGGGCAGGGGGACTCAGAAGCGCACGTTGCGCTTGGGCCTTACCTCTGAGTTGGCTGCTTGTGACTGTTTTTGCCAGGGAGATCGGGGCCACCTGTTTTTTGACCCCCGGTTGACCCTTGTTTATACTACAGGTGTTTCCTGCGACGATAAGGGCTGCGTTGGGGTACCCCCCCTCCCCCGGGTGCAGATGCTGAGGCTACTCCCCCCAGACTTGGACCACAGCACCACTGCACCTCACGTGTATGATTTTTATTGTTGTTTTTCACTCTGGGTCGGTGTGGGGGAAGAAGATCGAACATGGGACTTTAAAAATCCGGATTATATAATGTAGACTGTGTGTGCTAGTGCCCCATTGATGTCACTGTCCGGGTACATTTATGCAGCTCGGGGCCCGCAGGGCAAGTCGCCCGTATGTCCTCTCCGTGGGCGGTATCCCCCTCTTAGTGTTTTTGTCCCGTGTTTCTGTTTGATTACTGTCCAGTGCCCCGAGACCTTCCCCCTAAACGGGAAGATAAGTTTTAATTTACGACAAAACACAAAAGCAAAAAGAAAAATTATAAAAAAAAAAAAAGGTTTAGGAAGGGGTGGGTTTGGTGGGCACTGTATGTGTAAATCGCAGGTGTTTGGTAATAATGGGGTTAGTGGGTGAAATCTGGTAATGCATTGTTTAGGTTCATTTTATGGCGGTGTAGTTGTAGATGCATAGGTTGGAATGATAGAGCCGTCCGCTTTAACTGCGGATACCGTTATCTTAGGGATCTCCCTTTTTAATGATGAAGGGTCCCAAACAATATGCATATGGAGTGGAGGTCCTGGCGGGAATGGGGGTGTAAGGGGCGATATGGGGGTGTGGTTGGACAGTGAATGGAAATTCCCCCCCCGCAACACAATACGGTGATTTGGATAATGAAGGGTAGGGCATAATGTGAGTCGACCACTGAAGTCAGGAAACAACAAGGGATAGCATTCCAAACCTGGTGAAGCCTTATTTAGTTTTACCGCTGAAATGGAGCTGGTATACTTAATCACGTAACAGTGCGCCTGACCTGTGCACCAGTATGTATAGCTACTCTCCCCCCTCGGGCTGTTGGCCCCAACTTATGGCTTACGACGGTGGGCCTGGCCCCAGGCGTTCGCGGACCCGCTTGGCGTTCCTTTGATGGGCGGGGTGGGCCGCGTTTGCCTGGGGACGGCTACTATAGCTGGGATTTCATGGGGGCCGCTGCCTCCTGTGCGGCTGCTTGCCCCCTCCGGCCGGCCCTGTACTGGTTCCGGGGGATCGGCCGGGGGGGCGACCGTCCGGTCGGGTGGGCAGTGGTTCCTGGTGTGAGGGGAAGGGGTCCACTCGCTCCAGCAGGTGGGGGGAAGGTGCCATGACGGTAAATGTACATATTTCTTTTTTGTCAGTTCCCTATCTAGTTTTTAAGTTTTTTGGGGTAATAATTATAGATAAGTATGCCAGACCACGGTGGCCCCAGACTTGATTGCACACACATTCACCGTGAGGTCTCCCCTGGTATGCTTGATGATAGAGGGCCGCGGAAATTACGAGCTCAAGGTCACCATACTAGCACCTCATGCTGATCATTAGGAGAATACCTGTCCATGACGCTATTGAATTTGGAGGGGAGGCAGAATATCTACCACACCAAGGGGTCAGTGGCGGGCGGGGACTGACACAGAGTTCCCCGAGTGGAGCCGGCCCGGGGGCGGAGGGGGCAAGGAATGCCAGTGGGTTATATTTGACAAGCGAAAGGTTTTTTGATGTAAAGGTCCAAGTATCTTACAATTGGCGCCTAATTGGTAGGAGCTCAGTAACCCGCTGTTCCTCCCAACGTTGATCGTGGCAGGGAAACAGGACCACGTTCCCCAAAATATTCTGGCGGATGGTAAGACCAGAATTTCAGTGCATCGGACTGTGTCCAGGTGCAGTTTTTCTTACTATTCTGTATTCTATTCCCTCTTTTCTTTTCTTCTATCCCCTTTTTCTCTTTCCAGGGGGGGCTGCGGGGTCGGGGGGCTGGCAGAGGGCTTGCTTCAGGGACCCGATAGAGAGTCTGAGAGGACAAAGTCCGTGAGATCATTAAACAGAGCCTTAATTGACTCGCCTGATGGAGATTAAAATCATATCCCTGAATGTTAAGGGTTTAAACGCTCCTAAGAAGCGTAGACTCCTATTGCGGGAACTAAAAAGAATGAACTCGGACATTGCTTTTGTCCAAGAGACCCATTTGCCAGCACAGGCTAAGTTTAGGTTGAAAGATCACGCGTATGCAGGCTCTTTTGAAGCCAGGTCCCATTGCAAACGAAATGGCGTAGCGATTCTCATTAGAAGTAGCTGCCCCTTCCGTCAAACTCATTTTGAAGTAGACCCGGAAGGTCGAATGGTTATCGTCTCAGGCGTTTTACATTCACATACGGTCCATTTGATTAACATCTACGCGCCGAACCAGCCAGACCCATTGTTTTGGGTGGTGCTTAAGGAGAAAATTAGGGGGTTGCCCCATGGAATGATATTTTTAGGGGGCGATTTCAATGCGGCCCCGTGCCCGGCGGTGGACAGGAGCTCGCGGTTGGGTGCTCCTAGGTCACAGGGTAGGGGGGGACAAGACCGTCTGCTTAAAGATTTTATAGCCGCCACAGGACTCGTAGACATCTGGAGAGCCCACCACCCAGGTGATAAGGACTACTCTTTTTACTCAGCTCCCCACGGAACGTACTCAAGGATAGACCTCTTCTTGACTAACGCAGCAGGCATGTCCCGAACTGTAGGATCCCGGGTAGGCAACATCCCATGGTCGGATCATGCTGATATCTCCATCACGCTGGGTAACTTATGTATCGCCTCACCATGGACGTGGAAATTGAACACGTCCCTACTTCAAGACCCAGAGATACTGGAGCAAGTCAGGAGAGGAATCACGGAATATTTTGAATGGAATACCACCCCCGAGGTGAACGCATGCACGATTTGGGTGGCCCACAAGGTAGTTATCAGAGGGACCTTGATCAAGCTGGCCACCAGAAAAAAGAAATTGAAATACCAACAGCTGGAGAAGTTGCTGGGGAACCTGAGATCCTTGGAACAAAGACATCAAGCGGTGCCGACAGAGGACACCCTCAGGCAATTGGGAGCAGTAAGACGGGACGTTCGCACTTTATTATTAGATGATGCGGCTAGGGCTATGACCTGGTCAAAACGGACTTTTTTCGAGAAGGCGAACAAAATGGACACCCTATTAGCTAGAACGCTTAGACCGAGGCAAGAGAGATCCCACATAACGGTGCTCAAACACTCAGACGGTACGAAGAGAACAAGACCAGTTGAGATAGCTGAGATTTTTGAGGATTTTTACAAAAGATTATACAACCACACCCCGGACGGAAGCCCTCACGGAGACCATGAAGAAGAGTGTATTTTGCAATATCTAGACAAGCAGGGGATGACTAGATTGACTGGGGAGGCGACACACACGCTGGCGGCGGATATTTCGGAAGAGGACGTGGACAAAGCTATCTCGAGCTTGAAAGGCAATAAAGCACCGGGGCCAGACGGGTTCGATGGTTCATATTACAAAACCTTTAGAAAAGAGCTAACGCCACATTTAGTCCAACTATTCGATAGCCTACGGCAGGGTAGACATTTGGACCCAGACATGTCATTGGCGACCATAGTGCTCTTGCCCAAGCCCGGGAAGGATCCATTATATCCTGAAAACTATAGGCCCATTTCGCTGATCAACCATGATCTGAAAATATTAGCGAAAATACTGGCCGATAGGTTGAACCCTTTGCTGAATTCTCTCATCAATGCAGATCAAGTCGGTTTCATCAGGAGTAGACAATTATTCGAAAACACTAGACGGAATATTGATTTGATATGGAGGCAGGTGGCATTGGGGACCCCTACATTAGTAGTCTCCATTGATGCAGAGAAAGCTTTCGATAGAGTCCGGTGGCAATTTCTGTTCCCAGTTTTAAAGAACATGGGCTTCCCAGAAGAATTCCTAACAATGACGAGAGCAATGTATCACAACGTACGGGCACAAGTGCAGATATCGGGGGCCCCACTACATCCCTTCCAGCTGCATAACGGAACAAGACAGGGATGCCCACTTTCTCCCCTTCTTTTCGTTTTGGCCCTGGAGCCCTTACTCCAGGCAGTCCGACGACACCCGAACATCGCTGGTGTACGGGTGGGGGACAAGGAATTTAAGGTTTCAGCTTATGCGGACGACGTCCTCCTGACCATCACGAACCCTATGGAATCAATGGCAGCAATACAAGAAGTCATAGCAGAGTACGGTACGTTATCAGGTTATAAGGCAAATATTCAGAAATCCAGTGCCCTACCACTGTGCTTGTCGCAAGCTGATACGGTTAGGTTACAGGAGATTTACCAGATCCGCATGGAAACGGACTCTCTGAAGTATCTGGGAATTAATATGACAGCTGATCCCGAACGCTTATACTTAGCTAACTACACCCCTATCTTCCGAGACCTAATGAGAGACTTAGACAACTGGACTGAAAAACCCATATCCTGGGTCGGTAGGATAAATTCAGTGAAGATGAACATCCTTCCACGTATATTATTCCTCTTCCAGGCGCTACCTATAAGAGTAACGAAGATGCAATTGCTACCACTGCAAAGATCGATTGGCGATTTTATTTGGCAGAACAAGAGACATCGAATTGCTAAACAAGTGTTATACCGTCGTAAGGACAGAGGGGGATTGGGCCTTCCGAATCTCTATTTCTACTACTTAGCGGCTCAACTGGCGCAGATAGCCATGTGGCATTCCACAATGGATGAGAGAAGGTGGGTGGAAATAGAGTCTATGATGGTGGGTGTTGACGTACCCCAGTTTACGATATGGGTCTCGCCGGAACATAGACCGGAGATACGAAAAACATGCCCGGCAATCCTCAACTCGATCCGAATATGGGACACTTGTAGCACAAAATACGGACTGGCATCATCCCCTTCCCCATTGACCCCTTTTTTAAGAAACAGGGAATTCCCACCTGGTATGGCCCCCAGAGATTTCAGGAACATCGAAAGGACTGGGCTACAATGGATTCATCAATTATATCACAATGGAGAGGTAGTACAATTTGCAGATCTTCAAGCAGGAAACCACCTAACCCCTGCGGATTTCTTTAGGTATGTTCAAATACGTGACTTCGCCAAAAAGCCACATATCAAATCGTCTGCCTCCGGGAAGCCCACTTTTTATGAGAGGATTTGCTCGGAGGGGGTAACCCCCAAGGGGTTGATTACTCTCTTATACGCACACCTTAGCGGAGAAAATAAAGAATGGGGGAAATTAACTTACATTGACCAATGGGAGAATGATCTCGGGGAGATTTTGGAAGGGGTCGAGTGGCAGGAGATATGGGACGCAAGCGCTAGGGTCTCCATTTGTGTCACCCTTCAGGAGCAGGCATGGAAAACTATGTTCAGATGGTATACTACCCCAGTCAAACTTCATAGAATGCACAAACGGGAGACAGATGATTGTTGGCGAGGATGTGGAGCACGAGGGACCTATATTCATATGTGGTGGGGGTGTCCAAGGCTACTAGGTTTCTGGAAGTCTGTTGAAGACCTGTTGAGACAGACGTTTGATAGACCCCTGAAAATGTTGTTGAATAGATCAATTGATGGATGGACCAAAAGGGAGCAGAAGTTGGTACACAAAATCACACTGTGTGCACGCAGAGCAATAGCGTCAGCATGGCTTACATTAGAGGGCCCGGATTTTGCGGGGGTTATATCTAGAATTAAAGAATGTAGAGTGATGGACGATCTAACAGCAAGGGTGAGAGGTAATGTATCGACGTTCCATAAAATTTGGGAACCTTGGGACAATAGTGTAGTTGGCTCGAGAGGAGAGTGAGAGCCTCCCCTCGCCCAAGTATGATTCGTAACGGAAATCATCACTGCTAGCGGGGTCTTCTGTGCCAGCGGGGTTGCTGCTTTTTGACCCTTCCCCGTTTGCCCCCCCCCCCTCCTTTTCTCCCTCCTCTAAACCTCCCTCTAATTTACTGCACACTCTTTCCTATCTATCTCTTTTTTTCCCTCTTTTCTTTCCTTTTTCTCTGCTTTTGTTTTTAATTTTTTTTTTTCCAGGCTAGGTCATACGGTGGGAGGAAAATGTAACAATGACACAACACTGATTAGCGCATCTGTTTGATTGCTGTCATTTGTACCTACTTGTATCATGATCTGCATATATCCTCTCTATAGATGGCAAACGCCTACCGTACAATGAGAAATGGGTTGGCATTAATAGAGCGGAGTGGTTCTTGATTACTCCTATCTGGCATAGCAGTTATTTAGCTTATACATAGGCCCAGCTGGGATCACATGCCTCTTATAGATAAGGAGCTCATAGACTACAAGATATCTACTTAACCGGCAGACGCCAACAGTATGGCAAGGTTGGAGTTTATTCAGTGTGACCAAAAGGAATTGTACTTTAATTGACTTATTTATCAGCCTTAACAGGGATCGGGCAAAAGGTTTTTTTTCTTTTTTTCTGTGAATATATTGTTTATAATTGCATAAAAATAAAAAATCCTCAGTAGACGGCAAGTGCCGATGGCTCAATTATGAATGGGCATATACTATAATTGTCAAGCTGTATTATGTATACTATTATTATTACAATGGCTTTTGCATAAGACCAAAGTCGTTAATAACTTGCTATGTCTATTGAGTAAAAATAAAGAATTAAAAAAAAAAAAAAGAACACTATAAAGTTTTATTAAATTTTGAAAATTTAAAAAAAATAAAAAAAAATGTGCAATACCTTGGGTTGTCTTCTTTTGCAAATGGTATGCCATCATGGGGGTAATTCTCATTCCTGAGCTATCATATACTCTCAAAGGCAACATAACCAATCTGGCAAATTTCAATTTCAATTTGAAAAAACAGAAATATTAGTGTTTCAAGACAGTAAAACATGTCACAATGATGATATTGTTAGTGAACGTTATTGTTTTCCTTTTTATACGCACAAATGGCACTTTCAATGATGATATCTTTGTTGTTATATGTTTTACTGTTTTGAAACACTAATATTTGTATTCAACAAAGTCTCCAGAGTAAAACAGTGCCCCCCATGTATGGGTTTTAGGGTGTCTTGGAAAGTTACAGGGTTAAATATAGTGCTAGCAAATTTTATTTTCTGGACTTTCTGCCTGGGTTGTCAGACAGGTCCCTCATATTGTAATCAATAAAAATATGTAATTATGTAAAAATATTACATAAACATGGACGTAGAATTTAAATATATATACATATTTATATATATATGAAGTCTACGTGTACATTTATGAAGTTATGTAATTATGTATATGGATATATTTATATTTTTTATTATTTTTATATATACTATATATATATATATATAATTTCATTCTAAGTTTATTTTGATATGAATATATATACTCATATCTGTGATGGACCGCCTAGTACTCTGGCCAAGTGCCTCCTCCAATCGATGCTCCTAGTGCTCATCGAGGAATTCCAGCACTCCACCAGACACCATAAGCAGTGCAGACCCCACTTCCAGCAATAAAGCTGCGCCGGGGTCTCGCCGTCCTTCACCCACTCTGGAACCAAGACCGGGATACAGCTTCCAGTGGGCAGACCTCTCCTACTCCCAGAGAGCATAGTAGAAACAGCTCTTAAAAGAGCTTAGTGATTATAATCCCAGGAGAGTATAGTGATATAGCAATCCCCATGGTAGATGCAGCCTTTTCCCCCACAGGTGAGACGAGGCTCTATGTTGAGGGTAAAACAGGAATTCAATTTTAATGGAGGCACACTGGCCTTTTATGCAGGTTTCCCAACAAAGGTGACGCCCAGGTGGACCTTGCTGGGCACAGGGACACAAAGTGTACAAGCCAATAGAAACAATGTGACAATGAATGACACTCCCACATACAGTACACAAACACTCCCCTCTGCCTGTGATATAATTAAGGCAGATAATGCATTAACTTAATTATCCCCAGGCAGAAAAAAAACACATTTTTATAAAGTCCAGTAAGTACCCCAAAACACAACATATCCCCATAGTTACATCCCCTGATAGCCCTGATCTGGGTGAACAACATATCAAAAAATCACCCAGATCAGTTCAGGGGTTCAGGAATTTCCTGGAAGTCATAGTTTTGACCGACTGTGCATGTGGTCCTATGCCCAAAACAGTTCCAGGGAAACAGGGCCAGCGGTAGTTCTCTCTTTCTGGAGTACAAAAGTACTTACATTACATGAATGGAGCCTTTTAAAGTGGATTGGGCAAGGTATATTGCAGGGCCCATAGTCACAGGGTAGGAGGCAAGCAAACAGGCCCCTCCCAAAAACAGTGGCGAGGTCATTTTCGCCACAATATCAAAATACAGTTAGAATGAAATTACATATATATTTTTTTTTAAATCATTTATTTATTTATTTTTATTATTTATATTTTATTATATATATATTTATATATAATATATGAAGTTAATATATATATATATATATATATATATATATATATATATTTATATATATGTGTGTATATATATATATATATGTATATGTGTGTGTTATTTAATACTGTGAATTTTTATATTAATATATGTACAGGGAGTGCAGAATTATTAGGCAAATGAGTATTTTGACCACATCATCCTCTTTATGCATGTTGTCTTACTCCAAGCTGTATAGGCTCGAAAGCCTACTACCAATTAAGCATATTAGGTGATGTGCATCTCTGTAATGAGAAGGGGTGTGGTCTAATGACATCAACACCCTATATCAGGTGTGCATAATTATTAGGCAACTTCCTTTCCTTTGGCAAAATGGGTCAAAAGAAGGACTTGACAGGCTCAGAAAAGTCAATAATAGTGAGATATCTTGCAGAGGGATGCAGCACTCTTAAAATTGCAAAGCTTCTGAAGCGTGATCATCGAACAATCAAGCGTTTCATTCAAAATAGTCAACAGGGTCGCAAGAAGCGTGTGGAAAAACCAAGGCGCAAAATAACTGCCCATGAACTGAGAAAAGTCAAGCGTGCAGCTGCCACGATGCCACTTGCCACCAGTTTGGCCATATTTCAGAGCTGCAACATCACTGGAGTGCCCAAAAGCACAAGGTGTGCAATACTCAGAAACATGGCCAAGGTAAGAAAGGCTGAAAGACGACCACCACTGAACAAGACACACAAGCTGAAACGTCAAGACTGGGCCAAGAAATATCTCAAGACTGATTTTTCTAAGGTTTTATGGACTGATGAAATGAGAGTGAGTCTTGATGGGCCAGATGGATGGGCCCGTGGCTGGATTGGTAAAGGTCAGACGCCAGCAAGGTGGAGGTGGAGTACTGGTTTGGGCTGGTATCATCAAAGATTAGCTTGTGGGGCCTTTTCGGGTTGAGGATGGAGTCAAGCTCAACTCCCAGTCCTACTGCCAGTTCCTGGAAGACACCTTCTTCAAGCAGTGGTACAGGAAGAAGTCTGCATCCTTCAAGAAAAACATGATTTTCATGCAGGACAATGCTCCATCACACGCGTCCAAGTACTCCACAGCGTGGCTGGCAAGAAAGGGTATAAAAGAAGAAAATCTAATGACATGGCCTCCTTGTTCACCTGATCTGAACCCCATTGAGAACCTGTGGTCCATCATCAAATGTGAGATTTACAAGGAGGGAAAACAGTACACCTCTCTGAACAGTGTCTGGGAGGCTGTGGTTGCTGCTGCACGCAATGTTGATGGTGAACAGATCAAAACACTGACAGAATCCATGGATGGCAGGCTTTTGAGTGTCCTTGCAAAGAAAGGTGGCTATATTGGTCACTGATTTGTTTTTGTTTTGTTTTTGAATGTCAGAAATGTATATTTGTGAATGTTGAGATGTTATATTGGTTTCACTGGTAATAATAAATAATTGAAATGGGTATATATTTGTTTTTTGTTAAGTTGCCTAATAATTATGCACAGTAATAGTCACCTGCACACACAGATATCCCCCTAACATAGCTATAACTAAAAACAAACTAAAAACTACTTCCAAAAATATTCAGCTTTGATATTAATGAGTTTTTTGGGTTCATTGAGAACATGGTTGTTGTTCAATAATAAAATTAATCATCAAAAATACAACTTGCCTAATAATTCTGCACTCCCTGTATATTAATAAAAAAAATACACTTATCATGACATTATATATATTGAAGGCTTGGCCTGAAGTTGTGGGAGGGGCTTATGGACCATCAATACAAACTGCCTAAACTCTAAACAAGTTGGTCCTGGTCTAGTGTGGCCCACGCAAGTATATATTTTACCTCACTCTAGTAAACAGCCGCCTCATTAGAAGCTCCTGGGGCACTGCCGCGTCCAGCCCAGCCACGGCTTCTATAACTGTTGGTTTTTCAACAAGGCCGTAAGTTTGTTTGTTCAGCCATTTGAATATGGCAAATTTTACTAGTGAAGCAAATTCAGCCTATTTCAATCGTACATAACATGCCTCATTCTCCTTACTGTATTTGGCAGTGATGCCTCATTCTGCTTGCTGTATTTTGGCAGCAATGCCTCATTCTGCTTACTGTATTTTGCCCTCACTAGGCCATATCGACTTTTATCACCCTGCAATTGTTTCACTCTACATTTCATGCACTTTTTGAGTCTTCACTGTTTAGTAATAATGTGGCCAGGTGTTTTGCCACTGACTGTCTAAATTTATGTCAGGCCCAAAATTGGGCCTATACATTTGGTAAAATATAAACTTGTATATACATTCTCTGTACACATAAATGTAAAATCCCTTATTTTCTGAAAGGAGAATATCTTCTAAATGTCTTAAGTCTTCTTACTAAATGACCTCAAATTCATAAAACGGTATCATATGCATTTCAGTTAGTCACCCTACATTTTAATGTTTGTCTGCCCTCTGGGTATTCAGGTACTCATTGGGCCAACCTTGTTTGGTAATTCACTGTTTAGTAGATATGCCCCAAATGACAGCATGTGCACATTTAATTATGTAATTTTCATTGGGGTATAATCTTAAACAGCTAGCTAAACTTGCAGTTCTCTTGTCTACTGCTTTTGCATTCCCTCACTTTCTAACAATACACAGACTTTCTTTGTACGGTCTACATGCATTAGGAACATCATTCAGTCATGTTCAGTTTAAGCAATGAAGTTTTATATCTCATGCTAATATCACTGAGATATTCTAGGATTATTCTAGCATTTTCTGTTGCTTTCAACCCTAATCTTCAATGCCAGCTGTGTATGCATAAGTATTTATCATCCTCCTAAGCATTCCAGGTGTAGGTCTTTTTAATGTATGTCTTATATCTCCTGTCTTTTCCTATGTATTGTGTACGACCATCATAGTCTCTAGCCTGTTCAGCCACTGTGGCATTCTAGAGGTTCCCGTTTTGATTCTGTCTTCCAACACCTCGTCTTTTGGGCTCAGTGCAAATGTATTATATGATGTTTTTTAAGTGTTTATATACAGTTTCTGTTCTTTTCACCATTTCATAAACTAGATGATTATTTGTAACTATCGGGTTCTTTATTATCTCATCACCAACATGTCTTAGCTACATACACAAACTCCACAACCATTCTCCGATTCACATCCTACCTTCACCCGCATTAATCCCAACACAGTCTGCACAACCACCCTGAAACTCGGGATACAAATCAGGATACACATATTTCCTACTCCTGGCATCACTCTGCCTTTACAATGTGTGTTCATATGCCCTGTAATGGGCAACCTGCCACAGGCTTATTCTGCACCTCGTTTGGGCATTTCATTGGAAACATTTATAGATTTTGGAAGAATATAATGTCTTGTTTTAGGTTCTGGGTAGTACATTTATAGGCACCTAGTATATGGATATCATTTTTTTACAGTTATGTAGCAGTAATATTTCCTCGGTCTGATTAGCATAATGCCACAAACAGGTATTACCTTCGATGTGGCATTTTAGATGAGTTACGATAGACGATACGCCTTGGGACACATTGCCTATATTTACATGTGCATTTCTGCAGTCTAGGGCTTTGCTTCCAAACATATTTATGTGTCTTTTCTAATCTTATTTTGAGATTTCCCTAAATATGTTTGCATGGTTTAACACTACAGTTCCTGTCTGCGGATATTTGGTCCTGTGGCTTTCCGGGACGCCATGGGGCCTGTACATGGGGGATACAGTGGTACTCACAATGTCTTGCTAACATCCATTTCCTTATGTCTTATCAAATCATATTATTTTACAGGTTATCAATTCGGAGCATCATTTGCTTTTCAGACCTCGCACCCATTTGTCAGTTACGGTTCTTTTCATAGGTTATAGAACTCTCCTTCCCATCTCTGCCTCCTTTAGGGGGTACTCAAGATTTCAGTTACAGGTTACAACCATACCATACAGAACTACACAAACTATTATATAAATTCAAGTAAGTTTTTAGCCACAATGGCTCCCCCGCAATATAGACCTTTTCAGTGTGTAGGTTTTACTGGCTTATAGGGATCTAGGTGACCAATAGATGTTAAGTTTCTGGCATCTCTGCCTTGGAGTTGGTGGTTCCGCAAGGCCAACACCCATCCTCCACACATGAGGTATTACGCACCCTGGGCCAAAACATAGTTACCCACCTCACACAGTGACATAGAGAGGGCCTCACTTGTCACACCCAATCTATCTCATGATTTAACTATCACCAAGAGGCCAACACCCCGCCACAACATTAGGTGGCCATGAATCCCCTCATGCCAAAGCATAGATAGAGCCTCTCAAGCCACTTGGCAGCTAGCAGGGCCTCACCTGTCACCTACCTAGTGAATTGCTTCGTCACTTGGCACTAGCTAGCCAGCCAGTAAAACGATCCTGATCCAAGCTAAATATTAATATATTGCAGTATGTCTCAGATCCCTGTAAGAAGGTGATGACATGTCAATCCCCAGTACTCCAGTCTGGTCCACTACACCTATACGAAAAGGTGACACCTATCCGGTTCCATCAGGTCATGGACCATTCCTTGTATTGTGGCTGAGCAACACAGATGCAACTTTCCTTTCCCAGCAACCGCCGGGAAAGCGGAACTGTTCAGGCTCATGAGTACCAATATGGACAATGCTGATGCTGGAGTAGGCATGAGTTGCTCAAGCAACACTAACCTCCATGCAACGTTCTCAGCACTTGTGTCCTCTAAGGTGTAAATAAATGAGAGACTGTAAGACTAGAAATACGTTGTCGAACCATGCCATCAACTGGATGCTGACCCTCACAGGGTCCTCTGTATGCATATGATCATAACACAATTCAATATTGAGCATGTGCGCCTGTACGTTCAGATATCCCACGGGATATTGACTTTCTGTCATGTTATTCGACTTTCTGTCTGAAACTTTTTACACCAATAGGTGAATTAGGATATAGATAAGTTGTGATGCCACACCTATTAGACATATTGTGACATCATTATTATACTAAAACATGTCATCTTTAAGTTGAGCCAGCCCTACCTTGTACTCATAGAAATCGCCATGGCAGGCCTGCCACGGCTGATTTAATCAGTTTCTACTAAGTGTATGTTTGTTCTTTCAGGGCGAATTTCACTACTATCATATTTAGCATTTCATTAATATGTAGCTTCACAGTGGTGCCTTCTTCAGCTTCCGGTATACGTCCCCTTACTGGAACATATCTACAGTTGCAAGAAAAAGTATGTGAATCCTTTGGAATGATATGGATTTATGAACAAATTGGTCATAAAATGCGATATGATCATCATCTAAGTCACAACAATAGACAATCACAGTCTGCATAAACTAATAACACACAAAGAATGAAATGTTGCCATGTTTTTATTGAACACACCATGTAAACATTCACAGTGCAGGTGGAAAAAGTATGTGAACCCTTGGATTTAATAACTGGTCAAACCTCCTTTGGCAGTAATAACTTCAACCAAACGTTTCCTGTAGTTGCAGATCAGTTGTGCACAACGGTCAGGAGTAATTCTTGACCATTCCTCTTTACAGAACTGTTTCAGTTCAGCAATATTCTTGGGATGTCTGGTGTGAATCGCTTTCTTGAGGTCATGCCACAGCATCTCAATAGGGTTGAAGTCAGGACATATTTTCTTCTGTTGTTTAAGACATTCTGTTGTTGATTTACTTCTATGCTTTGGGTCATTGTCCTGTTGCAACACCCATCTTCTGTTGAGCTTCAGCTGGTAGACAGATGGCCTTAAGTTCTCCTGCAAAATGTCTTGATAAACTTGGGAATTCATTTTTCCTTCGATGATAGCAATCCATGCGGGCCCTGACGCAGCAAAGCAGCCCCAAACCATGATGCCCCCACCACCATACTTCACAGTTGGGATGAGGTTTTTTTCGCCACACATAGTGTTGTGTGTTTCTTCCAAACAACTCAACTTTGGTTTCATCTGTCCACAGAATATTTTGCCAGTACTGTTGTGGAACATCCAGGTGCTCTTGAGCAAACTGTAAACGTGCAGCAATGTTTTGTTTGGACAGCAGTGGCTTCCTCTGTGGTATCCTCCCATGAAATCCATTCTTGTTTAGTGTTTTACGTATTGTAGATTGTAGATGTTAGCATTTGCCAGTGACTTTTATAAGTCTTTAGCTGACACTCTAGGATTCTTCTTCACCTCAGTCTGTGCTGTGCTCTTGCAGTCATCTTTACAGGACGGCCACTCCTAGGGAGAGTAGCAGCAGTGCTGAACTTTCTCCATTTATAGACAATTTGTCTTACCGTGGACTGATGAACAGCAAGGCTTTTGGAGATACTTTTATAACCTTTTCCAGCTTTATGCAAGTCAACAATTCTTAATCGTAGGTCTTCTGAGAGCTCTTTTGTGCGAGGCATCATTCACATCAGGCAATGCTTCTTGTGAAAAGCAAACCCAGAACTGGTGTGTGTTTGTTATAGGGCAGGGCAGCTGTAACCAACACCTCCAATCTCATCTCATTGATTAGACTCCAGTTGGCTGACATCTCACTCCAATTAGCTCTTGGAGATGTCATTAGTATAGGGGTTCACATACTTTTTCCACCTGCACTGTGAATGTTTACATGGTGTGTTCAATAAAAACATGGCAACATTTCATTAGTTTAAGCAGACTGTGAGTGTCTATTGTTATGACTTAGATGATGATCAGATCACATTTTATGACCAATTTGTGCAGAAATCCATATCATTCCAAAGGGTTCACATACTTTTTTTTGCAACTGTACTTCTATTATATGTCTTGGGCCCCTACATGGCTAAGTGTCGCTATTGATTGAATCAATCATGTCAAGCCCAACTTGGGCCTACACATATGGTTCACAAATATAAACTAACTTGTATATACATTCACTGTAGTTACATTAACTACAACACTCATGGGACTCATTAGCTAACAAAGGTTTACTTTGGTTTAGTTATACTAATTACGGGTTGTTGGTTGGCTTCTCATACACTTGTTAGCTTGAATTGTCCACCGTTATGGTCCTTGTAGATACTTTTCATCGTATATTCTTGTTGATACTGATACTAGTTACCTATGCAAATCTTGGTTTTCTTCAGCATTGATACTTTTCCGGTTCTCAACCCTTTCTACATTATTATTTCCCCTATATAAGTTGGTTTGTCAACTTGGCCCTCACTATATTAATCACTTATCTACGTTCATCACTACGTTCAGCTATCCCATTATTTTCAAGCAACAGGGGCTTATACATGTGACAGGTTCACGATTCACTTACTTTCCAGAGTTTCTGCATTATTAGAATTTTGCTATATGCGTTAATGCTATTAATTTAAGTTTGATGTCATATACTGGTATTTTCATATTCATGCCACCTGGTTTAGTCTAAGTCGCTTGTGTTACCCCTCAATTGTTTGCAAGGTTTATATTGGTTGTCACTTACATGTTTACAACAATTTCCTTATCCCTTGTAGGGCTCACGTGTCTTGCACATTCAACTATTTCAATGTACACAGTATTACTCATCCAGGTTCTAAGGTATTTCAAGTTTTGCCCTTAGTGGTCTCCCAGCAATTGCTGTCACCAAGACTTTCCATTACTATTCACATCCAAGGTATGTGGTCCTTCAGTACATAATGTTGGTTATTATGTCTCTGGTTGTGTTCACCACTTTTTTTGCCACCTTCAGTTTAGGCTATCTCACTATACCATCAAGTTACGCCTGACTGGCATCCAACATCACGTTTCTCTACTTTCCAACAAAGTCAGTTTCCTTTCATCCTATCCAATAAGACTATACTTAGGGGTATCCAAATATGTCTAATTTGCTAGATTCAGCCCCTTTCATACCCCTCACAAACTCTGAAACCGCTATTTACCTGGCCTTTTATGGCTTCCTGAGGCCACGAGAATTCACCATCAGTGGCCAACACAATGCACAAGGTTGTTTCACTGGCAAGCTCTCTAACTACTCACACTTTCAAACATGTGGTTGATTTCTTAATTAGTGGTTTTACACAGGATTTTTATACTGGTATTATTCACTTACTGACAGGTATTGTAGAATGCAGCAACATCCAATCAGCTATGGCTGGTACTAATGCAGTTGATACACTTTTACATCTAGAACTGGGAGAAGGGTTTTTATAAGGATCTTTTAAGGAACCTCCATTCTCTAACTGGAGGACTAACACTACAGGTTTGGTCACAGGGAAATGGGCTGGCTGCTCAGTTTGATGTCTGTCCGACAACCAAGCTACTTACCATATCATTCACAAAAGGCGTTCATCCTCACTGGCTATCATGAGGTTCTTTAGGAGACTGACTTGGCTAGCTGCCTGTAATCACTTTTATTTGGTTTGTTGTCATGTCCCTGCAGTTTTCAATACCGTAACTGACCAATTGTCTTGCTTTCAATTCCAGGCATTCCGAGAAACCCTACCTACTGCCTCGCATCTACCCACAGCCGCCCCTCCATTCCAAGAACTAGTCATGGATTAAGTGACTTACTGGTTCATAGTCAAGTTTTAACTAGCATGGCCCTATCAACTAACACTCGTCAATCATACAATAGAGCTTTCATTTTATATAAGAAATTCATGTCTGAACATAATGAGGATAACATGTTTGACATTACATCTCTGGTAGCATTCGCTACTTTTCGCCAACTTAAGTTAGGACTATCCCATGATACTATCAAGCTATACCTAACTGGCATTCAGCACCATATGCATTCAACTCACCCAGACAGTACCAGTTTCCTTTCCTCATATCCAATCAAGACCATACTCAAAGGCATAAACAAAGCCAGCGGTCCTACTCCTCATGAAAGGTTGCCCATTGATAAACAGTTGTTTAAAGATATGTCGGACTTGCTAGTGTCAGCCCCTTTTGAATCCCTCACAAACACAGTCATTAAAATTGCCATGTACCTGGCTTTTGTGGATTCCTTAGACCACAAGAGTTTACCATCAATAGTAAACTTAACTCCCAAGATTGCCTTATGCGTTCCTATCTAATAAAACACCAGGGTCACAACACACTGTCTCTACCGTTACCAAAACTAGTCAACTGGCATAACTAGTCCAGATCCCATACTACCCCATACATAATAGATGGTGCCCAGTGTAGGTTTTTGATTCTTATCTCCTAGCACTACCTACACTATCAGCACAACCAATGCTGTCACTTCACGGGGCGGTTCTAACTACCTCAAAATTCATGCTGTACGTACGATTATTACTTACAAGAGTAAGTGGGTTGAATCCTAGTAAATATTCAGGTCTCTCTTTCAGGATAGGGGCTGCTTCTACCGCATCCAGCCAGAACATACCAGTCCAAGTTATCAAGTCTCTGGGTCGTTGAAGTCCTCCGCTTTTTCAGTATACATATCTCAACCGGTACAGGAAATGCAGAAGGCTTTTATAAAAATGTCATCTTAACGTATTCTCTTTGTATTATGTTCTTTATCTAAATAAATATTCAAAGGCATTGTACTTCTTCCTTTTTGCCCACTTTATTTACAGGCCTACCGCATACGTCGGTTTTGGCACACCTCAGCCGACTTTTCCTATAACAGGTTATGCCTCTACACAGTGTTGCATTAATCATATTGATGGTTGCCCGTGCACATATATGTATATATATATACATTTATATATATATATATATATATATATACATATATAGTTTTTTTAATTAATATTTTATTTTTAAGCAGTGGGGAGACTGCCTGACAGCACAGGCAGTCCCCCTGCAGGCAGCACTATGGACGCCTATTGCGGACATGTGACTGCTCTTTCAGAGTGATCACATGGCTTGTGGGGGCCTAATTTGCAGTCTCCCCAGACCAGGAGAAACCCTGATCGCCAGCAGGGGAACAGCGGCAAACGGGTAAGTGGGTTGGATGACGGGACGTTCTATGCCACCCGCCGGCATTTAGGCTCAGCTCCTTAAGGACAGCATAGTACACCTGCCATCCTTAAAGGGTTAATTGCCCTTTACTTATTTTAAATTTCTTGGTTTACCTTCCTACTAAGCAACATTGGTTTCAGTTTGTTTTTTTACATTTATTACCCAATGATATCTACTGAGAAATGTGCCTTTCTAATATTTCTTTTATCCTCAGTGGTTTTTTCAACAAAATAGTTTTTGAATTGTAAAGCTCTCCCTATTCTATTGAAATTGGCCTTTTAAATTAAATGTGCTAGTTTACTCGTGTGCTTTTGCTTTTTTAAAAGTTTAGTTCAAAAGACACCATATTGTGATCTAACTTTCTCAAGTGCTCTCTTACTTGAATGTTTGACAAAAGATTAACATTGTTTGTTATAACAAGGTCCAGAAAAACATCCTTTCTAGTTGGTGCTTCTACCAATTATTATATGAAGGTGTCATTTAACAGGTTTAAAAACCTGGTTCCCCTAGCTGAACTACTAGACCTATATCCCAATTTATGTCCAGTTAATTAAAATTTCCAATAATTAAAGTATTACACAAATGTTGAACTTTCTCAGCTGTTCTTCCACATCAATACCAATATTAGGTGGTTTATAGCATATTCCAAACAATAACTGATTTCCCCTTTTTTTTGCCCCAAGCAGATATCTACCCATAAGGATTCCATGTTTTCTCTTTTTACTTGTCACGTACTACTTGCTTAATATTTGACTTTAACTCATAGTTGACATACACACATATCCCTGAACCCTTCTTCTTATTTCCTTCATAAATAATATGTTAACTGGTCAGTCATGTGTCTCATCCCACCATGTTTCTGTTATGACTATTATGTCATATTTTTAGTATATGCTATTGCATGTAGTTCCCAATTTGTTAAATGTAGGCTCCATGCATTAGAAAGCATATACTTAAAGTATGACATTAAAGGCATAACTGGTATAGGCATATTGTCATGAGCCACTTATACTGTATGTAAACTTTTATTGCATACTTCCTCTGTTCTAAACTCCCCCATCTCTATTCCCTTGTTTGAAGCTAAATCCCATCTTGTTTCTGTTCTATCTTCATTTTGTATGTCCTTCCCCCTACCACTAGTAAAATCACCTCTAACTTTCTAACCATCCTGTTTAGGTGCAATTCGTCACCGCTATAGAGATCGTTTTTTATTTTTTTGCTTTTACCCATTTATTAACTTACACCTGATTTTTGTAAAAATGCCTACAAAAGCAGATTGATAAAAACAAAGAAAACTGTGACAAGTAACAGTGACATCACTAAAATACAGATCTGCTTTATAGCAAAAACCTTTAATATAAAAACAAAAATCCTTCCACAGGTTGATTAACACAATCAAAAATATGACTGCAAAGCAGACCACTTTAAAAAAACATAAGGTTAACCATAAACCAAAATAATTTTTCCATGTTTTATGTATGGTTCCTCTGGAGGTATTTTTCTTACACGCTTATGTTTCATCCATGCTTTAGAGTAAAGTCTAGCAGGGTTATTTACTAAGTGTGGAGAAAGGCTAAATTTCCACACTGACAAGTTTATTCACAAAAGTGCGCATTATGAGGCATTCATAGAGAATCATGCCAAAATAGCCACTTTGAATTTCAAACAATTCATTCTCTAGTGACTAAACCTGACTGAAATTGACAAAATGGCTGAAATGGAGTAAGAGAAAGTCAAATAATCCACAGTGAAACGTTGAGCAAAAGCAAATAAAAAACCTATTTGGCAAGCTAACCAAACAATTTCACAGAAACTGCTAATTTATTCCTAATCAAAAGGTTTATATTTTTATGTGCATCCACTGCTCAAGGTCAAGTAAAAATTAAACATTTGAGACTGAATGCCGGGAATAACCAATTATCGGTCAGGATGTGCCATGCCAGGCCTAGACTGGAGCATCATGGGACGAGAAGGAGGCTGCATCATAGGGGGTCCAGGCATCATAGGGATGTGAGCACCCATTGGGGTCTCATTCCAGGACCATGCCCGACTGGTATTATTCTAGGAGGAGGTGGCCCAATCATTGGCATCATAGGGGGACCAGCCATGGATGTGGCTGCCATCATTCCAGAACAGGCGTGGTTTTGTCAATCAGGCTCTTGCCTGCTCTTCCATCCCTTGTGCTTCTTTCCACTGCAGTGAATCTTATGAACTGAAAGGGAATCATGAGTGAGGTAGGTGTCGCAGTAGTCACAATAAAACTTAGGCAGCCGGAAGTCCGGTATAGAGATTATATCCACATAAACTAACCCAGTACTCTAAAAAGATAAAACCCTCCTTCTTACACCACAAGTTCAACCATGCATTAATCTCTCGAATCTCACACTGCCTTTCAATTGAAGCCTGAAAATACAACTATAGGAGTAATTTTCTTCAGTTTATTTCCCAAATCTGCTAGGGTGAACAAAATCAGAACTGGACAGATTTCCTCTTCCATCCACCCCACCGATTCCACATGTAACTGTCACCTAACAACCTGCCAATTCCCCAGCTGTCTTATCTGCTCCCACACTGCTGCATGCCCCCACTAAACTATGCTCAGTGAGTAGCAGACCCCTTTCAGAATTGTCATTCTGTCTCAATGTTGCAATTTGCTTCTCCAGATCTCCAATATGAGCTTCCAGAAAAGCCACTCATTTACCTGTTACAGAGGTATAAACATGTTGCAAGATGTGCGCTGAGTATTACCTGTAATCTTGCTACCACTCATTTCCTGAAACAAAACAAATGGAACAAGTATATATAACAGTGAAGTCATAGGCGTGCGCAGCCTATTGCATTTGGGTGTGCACCCTAAAGCACAAACACACGCCGTGTGTGTGTGTGTGGATATATCTATATATATCTATCTATATATATATATATATATGTATATATATCTATATATATATATATATATAGATAGATATATCCACACACACAAACACACACACACACTGCTGTGTGTGCTGTTAGTGTGCTGTTAGTGTGATGTGTGTGTGAGGGTGCTGTTAGTGTGATGTGAGGGTGTTTGTGTGTGTGTGTTTGTGACTGTGCTGTTTGTGTGTGTATGTTTGTCCTGTGAGGGTGCTGTTTGTGTGAGTGTCGTGTATTTGTGAGGGTGCTGTTTGTGTCTGTGTGTGTTTGTGAGGGTGCTGCTTTTTTTTTTTTAAAGGTGCTGTGTGTGTTTGTGAGGGTGCGGTTAGTGTACTATGTGTGTGTGAGCTGTATGTGTGTAGGTGCTGTATATGTGTGCTGTATGTTTGGAGGGATTTGGCAGATTAGTAAATCCTTGCTGCCATGTGCCATCCTTGGTGGTCCAGTGGAGAGTGAACTCTAGCCTGCAGGGCTAGAGTTAACTCTCGCGAGATCTGAGCGTTGCCGCAGCAACACTCAGATATCGCGAGAGGAACCTGGCGGAGCTTCTGTCTAGAGCTCCCTGGGTCCTCTCCTGCCTCCCTCCATGCTGCTGTGGGCCGGTGAGGTAGATCTTTTGGTCTCCCCGCCGGCCCATGTAGGCTTAGAGCAGAGCCGGCACTCAGATAGCGCCGGCTCTGCGTGTGTGTGTGTGTGTGTGTGTGTATATATATATATATATATATATATATACATATATATATGCGTACACACACTTACTCACAGACACATTCAGACACACATACACTCACTGACACACACTCACACACATTCACAGACACACACACACACACACACACACACACACTCACACTCACTGACACACAGACACACTCACTCACTGACACAGACACTCACACACACAGACACACACACAGACACACTCACTCACTGACACAGACACTCACACTCACTGACACACACACAGACACACTCACTCACTGACACAGACACTCACACACACAGACACACTCACTGACACACTCACTGACACACACACACTCACTGACACACAGACACACACACACATACACACACTCACATACACACACTCACATACACACACACACTCACATACACACACTCACATACACACACTCACATACACACACTCACACACAAGAACAAATTATTATATTTTCAATTAAAAACAAATGTCCACCCAGCCTCCTACCTTTTCCCTGGGGTCCAGTGGGGCGGGCGCCTTTCTCCAGCTCAGCCGCGGCGAGGGAGCTCTCTGCGGTCTGCTCCCTCTCGCCGCGCGGGCTGTCTGCTGGAGCTGGGAGCCGGAATATGACGTCATATTCCGGCTCCCGGCATCAGCGCGCGGCGAGAGGGAGCAGAGAGCAGACAGCAGAGAGCTGAGTGGGGGGGGGGGAATCCATCACCTCTTGCCCCCCCATGACAGGGGCAAGAGGTGAGACAAGGGGCACTGAGTGCCTGCAGGAACAGCGTTCCTGCTCAAAAAAAAGTGCAGGAACGCTGTTCCTGCAGGACTCAAACCATAGGCGTGCCACGGGGATTAGGGTGTGCCCAGGCACACCCGGCACACCCCGTGCGAACGCCTATGAGTGAAGTGGTAATTACCTGGTTTGTTTAGACTCCTGTTTTTTTAACTCCTACTTAAATATAGTCTACTTTATAATAGACTACTTCAAGGAACTCCAATTATTGCAGTTAATGTGTGTATATAAATTAATATGGTTAATATAGGGCATGCCAATACTGGGCATAAACACAATATGGATATATTCTGTAACTAAATCCCTTAATATTTATTTTGCATAAATGTTGATGTCTATAGCAGCACCATTATGAAGAAACGCAAGTACACCCTTTATTCCTTTTTTATACAATAAAACACTAACTGCAGACCATTATGTGACAAATTACATTGCACACTATTTTCCATGCCAAGCTGCTACTGTAGTGCCAAACTTGAATTTCATTTTATTTTTTTACATTTCTCTCACTGAGATAATCCCTATATTTGCTATTGTTTTGCATGTCGTTTGATATAGAAATGAAGCCATCATCTTCGATACTATGGAGCAAGTTATTTCATATATATTGCGAAGCCTTGCTGAGAAGAGTTGCAAAAACATATAGACATTTATTGCCTTCCTTGAGGTTATTTTACAACTGGTGCTTTCTACATAATAATTATGGCAAGTAATTCTTTGAATTCATCATGTATCTTCTGTAACAAGTGCTTCACATATTACCATTTATTTAGTCATCTTCACAGTGTGAAATGCACATTGTTTTGTTTAATGTGTGTCATGCAGGGTTTTTGAGTACATTTCATACAGAGGTTTTATTGAATTTCTGTAGCTGTCATTATCTCTACACAACCTTTAGGAACTAATATTCTGTGTTCCCAGTTCTATTATCGCCTTCAGATTTAGGGATCAATATAATAATTATTATTTTTATTTACACAGCTCTGTGATAGAAAAAAGGACATGAAACACTGAGCCAAGTGTTTTATTAAAGTTGAATGATTCCATTTTCATTTTATCAAAAACATCTCATGTATATGAGTTTTGCATTTCGTGAAATGCACTGCAGTCATTTATTTGTTTTTCATTTTCTCTTGTTAAAACAACATAATATACACACACACACACACAAACACATTTAACTATAATCCCTCTGCCATCTGCTTTTATTTGCTTACTTAATAGTTGTAATGTGTACGGGTTTGTTCACAGTACCAAATGTAGATATGCATAACTATAATGAACCAATTATGCTTTATTTTTGTAACATAAGTGCAGAATATGAAATAATTTTAAGGATGGGGAAAATCTAAGTTTTATAATACGTTACACATATGTCCTGTTAGCATCTATTGACACATCACACAAAATTAATAACTGTATTGGAAAAAAAAAAAAAACAGTCCATGTACATTTTAAAAGCTTAACCCCTTAACGCTGTTACGGCGTTCTATGACGTCGCGGCTTTAAAGGGCTTTAAAGCCGTTGCGGCGGCATAGAACGCCGTAACGGCTTAAGCCCAGGGGAGGTGAGATCTACTCACCTCCGCCGCGATCCTCTTCTGGAAGGCTGCCTGACAGCCCAGGCAGCCCTCTCCCGGCAAATGAGTCCCCCTGGGGGCCATGTGATCGCTCTCAAAGAGAGCAAATATATATATATATATATATATATATATAGATAAATACATATAATTACATAAAAGATTACATTAGTATACACATAGAATATAAATACCTATAAATGCATATATATTAAAATTCTACATGTATATTTAAGTAATCTTTTAACATAATTATGTGATTTGATTAATTCAAATTTGATTGACATGCCTGACAACACAGGGAGAAAGTGCAGAGAATTTAATTCGCAAGCACTATATTTGACCCTGTAACTCTCCAAGACACCATAAAATCTGTACATGGGGGTACTGTTTTACTCGGGAGACTTCGCTGAACTCAAATATTAGTGTTTAAAACTGGTAAATTGTATTACAACGATGATATTTTAAGTAAAAGTGAAGTTTTTTTCATTTTTTACAAACGAACGGCACTTTTATGGACTATATTATTGTTGTAATATATTTTACTGTTTTAAAACACTAATATTTGTGTTTAGTGAAGTCTCCCGAGAATAACAGTACCCCCCATGTACAGGTTTTATGGTGTTTTGGAAAGTTAGTCACATATAAGGCTTGCATTTCATTTTTTTTACATTGAAATTTGCCAGATTGGTTATGTTGCCTTTGAGAGTGTATGGTAGCCCAGGAATGAGAACCCTGTATATTTAACCCTGTAACTTTCCAAGACACCCTAAAACCCATACATGGGGGGCACTGTTTTACTCTGGAGACTTTGTTGAATACAAATATTAGTGTTTCAAAACAGTAAAACATATCACAACAAAGATATCATCATTGAAAGTGCCATTTGTGCGTATAAAAAGGAAAACAATAACGTTCACTAACAATATCATCATTGTGACATGTTTTACTGTCTTGAAACACTAATATTTCTGTTTTTTCAAATTGAAATTGAAATTTGCCAGATTGGTTATGTTGCCTTTGAGAGTATATGATAGCTCAGGAATGAGAATTACCCCCATGATGGCATACAATTTGCAAAAGTAGACAACCCACGGTATTGCAAGTGGGGTATGTCAAGTCTTTCTTAGTAGCCATTTATTCACAAACACTGGCCAAATATTATTTTTTTGCTTTTTTCACACAAAAATAAATATGAACGCTAACTTTGGCCAGTGTTTGTGACTAAGTGGCTATTAAAAAAGACTAAACATACCCCACTTTCAATACCTTGGCTTGTCTACTTTTTCATATGGTATGCCATTATGGGCTAATTCTCAATCCTGGGCTACCACACTGTCTCAAAGGTAACATTACTAATCTGGCAAATTTCAATTTGAAAATGGTATATTCTATATTTGACCCTGTAACTTTCCAAAACACCATAAAACCTGTTAATGGGGGGTACTGTTGTACTCGTGAGACATCGCTGATTACAAACATGTGCATTTTCTTGCAGTAAAACCTAACAGTATTATGACATTTACAGCTAAAATGTGAGGCGGAACTACAAATTTTTTTAAAAAATTAAAATTTCTCACAGTTTTTTTAATTTTATTCATAATACATTATGTTTCATAGCTAAATATTTGATATGAAATGAAAGCCATGTTTCTCCTGAACAAAATTATATATAATAAGTGTGGGTGCATTTAATATGAAAGAGGTGAATAACGGTTGAACAGACATATAGCGCAAATTCCAGTTTTTGTTTACGTTTTGTTTTGATCAGAAAGTGTACTATTGACTCCGTCCTGAAGGGTTAAAAGGGACACTATAGTCACCAAAACAACATTAGCTTAATGAAGCAGTTTTGGTGTATAGATCATGCCCCTGCAGTCTCACTGCTCAATTCTCGGCCATTTAAGAGTTAAATCACTTTGTTTATAAACCCTAGTCACACCTCCATGCATGTGAATTGCACCGCATTCCTAAACACTTCCTGTAAAGATCCATCTAATGTTTATTCTTCCTTTATTGCAAGTTCTGTTTAATTTAGTTTTTCTTATTCCCTGCTATGTTAATAACTTTCTAGACCCTGCAAGAGCCTCCTGTATGTGATTAATGTTGAATTTACAGAGCAAGAGAAGAAATTGTTTAAGATAAATTACATCTGATTGAAAGTGAAACCAGTTTTTTTTTTGTGCAAGCTGTGTCAATCAGAGCGAGGGGAGGTGTGGCAAGGGGTGCATAAACAGAAACAAGGTGATTTAACTCCTAAATGGCAGAGAATTGAGCAGTGAAACCTGAGAGGCATGATCTATACACTAAAACTGCTTCATTAAGCTAAAGTTGTTTAGGTGACTATAGTGTTCCTTTAATATTAGCACTAATTGCTTAGCCACTTTTTCTTGATTATTTTGTATAAATAAATATAAAGGACTATATAGAGCCCCTCAGCACAAAAAAAATAAATAGAAACTACAGACATAAAATTAGCAACTATTTCATGATCTGAAGCAGAAATGTTACTTATCTAAAAAAGAAACATTTGAATAAAAGATTAGAAATCACAACTAGCATTAACATTTTTTTCTTGAGATGTTCCATTTACTATTAATATGTGTATTAAACAATTAACAAGTAACATCACAATCCAGTTCAGTACAGGCACAGCCAAGGCACACAATGTAAATGAGAAAGAGAAAATAGTTATTGCTTCAGTTTCTCTAATCTAAGACAAAATGTCTTCCCTGTAAATGACTATTACCCAGGAATATCAAAGCCTCAATCGTGTCTGCCCAAGTTCCGGTAAGATGGCAAAGGTGTGCCTTATCTTTCTTGGTGCTAGTATAGTTACCATATTAATTGATATATCCTCCTCTAAGAGTTCCTCATTTCCTCCATTAAATCCACTTTTTCTTATCTGCAAATGATTTTAGATAGGAAGGGTCTCCTCTAACCCTTACCTGACAACAAAACAATTCTAGTGAAATACAACTGAACTTTTTCGTAATATTCCAGTATTGTCAGTTTAGTGTATTTAAAACATACAGGTATTTCAAATGAATACAAGTAATCATAATGCTAATGCATTGCTCCAACACTCTCAACCTGTGATTGTTGTTCAGGTAGGAAGATGTGTGAATCCCACAAATATCCAGACAGTGAAAAAGGTTAATTGTGTCCGTGTACCATTGAGAGATCTTGTCTTATTTTATCAAACTGCTCCTAATCTGTTTTACAACAACACAGGAGATGTTTTTTTTCAGATGTTTGGCCCCTTCAAACATAATCCAACAATAATATTGACTAACCCAGTTTTACTATAAATTTAGACGATAATAAAAACAAAAGGTGTGAAAATTAACATAAGATTGGCTATACAAAAGATAAGACTTTGCAAAAGATATTGGCATACTTCTCTTGGTTTAACAACATGCTCAATAACAATCTATCCTTCTGCGATATGTTAACTGCAATTATGAACATATCCTTCTGGATGATGTGCTGGTCAGTAACTTCACTTTGTGCATATGCATGACACAATGATCATTACAAGATATTGTACACTTTTGACCTTTGGGAATACCTAATGCTATCTATATCTATCTGTGAATTTAAAGGCAGCATAAGCAGAGCTTGCACTGTTTCCATGTGCTAATAGCTAAAATTAAAAAAGATCACTGTCAGAAGACAAAAGAGCAGGAGGGGTGAAAGAAGGAGGTAAAGAAAAGGACAGAAATGAGAGATGAGAGCTGATTGGAGGCCATGAATCCATGTCTTTAGTTTCTTCTGAAATGTGGAATGGTCCTCATTTTTTTTTATATCTGAGTGGAAGCCATTCCAGAGCTCTGCACTAATGAGAATCATTGTTTTTATTACTTGCATAAGTAGAACCTTAAAGGGACACTATAGTCAACTGAAGTGGTCTGGTTGCCAGGTCCCTCAGGTTTTAACCCTTCACATGTAAACATATCAGTTTCAGAGATTACGGTAAGCTGCTGAAGGGGTTTTAACCCCTTCAGCGCCACGGGAGGGGGACCCTGAGGGTGAGGGTCCCCCAAGGATGACATAGTGTCAGGAAAACGGGTTTGTTTTCCTGACACTATAGTGATCCTTTAAACATGCTTGTATTGGGAATATTGATGAGGTGATGAGATGGTTTTCTCTGTAAACCATCGTGTGAGCTTCATAGATATAATTTATAATGCCAGTTCTTAAGTATTTCTTTCTAGTTTTAAATACGATGTCTTCTTTTTAATCTTAAAGGGTTACTCAAAGCCCCATGGCCACTTCGGTGATTTGAAGTGGTTATAGTGCATGGATTCTGTATGTGCAGCATTTTGCCATGAATTATATTATTAAATATAGTATTAAAATACTTCATACTTGGACAGTTCAGCTCCCTGTGAGTTTACATGTGTTGCTGTTAATGTATATATCACTAGATATGTTTATATCCACTATTTTTTTGTTTTTCATCAGTTTTTTGTCAGCTGTATTTTTTAGTTTCCCATTGTCTACATATATGAATATTGTGCTAATAGATATCTAATGGCAGTGAAGGTACCACTAAAGTTCACTATCTGAGTTTGAATAGGCTTATTATCAAGTGAGTTTGCATTTGTTTCTGTTTACTTTGTTGTGATATAATCGCCTTTAGGACCGATGACGGTTCAGGACTGTCATCAGAAGCATCCCCTTGAGGACTGATAACGGTCCTGAACCGTCATAATTACTTACCCGATC
Organism: Pelobates cultripes; assembly: GCA_933207985.1. Taxonomy (NCBI): domain Eukaryota; kingdom Metazoa; phylum Chordata; class Amphibia; order Anura; family Pelobatidae; genus Pelobates; species Pelobates cultripes. The sequence goes on along the minus strand of OW240914.1, from coordinate 236,997,325 downwards.
GCCGCCATTCCCCTACCAGTGATCATGTTGCTCCTCGTCTGGGGGGACTGGCTGACAGTCCAGACAGTCCCCCCTCTGCAAATTAGGCCCCCGCGGGCCATGTGATCTCTAACAGAGCAGTCACATGGCCGCAATAGGTGTCCATGTATCTGTCTGCAGGGGGACTGCCTGTGCTGTCAGGCAGTGTCCCTGCTGCTGGAAAATAAAAATATATTAGTAAATAAAAAAAATTATAATATATGTATATATATGAGATATATAAATATATTATATCTATATATAATATGTATATATAGCTTGTATAAATAATGTAATATTAAGTATGTTTTTTATATTAATATATACATATATTAATTTAAAAATACACTTAGAATTACATTACATACGAATATATATATTATATATAATAACTATATGTTGTGTGTATATATATATATATATATATATATATATATATATATAGTTAATACAATGCTAAACAAAAATCTGCACACCAGTCAAGCCATAAGACTTGCTTTTCCCACAGAAATCCCAAATCCGCAGTGATGTTACAACCGCAAAGGATTCTGGGTGGGCATATGCAAATTAGTTTAACAAAGAATCACATTTTTGCCTCATTATATATATATTATAAAATAACCAACAAATAAACAAAAATATATTTAAAAAAATTTAAAGATAATAATATTTTTATATATATATATATATATATATATCTGTATATATATATATATGTAATTTTATTCTAAGTGTATTTTGATATATATATATATATATATATATATATATATATAAAATACACTTAGAATAAAATTATATATATATATATATATATATATATAAATAAATAAAAATAATACTATATATATATATATTGTTTTATTTTATTTATATATATCCATATACATAATTACATAAATAATTTCATAAATATACACATAGACTTCAAATATATAAATATGTATATATATATTTAAATTCTACATGCATATTTATGTAATATTTTTACATAATTAAGTAATTTTATTGATTGCAATTTGATGGACCTGCCTGACAACCCAAGCCGAAAGTCCAGATAATTTAACTTGCTAGCATTGTATTTAACCCTGTAACTTTCCATGACACCCTAAAACGTGTGCATGCGGAGTACTGTTTTACTCGGGAGACTTCACTGAACATATATTATTGTTTTTTTAAAACACATCACAGAGATGATATTGTCAGTGAAAGTGAAGTTTTTTGCATTTTTCACACACAAATGGCACCTTCACTGATAATATAATTGCTGTGATATGTTTTAATGTTTTAAAACATTAATATTTGTGTTCAGCAAAGTCTCCCAAGTATAACAGTATAACAGTACCTCGCATGTACAGGTTTCCTAGTGGTTTTGAAAGTTGCAGTGTCAAATATAAGGCTTGATTTTCTGTTTTTTCACATTGAAAATTGCCAGATTGGTTATGTTGCCCTTGAGATAGCCCAGGAATGACAATTACCCCCATGATGGCATACTATTTGCAAAAAAAGACAACCCAAGGTATTGCAAATGTCTTTTTTAGTAGCCAAAATATTTAGTGTTCAAAATAGTTTTTTTGCATTTTTAACACAGATATATAAATGCTAAATTTGGCCAGTGTTTGTCACTGACTACTAAAAAAGACTGGGTTGCCTACTTTAAAAAAATATGTATGCGTGAGATGTAATTCAGAGATTTATGACAGATAACAGTGTTATAATGTCACTATTGATTCATTAAAAAAATATATATCTTGAAACAGTAATGTCCTACTTGGACTTATAGCCCTATAACTTGCAAAAAAAGCAAAACGGCATGTAAACACTGTTTACATGGAGAAAATGTTGACTCTATTTAGAAGTCTTTTCATTAGCTTTTGTAGATGAGTAAAAGATTTTTCAATAAAAGTAAAAAAATTTTTTTTCCCATTTTTTACATTATATGACATTTTATGATACAAATAATATTATATAAAGAAAGCCCTTCTTGTCCAGAAAAAAATAATATACTGCCCTATTATAGCCCTAATATACTATGGGAACAGTAAATGAGAGAGAGAAAAATTACAGTTAAACACAAACTTCACAAAAGTGTTAAAACAGCCCTGGTCCTTAACGTACAACATGGCCAAAACAGTCCAAGTTTTAATGGATTATAATATTGCACATTGTGGCGAAATGGACCTTGCCACTAGTTTTTGGAGGGGACTGATTGCCAGCCTCGTGCCTTGGGACTATGGCCCCTGGGAGATTGGGCACTTTAAAAACAGCATTGGGGCTTATGGACTTCTATTGGACTGTGTATGGCCCTTGCTAAACTTTAACCCCTTGGCGATTTTATTCTGATCGTGGGATCTGAGTGCTGTTCGGATATATTGAGTGCTACGATCCAAGCTATCTGGGGATATGTTGAATGTATATGTTTTATGCAGTAATTGTAACACTGTGTAATTTTATGTCTTTTTACTAACATGTGGCTAATGGAGTTTTGCCTCTGTCCTTGGAGATAATTTGATTACTTCCCAATTATCTCCAGGATAGAGAGGAGGGATTGTAATGTGCATGTGGGAGTGGTTAAGGTTAAACTATCCTGATTGGTTACTGTCCAGTTTGTGTCCCAGTGTCCCACCAGGTCCCCTATGGGAGTGTCCACCTGGTGGGAAACCTGCATAAATACCGGGAAGGTAGCCCAGATTAAACAGATCACTGCTTGACCCTCAAAACGAAGTGTCGTCTCGTTCTTGGGGGGATTTGATTGTATGCTGTTACAGTTCGACTGCCAGGAGTGTAAACTGTTCGTATGGTTTTTCCTGTTCGGCTGTTTACAGCATTCGTATGGTTCTAGTTCGGGAGTTGGAGAATTCGTGTGTTTCCAGTTCGGTAGTTAGAGAATTCATGTGTTTCCTGTTCGGGAGATTGGTGCTTGCAGTAGTTGCCTGTTTATCTGGAAGGGAATATCGCCTAATGGTTTTTAACCCCTTGTGTGCTTAACGGTCCGTTACACACACTTTGCCTCCTATTTTGAATTTCTCCTTTATGAGAATCATAGATTAAATATATACTAACATCCACATATCCTGTGATGGTAATTATACTGCCAGATGCCATCTTCAATTGCTTTAATATGTGTGAGTTGAATGTGCATATTTTATTTCAACTTGATTCCATCCTCTTTACAGGGATTTTGCATATACAATCAGTTTTCTCTATAAGTGGACCTTTGTTATGTCTTTGGTTGAACCCCCAAGAATGCTTTATGTGATCTGTTGCATAAGAAGATTTTGGACATATATGGATTGATCCATGCAGTTCATATCAGAATTGTGGCAAACCTAGCCACTTCAGATTATGCTGTTATATGTCTAAAGGTTGTCCTAGAAAAGCTGGTCAAATTCTGTTAGTTTATGTATTCGCTTATAACTGTAATAGAGGGCATTCGTATGCTAGCAGCCCGAAAGCCGCTAGCATTCATATGGTAGTTTCACGAACAGTGACTTTCAACTCTGTTCGTGAAACGAACAAAGTACCGAATGGGAGCCCACACACAGGGGGTCATGTGGCTCCCATTAACTGATTGCAACATTGTATCAATCGGCTTCTAATTGATTCTCCGGGTGGCCGTCGTTCAGATACCGACCACGCGGCGGCGGCCATCTTGGATTCCCTTTTAGCTCAGCGGTGTCTGGTCGTCGAGTGCCTGGAACTAAAGTCGGCTACTAGACGGCGCGAACACCGCTGGACTTCCAGGCCGTTCGGGAGTGCCGGTCTTTCGGTACTTTCTTCCAACCTATGCATTTGTGACTTTCTGAAGAGTTGGTGGTAAAATGTATTTCGTGCGGCGTTCGGTTAGTTATGCTGGGATCTGTGTGGTACTTTCACAAAGTGTGCGCTCAGACCCCAGCTACCTGCCGAACGGTCATTCGGTACAATGGCACAAATAAAATATAAGTTACAGATTTATATGTGAAAAGCCGGTTCTGCTGTACGGAGGGATAATTCACTTAATTATCCCTCTCGTACAGCAGTGCATGGTGGGAGAAATGTCCTGCATGTTCAGTTCCCCATGTAGTCCTCTACTGTATAACCCCTGTAAAGTGATTAAGGAAACCCCTTGCATGGGGAACCACATAAATACTGGATCTTGTGAATAAAATCGTCAGTTGACTCCCAGAACTGTGTTTCGTCCGGTTACTGGAGGGATTTGGGATATTGCCTTCATTTTCAGCGTTACGAGTTACTTTCTTTTACCAGCGGAGATATTAGGATTTAATATTGCAGCTCCGCTACAAGAATGTTGTATCTATTATAATTTTCTTCTCCTCTAAAATAATTTGCCATTTCCTTAGATACCATAATGTTAAGTAATGATAAGTATGATATATTCTCTTTAAAATGCTCTTAGACATTATTTTTCCAATATGTTTTAATTTAATAAATAACAGTCCAAGCACTGTAATCACTACAGCACACTGTTTTTGAGCAGTTTGACCAGTGTGATCAGATGTCCCGGTTTTACCAGAAACTTTCTCGGGATGCATTCATGTCCCAGATTATGCAGAGCTGCCTCCCTTCCCCATGTGCTGAGGCCAACAAGAGAGATCCTTTCATCACCCCTGACAGCCCGCAGAGCAGGCCCTATTATCTGCCTTCCTGCACCCCCCCACCCCACACACTGCACCCTTACACACACTGCATCCTTACACACACTGAACCCCCAACACACACTTTACCCATACACACACAGCAACCCCTACACACACAGCAACCTCTACACACAGAGCACCCACACACACTGAACACCTCCACACACTGCACTCTTACACACACACACAGTGCACCCTCCACACACTGCTCTCCCCCACACACACACTGCACCCCCCACAAATACCGGATCCCGAACACACACTGAACCCCTACACACACTGCACCCAAACACAAATTGAGCCCCTACACACACTGAACCCCTACACACATTGCACACCCCCACACACTGAACCCCTACACATACTGCACCCCCACACACACACTTAACCCTTACACATGCTGCACCCCCCACACACACTGCACAACACACACACATCCCTCACTGCAGTCTGTCTGTGTGTGTTCAGCAGTCTGTACGTATTGAGCAGTCTGTGTGTGTATTCAGTTGTCTATGTGTATGTATTTAGCTGTCTATGTGTGTGTATATGCACTTATCAGTCTGGGTGTGTGTGTTTTCAGCAGCCTGTGCGTATGTATTCAGTCTGTCTGTGTGTGTGTATTCAGAAGTCTGTCTGTGTTTGTGTTTATTCAGCAGTCTGTATGTATTAAGCAGTCTGTGTCTTTATTCAGCAGTCTCTGTGTGTGTATGTATTTAGCAATTTGTGTGTGTATGTATTCAGCAGCATGTGTGTCTGTATTCAGCAGTCTGTGTATGTGTATTCAGCAGTCTGTGTATATGTTTTCAGCAGTCTGTGTGTGTGTTATTCAGCAGGCTGTGTGTGTGTATTTAGCAGTCTATGCGTGTGTGTACTCAGCTTTCTGCATGTGTGTATTCAGCAGTCTGTGTGTGTGTGTGTGTATTTAGCAGTCTGTGTATGTGTGTGTGTATTTAGCAGTTTGTTTGTGTGTGTATGTATTCAGCAGTCTGTGTGTATGCATTTAGCAGTTTGTATGCGTATGTATTTAGCAGTCTGTGTGTGTATTTAGCAGTCTGTGTGTATGTGCAGTGGTGTATTTAGGATTTGTGCTGTCCTAGGCAGGACGGTGCTCGGGCACACCCCCGCCCGGTCTGACGTCGTTTTCCGGCTTCATTAACCGGCGCAGAGGGTGCTAAGCAGGAAGAGCTCAGGTGAGTATGCTCCCTCGCTGCCCGCCTCGGGGGGCTCAAAAGTGACCAGCTGGCCAGCTCTTGAGCCCCCCAGGACACGAGGCAAGCAAGGGATCAGCCTGGGCGTTTTGGGGCGGCTTTTTTTGCCGCCCCCTGCAAAGTGCCGCCCAAGGCAGATGCCTTGTTTGCCTCATGGCAGACACGTCCCTGTGTGTGTGAATTCAGAAGTATGTGTGTTTTTACCAGCAGTCTGTGTGTATGTATTCAGCAGTCTGTGTGTGTATTATTTAGCAGTCTGTGTGTGTATTCAGCAGTCTCTCTGTGTGTATTCAGCAGTCTCTGTGTGTGTATTCAGCAGTATGTGTGTGTATTCAGCAGTCTCACTGTGTGTATTCAACAGTACCAGGAAGTGAATGTAACAGCCACTTCTGACCAAGAATAGCTTAAAGACTAGTGTGTATGCAGTGTGTATGTATTTCTCTAGTGTGTATGTATTTCTCTGGGGGGTTTTTTGTTGTATTTTTAAATCGCTTTATTTTCAAAATTTGGTCACCCTGAGTTTGACTTCTTATTTGGAGTTAGCAGAGCACCACAACCTGTCACCACTACTAATGCCCGCTTAGCTCTCCTGAGAACTCATCTGACAATATTGAGAATGATCTAAGCCCTGCAACGCAAGGGATAGCTCACATGAACTTACTTGCACCATAACCACTATTGTGAGCTGTAGATTTCTGGGTGTTTAGAGTGTTTCTTTAAAGATAATTTATTTGTTTTGGGACCTTGCTGGGTTTGTGTCACTCGACTTTAACCCCTTCCCGACCGAGGACGGTTCAGGACCGTCATCGGCATTTTTGCCTTGCAGACCGATGACGGTCCTGAACCGTCCTAACGGTCTTAGTTACTTACCTGATCGCCGTCGTTCCCCCGGCGGCGATCAGTGTTGCTCCGGTTGTGGGGAGACTGCCTGCAGCCCAGACAGTCTCCCCACACTGAATTAGGACCCCTGTGGCCATGTGATCGCTCAACAGAGCGATCACATGGTCACAATAGGTGTCCATGTGTCTGCCTGCAGGGGGACTGCCTGTGCTGACAGGCAGTCACCCTGCAACTGTAAAATAAAATAAAAATTAAAGTTAGTGTTAATTAAAAAAATAATAATAATTATATATGTGTATATATGATATATAGACATATATTATATCTATATAATATATGTCTATATATCATATATATAATGCCATACTAAGTGTATTTTTATATTAATATGTACTTATATTAATATAAAAATACACTTATAATTAAATTACACACGTATATATATAATATATATAATAACTATATATATTGTATATATATATTATTATAAAATATAAATAATAAGTAATTTAAATTAAATAAAAATTTTTTAAATAATAATAAAATTTTTAAAAAAATTATATATCTATATGAAATTTTATTCTAAATGTATTTTAAAATTAATATATATATAGTTATATCAAAATACACTTAGGATGAATTTGTATATATATCTATGTATATATAAATAAAAATAATACGAAATATACATATGTCCATATACAAAATTACATAAATAATTATATAAATATACACGTAGACTTAAACTATATAAATATGCATATATATTTAAATTCTACGTGCGTATTTATGTAATATTTTTACATAATTCAGTAATTTTATTGATTGCAATTTAAGGGACCTGCCTGCCAACCCAGGCCGAAATTCCAGAGAATTAAATTTGCTAGCATTGTATTTTACCCTGTAACGTTCTACGACACCCTAAAACCTGTACATGGGGGGTACTGTTTTACTCGGGAGACTTCGCTGAACACAAATATTAGTGATTCAAAACTGTAAAACATATCACAGCGATGATATTGTCAGTGAAAGTTACTTTTTTTGCATTTTTCACACACAAACAGCACTTTTACTGATGATATAATTGTTGTGATACGTTTTCCAGTTTTTAAACACTAATATTTGTGTTCAGCGATGTCTCCCGAGTAAAACAGTACCCCCCATGTACAGGTTTTATAGCATTTTTGAAAGTTACAAGGTCAAATATATGGGTCAAATATTTTTACATTGAAAATTGCCAGGTTGGTTACGTTGCCTTTGAGAGCGTATGGTAGCCCAGGAATGAGAATTACCCCCATGATGGCATACCATTTGCAAAAGAAGACAACCCAAGGTATTGCAAATGGGGTATGTCCAGTCTTTTTTAGTAACCACTTAGTCACAAACACTGGCCAAAATTAGCGTTCAATTTAGTTTTTTTACTTTTTTCACACACAAACAAATATGAATGCTTACTTTGGCCAGTGTTTTCGACTAAGTGGCTACTAAAAAAGACTGGACATACCCCATATTGAATACCCTGGGTTGTCTACTTTAAAAAAAATATGTACATGTGGGGTGTTATTCAGAGATTTATGACAGATAATAGTGTTACAATGTCACTATTGATAAATTTTAAAAATGTATGTTTTGAAACCGCAATATCCTACTTGTACCTATAGCCCTATAACATGCAAAAAAAAGCACGTAAACACTAGGTATTTTTAAACTCAGGACAAAATTTTGAATCTATTTAGCAGTTTTTTCATTCGCTTTTGTAGATGAGTAAAAGATTTTTCAAGTAAAAGTCAAAAAACATGTATTTTTTTCAATTTTTCATCATATTTTTTTATTTTTTTTAAATTAAAATACATGAGATTATATAAATAATGGTATGTAAAGAAAGCCCCTTTTGTCCTGAAAAAAAAACAATATATAATTTGTATGGGAACAGTAAATGAGAAAGCGGAAAATTACAGACAAACACAAACACCACAAAGGTGTAAAAATATGCCTGGTCGCAAATGTACAACATCGCAAAAACAGTCCAGTCCTTAAGGGGTTAAATAGGCTTGAATAACACATGCCTAAAATAATAATTACAATTATTACAATTATTAATATGTTTATATATGTTTATTAATATGTTTATATAATTACAATTATTAATATGTTTATATTATCGGTTTTCATAGAAAACTCTTTTTAGCAAACTGAATGTGTGCCAGTTTGCAAACAGCAAATTCTTGAGTGAGCTTTAGCAGTATGTTATATTGATTATAAAGGCTCTGTTAATGTGTTCAAACTAAACATCAACTTTATAAAAAAAAACTATTCTAGTAAAACCACATGCATGTTTTAACTTGGGAACTTGCTTAATTAAAAATAATACAATTATAAATGTTTACTGCTAGCTAGAATATTGGGTGTAATTAGAAAAGGATCTAGGAGGGATACCTGCAGAGGGCATTATTGCCGCTTTTTTATTATTATTTTTTCTATGATAAGAAATAAACGCATGTAAAGATTTAATATTGGATTTGTTTCTATTTGTATAATAATTAGTGATTACAGAAGAGTCAGTATAATTATATATACTTCTACTCAAAAAGTTTCTTACAGCAAAGATCACATTTTAGGTTCTCAAGCTTAGGAGTACAATATAGGTAATATAATTTGAATTCGTACCCTCGTGTGGTATGCTAATGACGTTTGAAAAGATTTAGCCAATAATTTAATGAATAGTCACGCAAAGCCCCTTATCAATAACGTGGTGCAACTGCCCGGCCAAAAACACACACGCACACACTCACAGGATCCCTTACTTGTTTCACTATATTAATGACGTCTCACACATACAGAACAAGATTAAAACCCACCAAAAGCTATACAATTATCTATTCAGTTAATCAACGTCTAAACCACCCGATCACGCAGTATTACTACAACCGTGTATCAATAGTCAGTGGTAATGGTATCAGTGGTTATGGTGCCAGTGGCTATGGTGTTGGTGAAAAATCATGGTGTCAGTGGTTATTGTGTCTGTGGTTATGGTGTCAGTGGTTACTTGTTGGTGGTTATGGTGTCAGTGGTTATGGTGTTGTTGGTTATGGTGTCAGTGGTTATAGTGTCAGTTCATGGTACATGGTGTAATTAAACACTATCTACACTTCAAAAGTCCGCTAAACAGCATATACATCAAAATTCAGCAAGACATACACTTTATAAACCGGAATTTAGCTAGACAATATTTACACCAGAATCTAGCTAAATAATACACTTCAATGGTCTGATAAAGAATATTTACACCAAAAGTTAGCCAGATATTAACTTTTTGGATTAGAATTCAGCTAAACAATATATATAAATGTATATGCCAGAGTTTAGCTAAGCAATATATACATAAATATATAAATGCCAGCCAAACAATAATCTTCAGAAACCTTGATCTAGCTGTACAAAATTTACACAGAGCTCAGCCTTTTCTACTAACTCCAGGATCAGCGATCTAGTTGAACGAAATTTAAGCTCAACTAGTCCAGATACCGGAATTCAATCCAGACCAGAACTTTGGAAACCAGACCGTTTTCTAAACCAGCCCCTAGTCTAAACAGCCCCTCTTCTAAACAGACCTTATTCTAAACTATTCTAAACTGCCCCTAGTATAAACAAGATCTAACTGAACTGGATTTTACTCCAAATTTCAGCTAAATCAACAGAATTTTTACACAATGTCCAGCTAGCCGTACGTTTCCAAACCAACCCCTAGTCTAAATCTATACTAAACCTATTCTGAGCCTACTCTAAACTATTCTATACAGCCCCTATTCTAATACAGCCCTATTCTAATCTAACTGAACTAGATTTCATACCAAGTTCAATTAGTCATATATTTCCAAAACTAGAACAGACCCTACAGCCAAAACGGTCTACCTACAGAGCGTTTAGTCAAAGAGGTGGTCAGCCCCTTCTTCTTTCCAGTGGGAAAGGCCAGAACAGAACATATTTCAGCCCTAAGTGGTTTACCTTCAGTTCCTGGTCCCGGGGTCAGAATTTATCGACTGGACACCACAATACCCACTGCGCAAAAGCTGATGGTCTCCTGGACAAAGGAAGGTCCACGCAGTATCAGTACAGGGGTGTTGCTGTGGAGAGGTGGGTGAAATATCACCGTCTCTGCGATCTCTGTGATGATTTCCCAGCCAATGCACCAGAAATGTAATAGCAGAATTCTGAAGAAGCCACGCACAGAGAGTCCGGACGCAGGTCAGTTCCTTCAGTGAGCAAGCCTGATTGTCTGCAAAGGTAGCCTTCTGGAAGACAACAGTAAGACTTTATCCTGCACACCTTCATTTATTTTTAACTTAACCACCCTGTACATTTATTTTATTTTATTTAAGATATCCTGTGTACATTGTATATTTTCTTGTTTTCTTGTATTTATATCTTGTCTGTTATGCTAAAGTGTAGTTTTGCTAGCCCTGTATGTAATTGTTTTATTCACCTATATGCATTCCTCTATTTCCCCTCTGATTTGTGACTGACCTCTGATCCCTCCCTTTTCTTATTGATATGTTTGTTTTTATTTGAATATCCATCTCTTCATCTCTGTACCTAGATACATTTCCCCCTCCCTTACCTTTATTGCAAGCTCTCTGACCCTCACATCTCTTTATTCAACGGCCTGATTCCCCAACTTTGCAAGCCCATTCCTTCAGTTAGCAAGCCTGACTTTTCTTCCTGGCTTCCCCACTTCCTCTCATCTAGCACTCCTTCCCTTATACTTGGGGATTTTTAATATCCCAATCAATAACCCCAATTGCACTGATGCCTCTCGTCTGCTCTCTGTAACCTCCTCCTTTGGCCTTACGCAATGTTCCAATTTAGCAACTCATACAACAGGAAACACTCTTGATCTTGCCTTCACCAACCTCTGTACTGCCTCTAAACTCTCCAATATTCATTTTCCTCTATCTGACCACCATCTGCTGACTTTTGACATTGGCATACCTAAGACCCAATTGCCACCACCGTCTGAACATTACTCTCACAGAAACCTCCAATGTCTTGACCTAGAGCATTTCTCCCATCAATCTCCAAACTCTCATATTACCTATCTCAAACCTCACCTGTCCTAGTTCTGCAACCTCCTTCTACAATTCCACCCTCTCCTCTCAACTAGACATCATGGCACCTTGTACATTTAAACGCCGCAGGCCCCCACAACAACAACCCTGGCACACCAAGCTCACTCGATACCTCCAAAAATGCTCCAGAACTGCTGAACGCTGTTGGAGAAAGTCTCACTGTGCATCTGACTTTCTCCACTATAAATTTATGCTGAGCTCATACAGCTTGGCTCTTTCCCCTGCAAAAGTGAATTAATTTAATACCCTCATAACCACACTCTCCCGCAAACCCAAACTACTATTTCATACATTTAACTCTCTTCTTCGCCCTGCTGTTCCTCCTCCACCTACTAACTTGACCGCCTCAGACTTTGCAACTCACTTCACTGACAAGATCTCTACAATCAGAGAAGAGATCTCTCATCTTTCTTCTTCCCCTTACAATACTTCCCCTAATTTCACTCCCTCTGCTGTTCTATGTTCATTTGCACCCACTACATTGGAAGAGGTTTCTGCTCTGCTCCAGTCCTCCCGCCCCACCACCTGCTCCCTAGATCCAATTCCCTCACATCTCATCCGTACTCTGTCTTCTCTTTCTCCACCTCTCACTAAAATTCTCAATCTCTCTCTCTCCTCTGGTATATTTCCATTGCCCTTCAAACATGCAGCTGTAACCCCATTTCTAAAGAAGCCCAATCTTGACCCTAACTCCCCATCCAACTATCGTCCTATCTCGCTACTGCCTTTTGCATCCAAGATCCTTGAAAAAATAGTGTATGCGAGATTAACAGACTTCCTCGAGTCCAACTCTCTGCTAGACCCGCTTCAGTCTGGTTTCCGCGCTAAGCACTCTGGCACTGACCGAAGTATCCAATGATCTACTCGCTGCAAAATCTCGTGGTCACTACTCTATCCTAATTCTCCTTGACCTGTCTGCGGCTTTTGACACTGTTGATCATCAACAGCTTCTTCTCATCCTCCGCAATAGCGGTCTACAAGATATTGCTCTCTCCTGGTGCTCCTCCTACCTCTCCCAGCGCTCTTTCAGTGTTTCTTTCTATGGCTCTGCTTCTTCTCCCCAACTACTCTCTGTTGGTGTCCTCCGAGGTTCAGTCCTTGGTCCCCTACTGTTCTCCATCTATACTGCCTCCCTTGATATTTGGCTTCCAGTATCATTTCTATGCAGATGAAATGCAAATCTACCTGTCCTCTCCTGATCTCTCCCCGTCCCTCTTGACTAGTGTCTCTGACTGCCTCTCTGCTGTTTCTAACTGGATGGCTGCCCACTTCCTTAAACTAAACTTGACCAAAACTGAAATTCTGGTCTTTCCTCCCTCAAGTGTTGTTACTCCTGTGTCTCCCTTCAAGTCAACGGTGCTACCACAGCTCCACCACGCAGGCTCGCTGCCTAAGTGTTCTCTTTGACTCCGACCTCTCCTTCAAGCCTCATGTTCAATCTATCGCCAAATCCTGTCATTTCCATCTCAAAAACATTGCGCGCATCCGCCCCTACTTAACGCCAGATGCGACTAAGGTGTTGGTCCATTCCACTGTCCTCTCTCGACTTGACTACTGTAATCCGCTTCTCAGTGGTCTTACGTGCTCCCAACTTGCGCCGTTACAGTCCATAATGAATGCGGCGGCGAGGCTCATTTTCCTGTCCACCCACACCTCCCATGCCTCACCCTTCTGTCAGTCCCTACATTGGCTTCCTATAAAATATAGAGCTCAATTTAAAATTCTGGTTCTTGCTTTCAAATCTCTACATAATGCTGCTCCCACCTATCTATCCTCCCTTATACACAAGTATGTCCGGTCTAGGCCCTTACGATCTGCTGAAGACTTACGTCTATATTCTGTCCATACTCCCACCTCGGATGCTCGCCTTCAAGACTTTTCCAGGGCTGCACCGTTCCTGTGGAACTCGCTTCCCTCCTCCGTTAGACGCTCACCCAGTCTCCACTCCTTCAAAAAATCTTTAAAAACCCACTTCTTCATAAAAGCGTATCAATTAAACTATTAATAGCTCCTGACCGATTCCTCTTCTGCAACTGTCATTAGTCTAATACTATCCTTACCTTTTTGTGTCATTTTACCCCACTCCCTCTAGCATGTAAGCTCATTGAGCAGGGCCCTCAACCCCTTTGTTCCTGTGTGTCCAACTTGTCTGGTTACAACTACATGTCTGTTCGTCTACCCATTGTAAAGCGCTGCGGAATTTGATGGCATCTATAAATATCATAAAAATAAGAAGCAAAGATCTTTATATTCACCAATCAGGCCTCAGCTGAACTTATGTCCAAAATGTCTGAGCACTGACCACATGGAGTATAGGCATCCCCCATCTGTACCCTTACACCAATCAGCAAACAGGATACACAGGATTACTTTATATGGACAGGCAGTATGGAATTTAGGAGAGAATGAAATGTGGTTTCAGTTCTTGCAGATGCTCAGTACATTGATGACAGTTTCCTGACTACGTGTAACTAACTAACAGATACATGTGCTTGCATATGCCATGTGGAGATTGTAGACCTACTAAATTTGGGGCCTAGCTGAGATCCCCTCACACATTCATTTCCACCATATGGCCATATTGTGTTAAGCCCACCACTACTTCACTGTACCCTAATATTGGTGGGTCCTACACTTATTCCAAAATGTAAGACAAATTAGACCATGCTTGTGTTAAATGAGCTGAAGTGGATTTTATTAAGCTATTTTAAGAACATTGTGAATATATATATATAATGCTAAGTTAATGTGATTAATAAAAATGCAGCGTCAAAACTAATCATTTAAAATGATTGTGCTTTTATACTGCATATCATATCTGTCCTATATTAAATGAAAAGTAGCATCCATCTCACATAGCAAGACTTTCAACCAGTTATCTGTTCTTTTAAAGGGACACTATAGGCACTATTACCTTTTCCTCTCATTGAATTGATTATAGTGCCTGGAGTCCCCAGGAGTCATCCTTTAATTTGCAGTTTAACCAATTTTGAACATTTTCTTATTTAGTAAGCATCTGGAGGTATGGCTGAGGCTTCCTTAGCCATACCAATTCATACTAGTACCCTACAGTGCCTAAGATGTCCCTTTAACCTCCACTTTCTTCCATTTGTGGGAGAAAGACCTTTTTCAGACACTTCTTTGTTAATCCTATAGATAGAGATAGACTCTACAGATCCTTTCTCATTCTCTCTCTTGATATTAATTTTAACACTTGATTATTTTTTTAATGCTATTCACAGATACTAACCTAAGGAGATACATGAAATATACATTGTTTTCCTGTTGAATTAATTGTTCTTTACAATTATTATGTTAAGACAAAGTTAAATAAAAGGATTCCTATCAGTAAATATACTTAATAACTATGGCAGTAATGTGTTGATGGTTGATATTGTTAAAGATTGCTAAGAATGGTGATGACAGACACAGCACAGGTAAGAATAAATCAGACATTACTTCCATGTTATCAGAATGTGCTATATGAAACAATATATGTGTATACCTGTATATTGCACTGCCATCTAGCCATAATATAAATTTTTGAATTTCAGATGCATTGCGTTGGTAATTCACTGACTTCTCTATTACAGTACGGGACATTTATGGGTTTTTTTTGTGCATAACATGAAGCAATGTAAATCCTATCAGATATGTATAACCATTTTTTTACAACAAATAATGTGTGACAGAATATTCAAGTATAAAAAAGGGACTTTTACACTTTACTGAATTAATATTGCTTGTTATAAACAGAATAAACATCATAAAAGTTTCTAGAAGAATGCATGTTTTAGTGAGATCGAAAAGGCATGATACAATAACTCTTAAAATCCAAAAAGCAGTATAAATTTACACTTGGTTCTTAGAGAACTTGTTGCCATCTGTTCTATACATATTATAGCTACTTTCCATAATGGCCAGTATTACATTTTTGAGTACTGTTTACATGTCTGATTTCTTGTTTGGATTTTATTTGGTGATTTGTTATAAATTTTTAATGTAAAAGCACTTAGTATTAGGAGTTTGACATTTTGTCTGACCTTAATCACCAAGAGGATCATGAGAGGTTTATTCAGTGGGAAGAGAACTGTTACTGCCTGACAGAAATGATGGGAAATAAGTAAACAGCCTTTTAAATCTTCACCAGAAATCAATAAGGTTTAAAGATGATGGACGTTAGTGTTTTTTGCTGCTTAAGGACTTCAACCTTTTACGGGAAAATATATTCTCAAAGTGTCAGCATTTTTTTCATGTGTGCATGGAATCACTGTAAATAGAACTCCTTGCATTATTATTGCTTTGAGGTTGATGATTATCACATGCCACAATAATGCAGAGGATTTTAGTCTGCAAACTATTTAAAAAGATTAACTCCATTAGATCTGCTGATTGATCAGTTGTATTAGAGCTTAGTAAAATACATATAAATACATGCATGCACCTATCTGTTTATCTATGTTTAATTAAATAATAATTGCAATAATTAAAATTATTTATTATTATTTATTTTCCTACCTGCTATATGCTACTATCTTTAAATGTCGTATGGCAGTAAGCTTTAAAAGTGTGTTTCTATGCACGCTACTTCTTTTACATATCTCTAAGACATTGTTTTTTTTTCACTGACTAAATTATATTCATCATCAGGGTGGGGGACAATTTAATGATCTCAAATACTTAACTCCCTTATGCCCACTGCTCCTCTAGAAGACTTATGACTATGTGATTCAAGACCTTAATGGGATAAGTATCTATCTATCTATCTATCTATCTATCTAACTATCCATCTATCATCTATCTCTCTGTCTGTCTGTCTGTCCATCTGTCTGTCTGTCCATCTGTCTGTCTGCCTTGCCATTATTGCTCAGAAAGCTACTGATAAATTTCCCAAATCACTGGTAATGCAAAAAACAGACTATCTAGCTTTGTAAATGAATACAATAAATTGGTTCTTCATCCTCAGCCTACATTAATTATTTTACTATTTCCAAAAAGAAAGCTGCCATATTCAGAGCCAACCATGAACTGGTGGCTTCTTGTGTTATGTTTTAACTTGTTTACTTTGATCTATAATCATGTTTTAATGTCATTTTGAGGGATGTGGCCCAGTGCAGTGTTTCCCCTACCCATCAGGATGAATGGAAGTGAATTCACCCACTTTTTTTCCTCTCCCTCCTGTATTTAGTTGTCTCCAGCTATTTTATACGGAGAAGAACTAAATCTCTGGATATCCTAATGATCTTTTAATTTAGTACAGCACTCTTTTTTGAGTAATATCCAGGCATGAAAACCACTTTAGCTTAATGTAGTGATTTTGGTGTATAGATTATGCCCTGCAGCCTCACTGCTCAATTATCTGCCATTTAGCAGTAAAATCACTTTGTTTGTACAGCCCTTGTCACACTCCCTGCATGTGAATTACACAGCTTTTCCAAAAACGTCTAGTATTTAAACCTCCTTTACTGCACATTCTGTTTAATCTCATTTCTCCTGCTCTGTTAAGAGCCACTGAAGGCCTGCAGGAGCCTCCTTTGTTTGATAAAAGTCTAATTTAAGTTATAGCTGATTGAAAGTAAAACCATTTTGTTTTCCAGCAGGCTGTGTCAGTCATAGCCAGTGGAAGTGTGACTAAGGCTGCACAAACTGAAAGCAGGGGGCGTGACATACACAACTAAACTGATGCATTAAGCTAAAGTTGTTTTAATGCGTATAGTGTCCCTTTAACCACTTAGTGACCGCAGATGTACTGGGTATGTCAGCCAAAAAATTGGCGTTAACAACCGCTGACATATCCTGTACATCAGCGGCCAAAATGAGCGCTGGAAGCGATCGTCATCGCTTCCAGCTGCTCTAAGGGTACTACACGATGCCGCGATATCAAGGCATCATGGAATACCCCATCACTGGCGGGCACCCGTGGCCCACATGGCACCAGGCAGTGTAGTGCAGAGCATCGGAAGTCTTCAGGCAGGCTTCCGATGCTCTGCCTGTACTAAGTGCGTTGAGGGGTGAGGCACTCAGTAAATGTTTTAAAAAAAATTAAATGAAAAAAAAAATTTTTAAATAAAAAAAATTACTCCCTACCCTCCCTCTCTCTTCCTCCCCTCCCTCTCTCTCCCTCCCCATGTACTTACCGATCTAAAAGAGCAGTCACATGGCCGCAATAGGTGTCCACAGTGCTGCCAGCAGGGGGACTGCCTGAACTGACAGGAAGTCCCCCTGCTAGAGAAAAAGTAAAAAAAAAAAGAATCTTATATATAACGTCATATTAAGTGTATTTTTTTTATTAATATATACATATATTAATATAAAAAGGCACTTAGAGTAAAATTACACACCTATATATATATATATATATATATAATAAATATATATATATATATATATTAAAATTAAATAATTAATTAAAAATAAATAAAAAAACGTTAAAAATATTTAATAAAAAAATAAAAATATATGTAGATATGTATATGTGTGTGTAATTTTATTCTAACTGTATTTTGATATTAATATAGATATATATATATATATGTATATCAAAATAAATTTATATATATATATATATATATGTATATATATATATATATATATAAAATTTAATTTAATTCTATGTATATCTCCTTAAACATATCTCCTTAACGACCATGGACGTACTGGGTACATCCGACAAAAAATGGTCGTTAAGGACCACAGACGTACCGAGTATGTTCGCGGCAAATAGGAGCCCTGTACTTACCTGAACCAGCGATCCGTGGCGATCGCGGTCGGGGGGGACTGCCGGAGAGCCCAACAGTCCCCCTGCAGCAGCTCCGCACCCCAGCCCTCCAGGGCCATGTGATCACCATGATCACATTGCCGCAACAGGACTCTAGGAGCTGCCAGCAAGGGGACTGTCTGAGCTGTCAGGCAGTCCCCCAGGCTGCTAAAAAGTAAAAAGAAAAAAATATGTTTTACATATATTATATATGTATAATATATTGTAAAATAATTAAAGCATTTTATAATACATTATACATATTTAATGCATTTATATGATTTCATTATGTGTTTTGAGATATATACACATATATCTCAAAATACACTTATAATGCAATCATATATATGCAATGCATTATATATGTATAATATATTCTAAAATGTTTTAATTATAATATATTATACATATACAGGAAATAAAAGTGTGTGTGTTTATATATATATATATATATATATATATATATAAACACACACACACACATACAAATTATATACACATATAATAATAGCTTGGTTGCTACATCTAAGTGCTGCTTCTAAGTGCGTGATTGGAGATATTCTGGAGAGTTTTACAGAATATTCAACTGTCTAAGATTTTGCTAAGAGTTTTCTTTTCCACTGTTACAGGTAAGATTAATCTATAGGAAAAGGTTACTGATTGGACAAGGTTTGACTTCCTGTTGGTAATTGGTAAGATTCATCTATAGGAAAAGGTTAATGATTGCCCAAGGTTTGATTTCCTGTTGGTAATTGGTAAGGCATTTGGTTTGATTAGCTAGATGTTTGCTATTAATTGTTGGTTAATTAGCTATTGTTTGTAAATAAGCATAGGCCCACCTAGGTGTTGAACATTCCTAGTGGGTGGTGCTTTTTAGGAGTTATGTAAGGGTTATGGTCATTGGCTTGGCTAATATAGCTTGGTTTCTACATCTAACTGCTGCTTCTAAGTGTGTGATTGGGGATATTCTGGAAATAAACTGGAGGTAATCTGAGGTATACAGGAGGACAAATAAACAGTTAAGATTTGTTTGATTTAAATTGTTCACCTTATTAAAATGACAGACTTAGTTCAGTGTAATAGTTGTTGTGCATTTGTTTCACGTTCCACTTTTTGGAGTTTTGGATGCTGTCTAATCTGTAGACAGTTCTCTATATTGCTGCAGGAGATTGTATTTTTGAAGTCTGAGATTTGTAAATTATCTGGGAAACAAACTTAGGCTGGAACTGCTGCAAAGCCACTGCCGCAGAGACGTACTTGGAATGGCAGATGGATTACTGTAGGATCTGGTAGACTTAGCGTTGTGGATAAAAGGCATATTGCACAGTCTTTTGCTCTACATAATTCATTTTCAGAGTTTCAGAGTTGTGGCAACTGACATTTAATGTGGATAAGTGCAAGGTAATGCATCTTGAGCGTAAAAAACCCAAGAGCAGAGTACGGAATATTTGATAGAGTCCTAACCTCAACATATGAGGAAAAGGATTTAGGGGTGATTATTTCTGAGGACTTAAAGGTAGGCAGACAATGTAATAGAGCAGCAGGAAATGCTAGCAGAATGCTTGGTTGTATAGGGAGAGGTATTAGCAGTAGAAATATGGAAGTGCTCATGCCATTGTACAGAACACTGGTGAGACCTCACTTGGAGTATTGTACGCAGTACTGGAGACCGTATCTCCAGATGGACATTGATACTTTAGAGAGAGTTCAGAGAAGGGCTACTAAACTGGTTCATGGATTGCAGGATAAGACTTACCAGGAAAGGTTAAAGGAACCAGGGGCGCGCTGGGCCGGGGGGCAGGGAGGCAATTACCCCCCAGGCCGCCCTAAATCGTTTGCAAAACGGGCGCTGCAGGGCCAGCCGGTCCTGGGTGCCTGGAGGAGGGAGGTGCCGCGCGGAGCAGGCCGTTGGCCTGTCACAGGGAGCCCAGCAGGTAGCCAGCTGGCCACCTAGGGCGTCCCGGTACCGAGGCAGAGTAGGCACCTGCTTGTCCCAGACAGCAGGTGCCTACTCTGCATCAATATACCGGCCGCCTGAGGAAGGAGGCAGGCGGCGGCGAGGGAGCACTGCCTCTGCTTATGATCTTCCTGCTCCCTCGCACGCCCTCTGTGGTGATGCCGAGAGCCGGAATATGACGTCATTCCGGCCCCGCATCACTAAACTGCGCGAGGGAGCAGAGAGGAGCAGAAAATCACTGGACCCCCAGGGCAAGGACCAGAGGACTCCTAAAGGTAGGAGCAACAAGGAATTTGTGTGTGTGTGTCTGGAAGTGTAAGTATGTGTGTGGAAGTGAGTGTGTGTGTGTGTCTGGAAGTGAGTGTGTGTGTCTGAAAGTAAGTGTGTCTGTCAGTAAGTGTGTGTGTGTGTCTGTTGGTGAGTGCAATGGGCACTTGACTGGATTTGCCCCCCAGGCCTGAGGCTGCCAGCCCTCCCCTGAAAGGAACTTAACATGTATAGCTTAGAGGAAAGATGAAACAGGGGTGATATGATAGAAACAATTAAATACATAAAAGGAATCAACGCAGTAAAGGAGGAGACTATATTTAAAAGAAAAAAAACTACCACAACAAGAGGACCTAGTCTTAAATTAGAGGGGCGAAGGTTTAAAAATAATATCAGGAAGTATTACTTTACTGAGAGGGTAGTGGATGCATGGAACAGCCTTCCAGCTGAAGTGGTAGAGGTTAACACAGTAAAGGAGTTTAAGCATGCGTGGGATAGGCATAAGGCTATCCTAACTATGAGATAAGGCCAGGGACTAATAAAAGTATTTAGAAAATTGGGCAGACTATATGGGTTGAATGGTTCTAATCTGCCGTCACATTCTATGTTTCTATGCAATTTAAATGGAGTCCAAGAAAAATGGGATTATTTAAAAGTTGCACTATTGAAGGCAACAGAAAATTGCATTAGGCTTGTCAGTAAAAGCAAAAAATTCAAGAAACCACTGTGGTACTCCGCAGATGTGGCCAAAATAGTTAAAAACAAAAAGTTAGCATTTAGGAATTATAAAAAAACCCAGAGTGAGGGAGACAAAATGATCTATAAGATTAGGCAGAAAGAGGCTAAGCAAGTTATAAGAGCTTCCAAATCACACACAGAAGAGAAAATAGCACAGTCAGTAAAAAAGGGGGATAAAACATTTTTTAGATACATAAATGAGAAAAGAAAAGTAAAACAAGGATTAGTTAGATTAAAAACAAAAGAAGGAAGGTATGTAGAAGAGGATAAAGGTCAGGCTGACTGCCTCAATGAATATTTTTGTTCTGTATTTACAGAAGAAAATGAAGGAAAGGGACCTCAGTTGAGAAAAAGGATAAATGAGTCATTTATTACACGTGAGTTTACAGAGGAAGAGGTTCTATTTCAAATGTCAAAAGTAAAGACAAATAAGTCAATGGGACCTGATGGAATACACCCAAAGCTATTAAAAGAGCTTAGTGGTGTACTAGCAAAACCATTAACAGATTTATTTAATCAATCATTGTTAACAGGAGTAGTCCCAGAAGATTGGAAGTTAGCGAATGTTGTGCCCATTTACAAGAAAGGTAATAGGGAGGAGTCGGGCAACTATAGGCCAGTAAGCCTTACTTCAGTAGTGGGGAAAGTGATGGAAACCATGTTAAAGGATAGGATTGTTGAACATCTAAAACACATGGATTTCAAGATCAGAGACAACATGGGTTTACTTCAGGGAGATCATGCCAAACTAATCTTATTGATTTTTTTGATTGGGTAACTAAAATTATAGATCAGGGTGGTGCAGTAGACATTGCTTACCTAGATTTCAGTAAGGCTTTTGACACTGTTGCACATAGAAGGCTTATCAATAAACTGCAATCTTTAAGTTTGGATTCCAATATTGTTGAATGGGTAAGGCAGTGGCTGAGTGACAGGCAACAGAGGGTTGTAGTTAATGGAATATATTCGAAGCTTGGACTTGTCACCAGTGGGGTACCTCAGGGATCTGTACTTGGACCCATTCTCTTTAATATTTTTATTAGTGATATTGCAGAAGGTCTTGATGGTAAGGTATGTCTTTTTGCTGATGATACTAAGATATGTAACAGGGTTGATGTTCCAGGAGGGATAAGCCAAATGGCAAATGATTTAGGTAAACTAGAAAAATGGTCAGAGTTGTGGCAACTGACATTTAATGTGGATAAGTGCAAGATAATGCATCTTGGACGTAAAAACCCAAGGGCAGAGTACAGAATATTTGATAGAGTCCTAACCTCAACATATGAGGAAAGGGATTTAGGGTGATTATTTCTGATGACTTAAAGGTAGGCAGACAATGTAATAGAGCAGCAGGAAATGCTAGCAGAATGCTTGGTTGTATAGGGAGAGGTATTAGCAGTAGAAAGAGGGAAGTGCTCATGCCATTGTACAGAACACTGGTGAGACCTCACTTGGAGTATTGTACACAGTACTGGAGACCGTATCTTCAGAAGGATATTGATACCTTAGAGAGGGTTCAGAGAAGGGCTACTAAACTGGTTCATGGATTGCGGGATAAAACTTACCAGGAAAGGTTAAAGGATCTTAACATGTATAGCTTGGAGGAAAGACGAGACAGGGGGGATATGATAGAAACATTTAAATATATAAAGGGAATCAACACAGTAAAGGAGGAGACTATATTTAAAAGAAGAAAAACTACCACAACAAGAGGACATAGTCTTAAATTAGAGGGACAAAGGTTTAAAAATAATATCAGGAAGTATTACTTTACTGAGAGGGTAGTGGATGCATGGAATAGCCTTCCAGCTGAAGTGGTAGAGGTTAACACAGTAAAGGAGTTTAAGCATGCGTGGGATAGGCATAAGGCTATCCTAACTATAAGATAAGGCTAGGGACTAATGAAAGTATTTAGAAAATTGGGCAGACTAGATGGGCCGAATGGTTCTTATCTGCCGTCACATTCTATGTTTCTATGTTTCTATGTTTCTATGTTTCTATATCTAATCCCTTTTTTTTGGAAAAAAAAATATTTTATGACAATACAGAGTTACAAAACCATACATTACAACATATTTGACATACATAGTTATGAGTCTCTATATATATTACATATTGATATATAATTTTCTATTTCCACTTTTTAATAAATTACTCCACTTCTAAGTTTATAATTTACATATCATAACCAGCATGTCAACACATAACAAATTATACAATACAACACAAACCCCTTATCTCGTTTACCTGCGATGGGGACTAGAATAGATGGGACTTCATGTGCCATGTTAAAATTATACATTTGTTCGTTTAGATTATGCCCAATGGTATACCTATATACCCATATATGTGGGGTCAAAAAGATTTTTTAGAAAAAGAAAGGAGAGGGAAGAAAAAATTATGTATTACATCTATTGTGTCTTGCACAGCTAATCTTTCTTCATTATCCTTTCTTTTGATATTATTCACATTTCCATCTTTAGCTGATATACCAATTGTTCTTTGACTAGATCCCAATATGGCACCTTAATAGATTTCCAGTTTCTTGCAACCAATATTTTTGCCGCGTTAAAATATGTATAACTAGTGCAGAAAATTGCTCAAAGTTTTGGTGCATATTCAAGTGCAGCAAAAAGATGCTAGGGAGTGAATCTATCTTAATATTAGTCAAAACCTTTATTTTAATAGCGATCACACTCCAAAAGAGAACTATTGACCCACATTCCCACCAAATATGTATCATCCCTCCCCTATGAGCATCACATCTCCAACATCTATCCGAAATATTTAGATGCATTTTTGCTAATCTACTTGGGGTTAAGTACCATCTGTTCATTATCTTTTACTGTATTGATCTTTTCCACTCTTCATAACTTATATTCATGTGTATATCTTCTTCCCATCTATTTATTGTGAAACAGATAAGATTTTCAGGTTCTCTTTCATATAGATCAAGGCATCTTGACACCATTTTTTTTTATAGTGTTTCTATTTTTTACTACTTCTTCACGTTTTACTTGTTTATTTGATTTATCTTTGAGTAAATGATCATTAAAATAGCCCTTTACTCGTATATATGTAAAAAATCTCTTTACTATCGATATCTGACATTTTTCATTTTGCCATTCTCTACTATGTTACCAATTTCCTTTATCCCATTATTAATCAATTTCTGTACACTTAAATCCATCATGTTACTATTTAGTTAACTTAAAGGAAGACCATTAAAATTTTTACCTTGTACCTGTAAATCCTTTCTAAGCATGTTCCATATAGTTATTATATTATTTAAAATTTGATTGTTAGAATCAAACCTATACCTATATTTGTTTTTATTTCCATTTTTCCATAATAAAGTACTCAGTTACTCTGTTTTTTTCCCTTCGGTATATAAAATTTGCTCCATTTTATACCATATTTGGTTCTTTGCAGTATCAGATTGAGTTATAATTGTTTATGCAATGTTACATGCTTTCCATGTTTGTTGTAACTGTGGAATTACCAAACCCCCCTGTGTTTCAATGTTTCTATGTAATATATATATATATATATATATATATATATATATATATATATGTCTGTGTGTATATATATATATATATATATATATATTATTATTATTTTTTTTACACACACACACACACACATATTTTATATATATATATATATATATATATAAATATATATATATATATATAATATAAATTGAATTTTTTTTTATAAAAAAAGAATACACATGCTAACGTTTGTGACTAAGTGGCTACTACAAAAGACTGGACATACCCCATTTTGAATACCCTGGGTTGTCTACATTTGAAAATGGTATGCCATGATAGGGTTTTTTCCCATTTCTGGGCTACCATATGGTCTCAAATGGCATCACAGACCCAGCAAACCAATCTGGCAAACTGAATTGGGAAAGCCCTATATTGACCCTGTAACTTTCAAAAACAACATAAAACCTGTACATGAGGGGTGTTGTTATACTCGGGAGACTTTGTTGAACACAAATATGAATGTTTAAAACAGTAAAACGTAACAAGACAATGACATCACCAGTAAAAGTGCAGTTTTTGTGTAAAAAAGAAAATTTCAAAAAACAGTTTGTGGCTATGTGGCTACTAAAAAAGACTGGACATACCCCATTTTGAATACCGTGGGTTGTCTACTTTTACAAATGGTAGGCCATGATGGGGTTGATTTTTATTCCTGGGCTGCTATACGGTTTCAAAGGCAACATAGGCCTAACAAACCAATCTGGCAAATTTTAATGTGCAAACATCGAAAAGGGGAAAGCCCTACATTTGACCCCTGTAAGTTTGCAAAAACTCATAAAACCTGTACATTGGGGTCACTGTTGTACTTGGAAGATGGTGCTGACCATATATTTGGGTGTTCTTTGTCAGTAACACATAACAGGAACTGAGAATACATGCCTAAAGAACCATGTGAGAAAAAAATAACACAGAAAAATGACTACCCAAAGGTTTGACAAAGACTGGTGGTAGAATTAATGCATGGAAAGTATTAAAATGCCACCATTTTAAATACCATAGGGTGTCTACTTTTCAAAAATATCTGGTTTAATGGGGGTAAATTACATTGGCCGGCTTCAAAAATGTCCCAAATAGAACATAGGTGCATGATGACCAGCTGTGAAACTTTCAAATTAGAAAACTGGAATGCGCTCCCTCCTAATAAGGTCTTTTACCCCTCAGAGAACCCTACAAACCTGTACATGCGTGGTATCACTGTACTCAGGAGATGTTGCTGAACACATATTGTTTTTGGCAGTAATATGTAACAGTAACTGAAAATCCATGACTAAAGTACAATGTGTGTGAAAAATAACACAAAGAATTACTACCCCAAAGGTTGACAAAGACTGGTGGTAGAATAAGTGCATGAAAAGTGTTAAAATACCACCATTTGAAATACCCTAAGGTATGTACTATTCAAAAATATATGGTTTGATGGGGATAAATTACATTGGTAATTTAAAAAAATGTCCCAAATAGGACATAGGTGTATGATGACCATATGTGAAAATTCCAAGTTCGAAAACTGGACTGCGCACCCTCCTAATAAGGTCCTAATAAGGTATTTTAGCCACCAGATAACCTGACACACCTGTACATGGGTGGTATCATTGTACTCAGGAGATGTTGCTGAACACATATTGGGGTGTTCTTAGGCAATAATACATAACAGGAGCTGGGAATCCATGCCTAAAGTACAATGTGTGTGTAAAAAAACACACAAAAAAATGATTACCCAAATGGATGACAAAGATTGGTGGTAAAATTAGTGCAAGGAAAGTGTTAAAATACCACCATTTGAAATACCCTAGGGTGTCTATATTTCAAAAATATCTGGTTTGAAGGGGGTAAATTACATGAGCCGTCTTCAAAAATGTCCCAAATAGGACATAGGTGCATGATGACCATCTGTGAAAATTCCAAGTTGGAAAACTGAAATGCTCACCGTCCAAATAAGGTCCCCAGCGAATTCTACAAACATATACATGGGTGATATCACTGTACTCAGGAGATGTTGCTGAACACATATTGGGGTTTTCTTTGGCAGTAATCTTTAGAGTTCTCCATACATGTATTCTTAAATTGCTTTGTGTGTAAAAAACAAATCACAAATTATTATTATTTTTTGTTTTATTTGGCATAGTTTGGTTGGTAAAATGGTTGCATGAAAAGAGGCAAAATACCCCACATTTAATACCTTAAGTTGTCTTCTTTTAAAAATATATATACATGTGAAGGGTTATTCAGGGATTCCTGACAGATATCAGTGTTACAATGTAACTTGCGTTAATTTGGGAGAAAACATGGTTTGGAAATAGAAAAGTGCTACTTGCACTTATTGCCCTATAACTTTCCAAACAAAGTTAAGAACATGTTAACATTGGGTATTTTTAAACTCAGGACAAAATTTAGAAACTATGTAGCATGTGTGTTTTTTGGTGGTTTTAGATGTGTAACAGATTTTGGGGGTCATAGTTTGAAAAATTGTGTTTATTTTTTTTTTTTTTTAGTAAATTATATGATATGATGATAATGATGGTATCTTTAGACCATTTAATGGCGAGAAAAACGGTATATCATATGTGTGAGTACAGTAAATGAGTAAGAGGGAAATTACAGCTAAACACAAACACTGCAGAAAAATAAAAACAGCCCTGGTTCCAAACAGTAAAAAATATTAAAAGTGGTCTGGTCACTAAGTGGTTAATCTTCTTCTTTTTTTTTTTTTTTTTACCATTCATCTAGTTTACATAGTTGGGGCTTCATATGAATCTCCTTTTTTTTTTCTTATTTTTTTTTTTTTTTTTTTTAGTGTAGCTTTGTAACAATCCTGCTCCTTTTTTCCACTGCTCCACACTTTACAGGCTGGCAATCTTTGTATTCACAGGTATTCATACTCCCAGCATATCCAATTTATTATATCAAAGTTATTGCTTTGCATGTTTTATTTTCAAATTACAAACCAATTTTGTTTTCTACTTTTGCTTTTGTATTTGCAAAAAAATATGTTTCTATAAAATGTTAGAAAAATTCAATTTCAATAACATTTCTTGAATGCCATAAAAATAATCAAAAAGCAAAGACAGTCTTTAATTTATTTCAGATTTCATTTTCCTATAATGAGGACCCCTAGTAATTCAGGTTTATTATGCAATTGCATAGGTTCCAATCACAATGAAAAATGAACTGGACAGTTTCACTCTTTGTGGCTCATGGTCATGTTGTCCACTTTAGTTCAATATATTTGTGGCATCATCATATTAAGAAGCTTGTAGTGAGATCAAAAAGTCTACTCAATGCAATAGACATGAATGTCCATCTCTACAAATCTTTGACAGGTTCTCCTTTTGATTTTTGCTAGGATATTTTGGAGGTGGCTATTTTAATGTCCCCTCCCAGCAGATCCTTCCAGCTTCATATGGGAAATAACCTGCACAGAGAGATGTTGATGATCCTATTCTCAGTGCTACATGTGTAAGTAGAATTTTGAGTATCTGCATTCAGCCACAGCCAACTAATTCAACATACAGATTCCAGTGCACTCACTATAATAAACACCAGTTTTTAAATGTAATTTTTTTTTTTGCTTTTTTTTAAATCTGACTTAAGCAAAAATATTTGAGATTTAGTTATAGTATATGATCATACATTGTTACAATGCCAAATGCCCCATTTTGTTCTGATTTATATGCATATTTCAGTATATTTCCATCAGATTGAACCATTGCTCAAACATGGACTGGACAGTTTCACACTCTGGGGCTCATTTTCATGTTGTCAGGAAATGGATCTATTGAAGCATCTTGGCTACTGGATTTATCATTAAATATATTTGTTTCTTTAGCTACCGTTATTCATTTGTTATTAACTTGCTCTGGTAATAGTAATTTTATGTTAAATGCTTATTCCATCAACATTACTCTATACTAGACTTTTGCGCCATGGAAAAAAAAATTAGTTTATTCAAATTGATACAACAGAAAAAACATTTGTGCAACTCTTTGGTTCAGACAAATTTCATCTGTGCAATAATTTTGGAAAAACTGATTAAAATTATCTAAAATTGTGTGAAAATTGGCCAATCAGTGTAGTGCAAAATATAAATATTATACATGTATATAGCAGTACACTGGTAGATGCTTTTTTGTGCCATTTGGTTGACAGATCAAGTAACCAAAATAAGAAAAAGAAGAGGAACAAAAAAAAAAATTTGGTATATATTAATTAAATGTAATTTAGAAATATAGATTTTTTTTAAATTTTTATTATTGTTCATCTTTTTTTGTTATTCACTTCTCACTTGATCTGGGAATAAAATCAACATTTAGTGACTATTCTAATTTTTTTAATTTTTTTTTTTTTACCCTAAATTATTTGTTATTGGCTTTGACAGACAGAACTATGAATCACAAAACAAACAAAGGTTTTGTGCAACGTCCGTTTCGTTTGTTTTGTGATTTATCCATATAGAGTTTAGGATTTTGGATAAATCACTGTTCAGCCAAAATTTGGACAAAACACAATTTGTTTGAAATCAAAAGTACAAGTTTATTCTTTACTACCACTATGGGAATATGTCCACAGCCTGGTTTCTTCTACCTCCTTCCTATATGATGGGCCCTACTTATGATTTTCAAAACAGTTTAACGCTCCCCTGTGAGACTGACATGCAGACAAAATAACTTCAATATCTTAATGTAGTGAAATCTCAAATCTGAATTGTGATATTTCCTGTTACAGTTTTCTAAAAAAAATACTTTCCATCCTTTCTTGCACAAATGATGATCTGCATTCAGTATGCTTTATTAGGATTTTTCATCTTATTCCTTATTGTTTTCCGTGGTTAACAAAAGAGTGTTTTAAATACTGAGTTCAACACATTTGTGTTTATCAAGAAAACATATGCTAACTAATGGACATGCATAGTTTAAATCAAGCATCAATCTGAAGTAGTTATAGTATACTTAAAGGGACACTATAGGGAAACTATAGTCACCAAAAGAACTTTAGCTTAATAAAGTAGCGTTGGTGTATAGATCATGAATGAAAGTTTACTCACACAATGCTAGGGACTTAAAGACCCCTAACAAATGTAGAATGCAACTACAGGTTGCCAAGAAGACATTGTATGCATTCAAGAAACGCACTTTGACAAAACCAAAATCCCAACCTTTGGTACCAAAGATTATCCTATACAGTATCATGCAGCCTATACGTCAAAAGCTAGGGGAGTGTCCATCCTCATTCAAAAATCACAATCATTTGAACTACTCAAACTAATCTCAGATAGTCAAAGTAGATATGTTATCATTATGTGTAAAATTAACGACATACTGTATACCATAGAAAACCTATATAGCCCTAACACTAATCAAAGGAACTTCATCCATAAAATCTTAATGAAATTAAAACCCCTCCATACTGATCAGATGATCATTTGTGGTGATCTTAATCACATCTTAGATCATGAGCTAGATACATCCTCTCACCCCCATACAACCAGATGCAAGACACTAAAATCCCAATGCATGTCCCTGCTTAAACTGCTTGCTAAATTCAGCTTCTATGATGCTTGGAGAACATTTCACGCGTTAGAACGCACGTACTCCCACTACTCTCCTGTCCACAAAACCCACTCCAGAATTTACTATATACTGGTCTCTGGCCTGACCCTACATAGGACCACAGATTCCTCTATAGGAGACTTTGTGTGGTCGGACCACGCGCCCATAACAATAACTGTGACTGAACAATTTCCCACTAAGGGACGCACCCCTTGGAAACTTAATGAATCGCTGCTAACTGATGACACCTTTAAACAGAAAGTAGACACAGAACTACAGGCATATTTCCAAGCCAACACTACTAGGATGACCTCTGCACTAACACAAGGGTAAAATGGCCTATATTCTGCACAAATGTAAGACACGAGAATATGCCCACAGCAACAAGGCAGGGAAACTCCTAGCTTCCAGGCTATGACAACAACAATTGGCTTCAAAAATACCAAACTTGTCACAACCGGATGGCACAATACATAACTGAAGAATTAGTATAACACCAATCTATATAATCTTAAAAATGACACTACAGCCCACCAACCTACAGATACAGAAATCACAGACTTATTGGACAAAATACAGCTCCAAGCCCTCTCCCCTGCCTAACAAACATCACTGCATTCCCCTACCACCATTAGTTCATGTTCCCGCAACCCCAGGCGTCTCTTTGACACCTTTAATTCTCTTCTTCGCCCCGCTGTGGCCACCCCCCAAACCAACCTTACTGCTGACAACTTTGCATGTTACTTCACTGACAAAATTGAAAAGCTAAGGAAAGAATTCTCCCCTCCTTGCCTTTCTGTTTCTCAATCACACATTGATCATGCCTTTCCTACCCTTCAGACATTCTCCCCAGCCACTGACCAAGAGGTGGCTGCTCTTCTTTGCTCCTCTCGCCCCACCACTTGCCCGCTCGATCCTGTCCCGTCTCACCTTATCAGATCTCTCTCCACTTGTCTCGTGCCTTCTCTAACACACATCTTCAACTGCTCGCTCTCTTCTGGCATCGTCCCTGCTGACCTTAAACATGCCACTGTAGTACCTATACTAAAAAAACCATCCCTTGACCCGTCCACCCCCTCTAACTACCGTCCCATATCCCTGCTCCCTTTTTCCTCAAAGCTTCTGGAAAGACTGTCTTTACCCGTGTGTCTCATTTCCTCAATTCCAACTCTCTCCTTGACCCCCTTCAATCTGGCTTCCGCCCTCTCCACTCTACAGAGACTGCCCTTATCAAAGTTACTAACGACCTAATCGCAGCTAAATCCAAAGGCCACTACTCCATACTAATTCTTCTTGACCTCTCGGCGGCCTTTGACACCGTTGATCATGCTCTCCTTCTTCAAACTCTGCAATCGCTTGGTCTCTGTGACTCTGTCCTCTCGTGGTTTTCCTCTTATCTCTCCCAACGCTCATTCAGTGTCTCTTTTTCTAATGATACCTCCTCCCCTCGCCCTGTCTCGGTTGGAGTCCCCCAAGGCTCCGTCCTTGGTCCCCTTCTATTTTCTCTTTACACTGCCTCTCTTGGCAAACTTATTACCTCATTTGGTTTCCACTACCACCTGTACGCTGATGACAGCCAGCTATATCTCTCCACCCCGGACCTCTCCCCTGCTGTCCTGCAACGTGTCACTGCTTGCCTTTCTTCCATCTCTGACTGGATGTCCTCCCGCTTTCTGAAACTCAATCTCTCAAAAACTGAGCTCCTTGTCTTTCCTCCTCCTAATACTGATCCTCCTCTCTCGCTCTCCCTTCAAGCTTGTGGTACCAACATCAGCCCATCCTTGCAAGCGCGCGGTCTTGGCGTCATACTTGACTCTGGTCTCACCTTTGAGCCTCACATCCAGCATGTTGCCAAATCCTGTAGATTCCATCTTAAAAACATAGCCCGCATCCGCCCCTTTCTTGCACCAGATACTACCAAGGAGCTTGTCCATGCTCTAATAGTGATGTCGCGAACCCGAAATTTTCGGTTCGCGAACGGCGAACGCGAACTTCCGCAAATGTTCGCGAACCGGCGAACCGCCCGAAACGCCATTGACTTCAATGGGGAGGCGAATTTTAAAACACACAGGGACTCTTTCTGGCCACAATAGGGATGGAAAAGTTGTTTCAAGGGGACTAACACCTGGACTGTGGCATGCCGGAGGGGGATCCATGGCAAAACTCCCATGGAAAATTACACAGTTGATACAGAGTCTGGTTTTAATCCATAAAGGGCAGAAATCACCTAACATTCCTAAATCACAATCAATATGGATTGACACCTGACATATGACATATTGACACCTTGACATATGGATTGACACCTGTCCTCAGAGCCCCTGATGCACACGGACACAGAGCAGAATAGAGACTGGTCCCCTACATAGGGTCACTTGGCAGATATGGATTGACACCTGTCCTAAGGATCCCTGATACACACTGACACAGAGCAGAATAGGGACTGTTCCCCCTACATCGGGTCACTTGGCAGATATGGATTGACACCTGTCCTAAGGTTCCCTGATACACACTGACACAGAGCAGAATAGGGACTGGTCCCCTACATCGGGTCACTTGGCAGATATGGATTGACACCTTGTTACAAACTGCTATTTGTAACGGGCCCTTTAAATGGCAAATTGCCCTGTTTCCCTGGGTTGTGGAGAAGCCTCTTTGCCAGCCTCCTCCCGCATGACTATGGCCCTTGGGAGATTGTGAAAATGTATGCACTTTTATTTGGTGTGTATGGCCTTTAAGACTGTCAGTGGGCATATTGGGGCTTATGGACTCTTTATGTGACTGGTGCTAGCCCTTTAAACACCTTTTTTGGGACATCAGGAAGATTGGGACACTGCCCCTTTAAGGCCGTGTCCCCAGACTTGATGGGGACACGGCCCCTTTAAGACGGTGTCCCCTGTGTCCCCAGACCTGGTGCAAACCCTTTGTGCCTGCCTTGCTATTTCCCACTTGGTTCAGTAAATGGGAAATTATTTCAGCTGCAGAGACTAAGTCCCATTCGGCGATGGGACTTAGTCTTTTTTTCAGCCGTTTTTTTCAGCCTTATTTCAGCTGCAGAGACTAAGTCCCATTCGGCGATGGGACTTAGTCTTTTTTCAGCCGTTTTTTCAGCCTTATTTCAGCTGCAGAGACTAAGTCCCATTCGGCGATGGGACTTAGTCTTTTCTTCAGCCGTTTTTTTCAGCCTTATTTCAGCTGCAGAGACCAAGTCCCATTCGGCGATGGGACTTAGTCTTTTTT
>OW240914.1:236850982-236963331 GCA_933207985.1 Pelobates cultripes | reverse complement strand
TTTTAAATCCAAGCTATTGTGACACCAGATGTATTTGGTGGCACTGACTGGGGAAATGAGCACAGTATGCACTGTGAGCCTGACACAGAAGCTGGCAGCAGTGGCAGACAACTGACTGCTATTCAATCTATAACAGTGAAAAAAGTTTTTTGTTTTTAAATCCAAGCTATTGTGACACCAGATGTAGTTGGTGGCACTGACTGGGGAAATGGGCACTGTGAGCCTGACACAGAAGCTGGCAGCAGTGGCAGACAACTAAGTGCATTTACATTACATAGAAAAAATAAATAAAAAAAAAAGCATACCCTTATCCCTAACCTAGCTATGCTTTTCCCTATCTTATGAACAGCAGCTACACTTTCCCTCCTCTTACTAAGCATGCAGCTTGAGAATGAATCTAAAATGGATGCTGTCCAGTAGGTGGGAGGGTCTGCTAGGGAGGCTGTGCTGCTAATTGGCTGGAATGTGTCTGCTGACTGTGAGGTACAGGGTCAAAGTTTACTCAATGATGACGAATAGGGGGCGGGTCGAACCGCGCATATGTTCGCCCGCCGTGGCGAACGCGAACATGCTATGTTCGCCAGGAACCGTTCGCCGGCGAACCGTTCGGTACATCACTATGCTCTAATAATTTCACGCATGGATTATTGTAACCCTCTCCTGCTTGGTCTTCCCAAAAGCCGTACTGCACCCCTACAGTCTGTAATGAATGCTGCTGCTAGACTGATTTTCCTCTCTAGTCGGTTCTCTCACACCTCACCCCTCTGCCAGTCCTTACATTGGCTTCCTGTGTGCTATAGGAGTCAATTCAAGGCACTAACTCACACCTATAAAGCACTGAACAACTCTAGCCCCTCTTATATCTCCTCACTGATCCACAGGTATGTCCCTTCTCGGTCTCTCCGCTCTGCCCGTGACCACCTCCTGTCCGTTGTCCGCACCCGTACGGCCAACTCGCGCTTGCAGGACTTCTCGCGGGCGGCTCCCTTCCTATGGAATAGCCTGCCTACCGCCATCCGACTCTCCCCTAGTCTTGCATCTTTTAAGAAGTGCCTTAAAACCCATCTCTTTAGGAAAGCTTATGGCCTCCAAGACTAACCCCTACCTCACATACCCGTCTCTTGCCCTCTCCTAAAGGGCTGCCCACCTTATTTGATTGCACATTCCTGTCCTAATGTGTTTTACACCCCACCTCCTATAGAATGTAAGCTCGATTGAGCAGGGTCCTCTTCAACCTATTGTTCCTGTAAGTTTATTTGTAATTGTCCTATTTATAGTTAATTCCCCTTTCATAATATTGTAAAGTGCTACGGAATCTGTTGGCGCTATATAAATGGCAATAATAATAATAATAATAATACCACAGAAGAAGAAATACTTTCCACAATTAAAATGCTACTCACTGGGAAATAGCCAGGAATGGATGGACTACCTAATTAGTACTACAAACTCTATTCGGGCACACTAGCACCACATCTCAGACATGCTTTCCATACCATGTTACATAAGGGAACTAACCATCAGAAATGTTGATGGCACACATCACTCCCAAAACCAGGCAAAATACCA
The DNA here is from genome assembly GCA_933207985.1 of Pelobates cultripes. Lineage (NCBI taxonomy): Eukaryota > Metazoa > Chordata > Amphibia > Anura > Pelobatidae > Pelobates > Pelobates cultripes. Next base: position 236,961,762 of record OW240914.1, on the reverse strand, counting down.
GACAGGGCTCAAAACCTGAGACCCATCTTCATATTGAACACAGACATAAAAATGTTCGTAACATTTTTACCAATAGACTAGCGGACATAATACCAACCATTGTGCACAACAACTAGGTGGGGTTCGTCACGGGCAGACAGGGGGCGGACGGGACTAGAAAAATGATAGATCTGATGCACTGACTGTGGGGAGGGCGGAGAACAGTGTATTCTTATCTCTCGATGCTAAAAAAACGTTTGACAGGTTGCACTGGCCCTTCCTCCTTGGGGCTCTGGGAGTTCCAGTTCCAGTTTCCGCCCCTCTTCATTGCCGCAAAAGTCACTAACAGCGGATTTATATCCAATTTGTTTAATAGCTCAAGCGGCTCAAGACAGGGGTGTTCCCTTTCCCCCTTGTGGTACATATTGGCACTGGAGCCCCTTACTGCCCGCATACGCAATTGCCCACATATAAATTGAGTCCATGCCCACCAACAGGAATACAAAATCACACTCTTTGCGGATGACATCTTCCTCACATTAACCAAATCATGAGATTCTCTGCAGGCATTTGCTGAGATCTTAGAGGTCTACAGTAGATGCTCTTACTACAAATAAAATGTTGCAAAAACACAGGCCATGTGCTTAAACCTCCCTAGCACATCACTACATTCACTCCAACAACAATTTCAGTACGACTGGAGAACAGACCACTTGACTTTCCTAGGGATAAAACTTACCTCTTCCGTGGACAAACTACATAGAGCAAACTACGTAAATCTTAAAAACCAAGTTACATAGTTGCATAGCTGAAAAGAGATTTGCGTCCATCAAGTTCAGCCTTCCTCACATTTGGTTTTGCTGTTGATCCAAAAGAAGGTAAAATCACAGTCTGAAGCGCTTCCAATTTTGCAACAAACTAGGAAAAAATTCCTTCTTGACCCCAAAATGGCAGTCAGATATCTCCTTGGATCAAGCAGCTATTACCCCACTAATTAGAAATTATATACCTGTATGTTATGTTTTTGGAAGTGTTTATCATATGGCTATTTAAACATCAGGCAGAGAATTCCATATCCTTATAGTTCTTACTGTAAAAAAACCTTTTCTTTCCCTTAGAGTAAATCTCCTATCTTCCAGGCTTCATGTGTGACCTCGTGTCCTATGTATAGCCCTGTTTATGAATAGATTTCCAGATAATGGTTTGTACTGGCCCCACATATATTTGTATAATGTTATCATATCCCCTCTGAGGCGCCGTTTTTCCAAACTAAAGAAATTTACATTTTTAAACCTTTCTTCATAACTAAAATGCTCCATTCCTTTTATCAATTTTGTAGCTTGTCTTTGGACTTTTTTCTACTGCCATGATATCCTTCTTTAGAACATGTGCCCAAAATTGCACAGAATATTCAAGGTGTGTTATTACCAGCGATTTATAAAGAGGCAAAATTATATTTTTATCACAAGAATTTATGCCCCTATTTATACATGACAATACCTTACTGCAGATTGACATTGCATATTGCTGACTAATTTGTTGTCTATAACAATTCCCAAATCATTCTCGTGTGTTGTTACCCCTAATTCACTACCATAGGGTGTAAGTTGCTTGTGCATTCTTGACCCCGAAATGCTTTGCATTTCTCTACATTAAAATTCCATCTGCAATTTTAGTGCCCAGTCCCCCAATCTATCTAAATCCCTCTGCAGCAAAGCAATATCATGCTCACATTGTATTACTTTACAAAGTTTTGTGTCATCTGCAAACACTAAAACATGGCTTTTAATGCCTATTTCAAGATCATTTATAAACAATAAATATTACAAAACCCTGAGGGACACCACTTACCACTTCTGTCTAGCTTGAAAATGTACCATTAATGACAACTCGTTGTACTCTATCCTTAAGCCAATGTTCTACCCAAGAACAAGAATATTCATCTAGACCAATTTCTTTTAGTTTGAAGACTAACCTATTGTGAGGAACCGTATCCAATGCCATGGCAATCCAAGTAGATCACATCCACTGCAACACCCTGATCTATACTTCTACTTACTTCTTCGTAGAATGCAATTAGGTTAGTTTGACATGACCTATGTTTCATAAAACCATGCTGATTATTGCTAATAACAAATTTCTTCCCAATTAACTCCTGAGTATTATCCCTTAATAGCCCTTCAAATATTTTCCCAGTCACAAATCTCCAGGAAACGATTTTGAACCCTTTTTAAATATAGGAACGACATCTACCTTCCTCCAATCCTCCAGTACAGTATCTAAAACAAAAGAATCTTGAAAGATTAAATACAGAGGTTCACTTATTTCCACACTTAGCTTCTTACGTACTCATGGGTGAATACTGTCAGGCCCCGGAGCTTTATTTACATAATTTTTTTTTAACTGCTGTAGTACCTTGTCTTGAGTCATCCAATCACAAGTTATCTGCAAGTTTTTTAAAACAATCATTTGCATACCTCTTACCATAGGATCCTTAATATAAACTGAAGAAAAATAGTTATTTAAAATTTCTGCCTTTTCTTGGTCTTCATTAACTAACAGACCCATGTCTATTTCCAGTGTACCTACACTTTTTTTTCTGTTTTTTTTAGAATAGTTGTACTTTTTTGGAGTTGGTTTTGGATTCTTTGGCTATCAATTTCTCATTTTCTTGTTTAGCCACTTTAATTGTCTTTTTGCAAGCATTATTGGCTTCCTTATAAGAGTTAAAACTCTCCTGTATAGTTGGCAAAAAAAATTCACATCATGGTCGGGCAGGGTGGCTGCCTAAAGGTGATAGTGATCTCTGTAACGGCACCACATGCATAAAAGGGGTTAAACGCCGTTTAGAGGATATTCCCCTTACAGATACACAGGCAGCTACCAAAGACACCAATCTGCTGAACATGAAACCTTATGAATGCTATAAACAGCCGAAACGGAACCATACAAATGCTGTAAACAGCCGAATAGGAAAAACCATACGAATAGGTTTACACTCCTAGCAATCAAACTGAAACAGCATACAATAAATCCTCCCAAGAAGGCTCCGTATTGGGGGTCAAGCAGGAACAGACAGAGCTGTGGGTTTATTGTTCTTATATGCACATTCTTACACATTAGGACCACCCACAGGGTTTTGTAAAACAACCAATAAACACGTACAATACACTCAGACACTCCCACACAAAATCCTCCCCTCTGCCTGTGATACAATTACCTTACACAATGGGTTAATGTAATTATCACAGGCAGAGAAATACAGTTTTTCCACATTATTCATAACTTTAAAAGTATACATCACTTTCACATAAAAAACATATGTCAAAATCATCCAAATTGGTCCAGTGGTTCAAAAGATAGATCGAAGTCCTTGGTGACCAAATGAAGCATGGCTTTTCTGCCCTAAACCAGTTCCACAGAGTCTTCTATCCTTGAGATAATTGGGAAGTAATCCAATTATCTCCAAGGACAGAGGCAAAACTCCATTGAACACATGGTAGCAAAAGACAATAAAATACATAAAAATATATAACGGTGCAGCTATTGCATAAAACAGGTACATATCCCCAGATAGCTTAGATCTGAGCGCACATTATTACTGAATGGCGCTCAGATCACATACATACAGTTCAATTGCCATGGAGCCAAAGTCTTTCACATAGTCTTTCGTTATACGAATGGGCTCCATGGCATAGCTATCTGGGTTATCACTGTTCAAATAGGGCAAGTACCGAATGACCCGGCTTTCGTGTCTTTGCAGAGGAAAATCAAGCGTTTCAACATGGGGCCATAGTCTAAAGGCAGCAGGCGGGCAACCAGGCTCCTCCAATGCACAGTGGTGAGATTGGTCTCGTCACAATCCCTAAATACCAATACCTGTTCAGAACTCTCCTAATGCAGATACCAACATACTACTTCACAGAAAAACTAAATATAATTAACCACTTTATTTGGGCAGACAGAAAAACAAGAGTTTCCATCTCCACTATGTACAGGCACCACACAGAAGGCAAAATGAGCATCCCCAATGTGCGCTACTATTACCTGGCAGCAAATATTAGTCCTATAGTCACAGCACAAACCAAAACTATACCCCCACAATGGGTGGGGCTGACATCCGCAATGATACAGGGGCATCACTTCTCTTCCATAATGTGGCTCCTCAGCCACATGAGACCTCAACAGCATTAACAAAGCGGATCTGGGACACACATAGAGCCAAATTCTGTCTGACCAGAGCATACTCCCCTGCAATGACAGTTACTACCCTAGATTCTGTGATCCCTAAATTCAATTTCAGACTTTGGTAAAGGCACCACATTAGATACATTTGAAGAGATCCGAGAAACACTTAACAAAACAAAATGCCAGCAAATAAAACAATTGCAATGCTTTATGCAGGCCTGAACAGAGGCCAACCAATTTACAAACTACTGTTCAACCGGGCATAGGAACGAGAGCTAAATCTCGCACTTCCGGAATCAGCTTGGAAGAAACTGTTTAACACCCATAAAAAGCTTACCCTGTGCTCAAACCAACTATAATAGTCCAGAAAAATGTTGTACAAATGTTACCTAGTGCTGACACGCATACACCGCATGAACCCTGGAGTCTCTGACAGATGCTGGAGATGCCAGGAAGGAATAGGAGACATGCTCCACATTTGGTGGACATGCCCAAGGTTATCACCATATTTGAAAAATGTAGCACAGTTCATGCACTCCATAACAGGCCTGAGCATCCAACATACACCAGAGTGCTCTCTTCTGCAAAACTATCCGCCAGGACTCCATAAAGCCATGACTTACCTTAACTATCAAATTAACATAGCAGCACTTAAGATAGTAAGCAGAAAGTGGAGGAACTGGGACCCCCTGACTTTCACAGAATGCATCCACCCAGTGGACCAAAACAAAATCTCTGAAAGTACGGCGATACTAGCAGCCAACTAAAAAAACAAAATCTGGAAGGTTGCATGGGATCAATGGGAAGAGGTCCTTAAGACCATAAACCCATAACTAAACCCATGACTAACTACATCTCAGAAGCCTCGACAGCTGTGTCCAATAGCGGAAGAACCATGTATGATGATTGAATGGAGTCTGTGTAATAACACTCACCCCATCTCTCCTCCTGCAATTATCATATCCCACCAAACCTTGATGGGGACTAACGGCACACACCTGCGACATGTCCTGAGATTGAACTACATAGCAAGGTCAACTAGCTGATCACAGCATGATCACACTACTCATTCCAGGCAGTACTCCAAATTGCAAATCTCTCTCCCCTCTCCACTACCACCATCCTCCTCATTCTCTTCACCTTTTAAACCCACAATCATAAAATGTAAGTGTCCACAACAGTGTACTGAAACCTTATAGGATCACTATAGGGTCAGGAACACAAACATGTATTCCTGACCCTATTGTGTTAAAACCACCATCTGGGCCCCTCATGCCTCCATAAATATAGCAAAATCTTACTGTATTCAAGCCTGAAGCTGTAACTCTGCATGCTGTTTGCCTCAGAAAAACAAGCAGACTGCTGACATCATCAGAAGTGGTGGCCTGATCCAATCACAATGCTTCTCCATAGGATTGGCTGAGACTGACAAAGAGGCAGATGATTCAAACACAGCCCTGGCCAATCAGCATCTCCTCATAGAGATGAATTGAATCAATAAATCTCTATGAGGAAAGTTCAGTGTCTGCATGCAGAGGGAGGAGATACTGAATGTTTGGATGCATTTTAGGCAGCCATGACCCAGGAAGGATCTCTAACAGCTATCTAAGGAGTGTCCAGTGAAGTTATCACTAGGCTGTAATTTAAACACTGCTTTTTCTCTGAAAAGACAGTGTTTACAGCAAAAAGCCTGGAGGTAATGATTCTACTCACCAGAACAAATTCTAAGTGGTGCACTTAAATTCTACTAAGAAATGATCAAAATAGCCAAAGTTGTAAAACAATCTTGAAATCATAAGAACTGGAGATTTTTTGATGTCAGCTCTATTCTAGGGACAAAATGTTCAAGTTCTAGTCTACTAGTCAGGCCTAAAAATGTATTTACTATGTCAAGCCTGCAGAATCCATGGCACATTTACAATGGCTGAAGTTTCCCTCACCAAAGCCAAGTAGAGAGTAGAAAGTTTAAGTCCTGTTGTGGGGGAACCTCATGTCCACAAGTGTGTAAAATGTTTTGATACTTTTATGTATATATTTACAGGTACTTTGTGTCCAAACATTTTTATTTACCTGCCTTTTAAATGTCTGCATACTTGTTTAGAAAACTAATACAAAAATTGTGTTTATATGTTATCGTAGCAGATAGTGAAAAAAGTGTCCAGTGCTACAATTTGCTTAAATGTGTTGTGACATCTTGGAAACTACTTAACCACTGTGTATAATAAAAACAGAAATGACACCTCCTGGTTTAATTTATTACAGTCAGTAACTTTTTCTCATGACCATTTCAACACAATCAATGTTATTTATATTCTGCATAATGATATTTAAATACAAATAAATATAATTATTTTTATTTAGCTTCCATTGTGAACAATGATTCTTCACTCATAAATGTTTCCGCTTATAAAAAGCCCATGGAACTCTTTAAATTGTTGTTACGTTATACGCTACATTCTAATTAGTTTGGCAAAGCTAATACAAATCACATTTACTGACTAAAAACAATAAAATTGAAGTACCAGTTAAATATCCACAATAATTAAAGGAATCATTTTTAGTCTGGTATAATTAGCTAATTTGCTTTACAAACATTTATTAAAATGAATTCACATTTTATTATTCCATAGGTAGTTACACAATAGTGTTCAGAAAAAAAAATGTAATGAAACAAACCCTTCTACAATTAAGACGAAGACTCCCTAAGTAATATCAATCTGGAATAGACTAATTAGGTTTGGTTTGATATCCATTCATTTCTTCTATTGCCTCTGAGCAAATTGTTTATTAGAGAAAGTTATTTTACACAAATCAAATCAAACTGGGTAAACCATTATATCTGAGCGAAACTTTAGCCATCAGTCAATTAATCCATCATTTTCTCAAGACAATGTTTTTTTCTTACAATTAGATTATATTATCCACAATTTAGATATCATATGATTCAATTAGGAGGCAACATGTATTGACAGGTTCTTTAATACTTTTTATGAGCAAAACTGGAATATTCTGCTTGTCTGGAATTTAAATTAATTCATTTATGAATACTTCAAGTAATATTGATATACATAATATTTATATTTTTTGTGAATAAAAAAGTTAAATATTTAAACATCCATTAAAGAGATATGACATAAAAAAGTTTCTTTAATTCTTCATAAAAAAGTAATTAAACATATTAACTATAAAAAGGTACCAAATTCAATGAGGTTTATTTACTGAACATAGAATGGTGGCAAAACAATCCAAACAGCACAAAAAGGTTCAGATAGAAACATAAGTGAATTGTATAAACTCCAGAGACTGTGCATGTTTAAATTCTTTGTTAAATCCTAATCATGGAACTAAAACATCAAGTTTGGTGTTTTCTAATGAAGCAGTAAACATTAAAGGTACACTAAAGCATTCTGAATACAAACCTGGATTCCTAATGCTTTAGCGTCCCTGTCTCTAGTTATGGAGGACCCTCTTTTTAAAATAATCAAATAAAGGTTTTTACTTGTCTTTTTCCAGCACTGAAGCTCTTTTGGTGCTGCTTACCCCTCCTCTTACTGCAACATCATTGAGGAGGAATAGCTTCCTCCATGATGGTCCAATCCAATTCTCCCCATAGAGGAGAATTGAGGACCCGATGTGCATGCAGGGCGAGTGCGGTGCATGCATCCAAGCTTCCAGATAGGAAAATATTGAATCAATGCTTTATTATGGGGTTTCTGCATAACGTTGCCTTTAGTGAGGTTTTACACAGTTTTATATTGCACGGTTAAAAGGACAGGACCACTGCACCCAGGTCACTACACTGAAATTATGCCTTGTTGAATATGTTGGTCCTTTAAGAATAATTTGAAACATGCTTGTCTATGCATTCCCCCCCACACACACACAAACAATTCTTGTACTAATGTTCCTCTTTTGTGTTTGTTTCCACATATTCCTAGCTTTTTTTTCACTTATTTCCCCAATTATATGTATAAATAATATCCATACCCCTGCATCACTAGCTATCCTATCAGTTTGGGATTTTATTCTTGATAAACTGTGTAATGATCCCATATCCCACTCCAACTACCTAATAGGCTGTAAATCAGGTCACTACTAGGTCATTTTAAAATCACAAATTAACATATCTGTTTAAATGATGCAGAAAAAATAATAATTATTTACAGATATCAACTATCATAAAATATATAATGATCCCATTTGCTTTCTATGTAGGGGTTGACAAAAAAAAAATTTTTACACTCACATGAACATCTGTAAGATGCTGATCCTTGAAAGTGTAGTGTAAAAAGATTTTTATGTGCAGAAATATAGAACGTTTTTACACAAGCAGGGAAGACATACAGTGAGGGAAAAAGTATTTGATCCTCTGTTGATTTTTAACATTTGCCCACTGACAAAGAAATGATCAGTCTATAATTTTAATGGTAGGTGTATTTTAACAGTGAGAGACAGAATAACAACAACAAAAAAAAAATCCAGAAAAATACGTCAAAAAAGTTATAAATTGATTTGCAGTCAATGAGTGAAATAAGTATTTGATCCCCTGTTAATCAGCAAGATTTCTGGCTCCCAGGTGTCTTTTATACAGGTAACAAGCTGAAATTAGGAGCACTTTCTTAAAGGGAGTGCTCCTAATCTCAGCTCGTTACCTGTACAAAAGACACTTGTCCACAGAAGTAATCATTTAGATTCCAAACTCTCCACCATTGCCAAGACCAAAGAGCTGTCCAAGGATGTCAGGAATAAGATTGTAGACCTACATAAGGCTGGAATGGGCTACAAGACCATTGCCAAGCAGCTTGGTGAGAAGGTGACTACAGATGGTGCTATTATTTGCAAATGGAAGAAACACAAAATAACTGTCAATCTTTCTCAGTCTGGTGCTCCATGCAAGATCTCACCTTGTGGAGTTTCAATGATCATGACAACAGTGAGGAATCAGCCCAGAACTACACGTGAGGATCTTGTTAATGATCTCAAGGCAGCTGGGATTATAATCACTAAGAAATTGGTAACACACTACGCTGTGAAGGACTGAAATCCTACAGTGCCCGCAAGGTCCCCCTGCTCAAGAAAGCACATGTACAGGCCCGTCTGAAGTTTGCCAATGAACATCTGAATGATTCAGAGGAGAGCTGGGTGAAAGTGTTGTGGTCAGATGAGACCAAAATCGAGCTCTTTGTCATCAACTCAACTTGCAGTGTTAGGAGGAGGAGGAATGCTGCCTATCATCCCCACCATCAGAAGAGTATATTTAAAAGGAGAACTACCACAACAAGTGGACATAGTCTTAAATTAGAGGGGCAAAGGTTTCAAAATAATTTCAGGAAGTATTACTTTACTGAGAGGGTAATGGATGCATTAAATAGCCTTCCAGCTGAAGTGGTAGAGGTTAACACAGTGAGAGAGTTTAAGCATGCGTGGGATAGGCATAAGGTTATCCTAGACTTAGGATAAGGCCAGGGACTAATTAAAAGTATTTTGAAATATTGGGCAGACTAGATGGGCTGAATGGTTCTTATCTGCAGTCACATTCTATGTTGCTATGTTTTTTATGTTTTAAACCATGGGGCCCCGGTGCAAAAATTTCCATGGGGCCCCCGCATACATCTACCTCCTACCCCACACGTCCCCGCCTCCCCCACACATGCAGACACATACATACAGACACACACACACATACACACAGAGACCCATACATACAGACACATGTAGAGACATGTATTCCGACGCCCGGCATCAGCAAATGGAGCGCAAGGGAGCAGAGCAGAGAGATCACAGCTCCCTTGTCGCGTCTGACAGGAACTCTGCCGCGTGCTGGGAGGGGTCCATTAGCTATATATATTGTGTTCAAGTAGATGCCAAAATATCTGCTCTTACAAGATTAACCCACTTACTTGGGGCTATACATAAGATGCAGTTCACATAAGAAGCTAAAAATTATAGGGTACCCAGGGACAGATTGTAAGAATATGCCTGACCTTCTGCCGAGATATGTTTAATGCCGTATTGGGCACTCTAATTGACTTTGACTGTATTTATAGGGCATATAGAACCAAAGGAGGACATTCTTAAAGTTTACAGAACAGCTGATATGATATTTATCCTGGACAACTCCCAGGCTTGCAAAACTCCTTAATGAGTATTCTCTGGTCCAGGAACATCAATTGTGGCTGGGCTACCCATTTTCCTTATCAGTGAACCACCATCAGAACACCCTATCCATAACAGAGGCAGCTGATGTTCCTGCCTTTGTAAAAGCACTGGGCCTGCCTGACATTTCCATTCCAGCCTAGTAGGAAGTCTCCAGGCTCCCCATCTGCTTCCACAACTTCAGAGAAATAGCTATAAGACTGTGTCCTGCAAAATAAAGAAAGAAAGTCTCCATTCCAGAGGTCACTGCCTGTGCCTCAGTCTCTGACGGGAAACCCTTCAAGCACCTGAACTCCCTCTGTTTGCTATTGGGTTCCTCACCTGGAATGCCCACTCAGAGTTTTGTGAATCTGGTTGCCCTATGTGTAACGAACCCCTTGTACTTCATATGGTATGTTCGTTCTCACACTCCCGAGCTGCAAGAGGCCTGAGTGATTACAGTTCATTCGCATAGTATGCTAGTTCGTACTCTCCCGAAATCCAAGCAGGTCATGGGAAAAAATCAAGTGTTTCGTCATTCGCATACCTAAACATCAGTCAAGACTTGATGAAGGGTACAAATGGAATAGTTTTATTATGGCCAGATGGCCCACATTTATGCACAGACCCCTAGCATGGAGTATCCAGCAAAAAACATAGTAAAACACGCCCAAGCGTCTCTGTGTCTGGGAGATAATTGAGTGCACTTTGCTTAAACTAATTATCTCCCAGGCACTAGAGGTACCAAATATGGAACATAAAACACCCCAAAACACACATAATATTAATATGGACCCCCATGAATCCTATATCCCTGGATAACCTGGATCTGAGTGCCCAACCTGTTCACAGAGCGTTCAGATCCCACAAATACAGCCGAATCACCACCGGGGTAAAGTTTGCCCAAAATAGTTCCATGAGAAAAGTAGTGGCGTTCGGTCACTTTCGGGAGTCCCAAAATGAACAAAATCCCGAACGATTACCCTGGCTCATGGGAAGTGATTGTTTCTCTTGTTCGTGCATACCTTTTCACCAAATAGCGTTCTACTGGGTTTATACAAAATCCCCAGTGTTTGCGGGGTCAAGTGTCAGACTTATAGTTACAGACACTCGACGATCAAGTCCCGCTGCCTGCTTTCGGGAGACAAGATGGCTGCCATTTTCCAGCGCACACGTTGTTCGGTTATATTAACAGCGGCCGCCCTGATAGAGCACTTAATATTATAGTTACTTTAAAGTTAAATGAACCAGGGGGTGGTCGGTGTTCAGTAGATTCAACTACCGAATGCAGGGAACAAATTAACTGAGCCAAGGGAAATACAGAGTTTGTCACAGTATGATTTTACCTCCCCAGTATTCCTATAGTTCTCAACACTGGTTGTGTTGTTGTTGTTGAATTAAATATATTATTTCCTATACTGTTTTAAGGCTTATTTGCTGATTTTTTTGCTCTTGCTTGTTATCCTGAATAATACGTTAGTAACTATACCTAAACCATGCAACAATGTGCAATGTCAATCAGCAGTTGCCAAGGCCAGTAAGGTATTGTCATGCATGAAAAAGGGCATTCATTCTCGGGACGAGAATATCATTTTGCCTCTTTATAAATCACTGGTAAGACCCCATATTGAATATGCTGTGCAATTTTGGGCACCTGTTCTAAAGAAGGATATTATGGCACTAGAAAAAGTGCAGAGGCGGGCTACAAAATTAATAAAAGGAATGGAACATATCAGCTATGAAGAAAGGTTAACAAATTTAAATCTATTTAGTTTAGAAAAACATTGCCTGAGAGGGGGTATGATAACAGTATACAAATATATTCGGGGCCAATACAAACCATTGTGTGGAAATCTATTCACAAACCGGACTTTACATAGGACATGAGGCCATGCGTTTAGACTGGAAGAAAGAAGATTTCGTCTAAGGCAAAGGAAAGGTGTTTTTACTGTAAGAACAATCAGGATGTGGAATTCTCTGCCTGAAGAAGTGGTTTTATCAGAGTCCATACAGATGTTCAAACAGCTACTAGATGCATACTTGCAAAAAACAGAATATTCAAGGATATAATCTTTCAATGTAGGGTAATAACTGCTTGATCCAAGGATAAATCTGACTGCCATTCTGGGGTCAAGAAGGAATTTTTTTCCTAGCTTGTTGCAAAATTGTGCTTCAAACTGGGTTTTTTTGCCTTCTCTTGGATCAACAGCAAAAAACAAATGTGAGGTAGGCTGAACTTGATGGACGCAAGTCTCTTTTCAGCTATGTAACTATGTAACTATGTAACTATACCTATAGTAAATCAAGAGCAGTAGCTATTTTACTTTCTGCTTCCCTGCCCTTCACTTTTGTGGCCCACATTCAAGATGAGGGTGGCCAATACGTTATCTTTAGTGGGAGGGTAGTGAACACTATGGTTACATTTTCCAATGTACACCTACAAAATAGTTTACAACGTTCTGCTTTGGAACGTGCCTTACCAGCGTGTGACCACTTTGTGGAAGGTAGGGTTGGTATTTGGAAAACACTAGATTTCTCCCTAGATGCTCATTTCCCAGTCCTCCATCAAGGCGATAAACAAATCATACACGCATATAGATATGTTCTTCCTCTCTCATTATGCCCTTTCATCTCTATATGAGGTGAGTAAACGCTCCATAACATAGGTAGATCTCACCTCTATCAGCCTGTCTCTCCAGATTCCAATCTATGTTCAAAATCAGTGGCGTTGGAGATTAAGTTAATCAATGCTTAAGAATACTGACATTGTTTTCTGAATTGAAGCACAATATACTATGTTATTTTTACCTTAGTTCTACCTCCGATGTTTCCCCAATTACTATATAATAGGCACATAAAGTGGTCATAGGTGGACGGTTTATTGAGATAGGATCTCAGGTTAAGAAACAGAACAAACAATGCATTGCAGACCTAACCTCTCGTATCTCCCAGTTGGAGCATCAACAAAAACTATTCCACTACCTGTATCACTACAATCTGTTGGTGGTGGCATTCTTTGACTAAGGAATTTGTGTATGGCTTGTGCTACCATTGCTGAAAATTTTGTGATGGCCATGATAGAAAGGTGTCCGAACAAAGTGCATCACAGTGTGCAGCCATAGACCATCAGAGTGCCCAAAAAGACCCCTTTCTACCTCTGAAAGCACCTTCAATGGGGATGTGAGCATTAGAACTGTACCATGGAGCAATGGAAGAAGGATGGTTGGTTGCTTTTTCTTTTAGATCAGGTGGATGGCAGGAATTTTCCTGAGTAAGCGATGACAGCAGGTTCCACTATTGTAAGAAGGCAGGCCAGCAGTGTTATGCTCTAGGTAACATTGTGCTTGGAAACCTTGGATACTGGCATTCATGTGGATGTTACTTTAGCAAGTACCACCTACCTAGAGATTGTCGCAGACCATGTACACCCCTACATGGCAATGATGTTTCCTAATGGCAGTGGCCTCTTTCAGGAATCCAATGCACCCTGTCACACTGAAAAAAAAAATGTTTAGTTATGGTTGAGGAACATGATAAAGTGTTCAAGGTCTTGCCTTGGCCCTCAAATCCCCCAGATTGTAATCCTATTAAGCATCTGTAGGATGTGATGGAACAACAAATGCAATTCATGTTGACCTCACCTCACAACTTGCAGTACTTAAAGAATCTGCTGCTGTTGACTTGGTACAAGACACCATAAGACATGTTTAGATGATTTGTGGAGTCCATGCCTTGATGCATCAGAAGTGTTTTGGAAGCACAAGAAGAACCTACACAATATTAGACAGGTGGTTTTAATGTTGAGGCTGATCAGTATATATACTCCACTCCTAATATAGCATGCATGTTTCACAAATATTATCAGAACTGATATACTATTTACCCTTCCACCATGTCATCACCAGCTATGCATACATAGTTAGAACAACATTTCCATACCACTATCCCATGTAATGAATCTTCTCTCTTAGATGACCCTATTTCTTGTAAGGAGTTTTTATCCACGTTGAACTCAAGTCCATTATTATTATTATTATTTATATAGCGCCAAGAAATTCCGTAGCGTTGTACAATGGGAGGACTAACAGACACATAATTGAGATCAGACCACTGGACGTACAGGAAGAGAGGGGGTTGAGGGTTCCATTATGGAAGAACCTAGGCCTGCATGGCTTTATATCAAAATACTATAAAAAATCTTTGCTAAGAAGCTACCCCCACATTTCTGCATGTGTCTATCTCTCTTTCATCTAATCCTTTAGTCCCCTCCACTTTATCGGAATCTTTCATTACTATAATACCTAAGCCAGGGAAAGATTTTTGACAGCTACCACCCTATTTCTTTTACTAATGAAGCTCTTCTACCTTTAACCTCTCCTACTGGGAGTAGTGCACCCTGATCGTTCTGGCTTTGAGCTTTGGAGAGAAGCAAACAATAAGATTATTTTGCTAAGTGGGACTCAGTTCTCAAAAACATCATCTCTTCTCCTGGAGGTAGATGTTGAAAAGACTTTTGACAAGGTGGACTGCTCCCTTATATTTGCTATGCTTGAATGTCTCAGCTTTGGTCCTCGCTGGCTTACCTGGCTCCATTCCCTTTACTCCTCTCTTACTGCTAAAATACTAGACAATGGCCACTATTCCTCTGCTTTCTCTATAAACAATGGTACTAATCTAGGATGCTCTATAACTTTCCTATACTTTGTTCTTACAATGGAGCCTCTTCTCCGCACCATCAGTTCTCACTAGGCAAGGGTAGACATTCTCAACTACAGAATCTCGGCATTTGCATTGAGTAACCCATTTTCATCTCAACCCTCTCTGCCTCGTGAACTAGTACTTTTTGGATCCCTGTCAGGGTTTAGGGTGATATTTTACAAATGCATGATCCTTAATATTTTGGTCTCCCAGCAAGAGATGTGATTGATTGAACCTAAGTTCCCCTTTGATTGGGCATGTAAATCCATTAAATACCTGGGGGTCAGGATCCTTTCAACTCCTATACAGTTGTATGGGCTTAAATTCCCTCACTACTCACTGCCATTAGAAGGGACTTTATGGAATCTACCTCATTTTAATCTCTTGTGATGAGTGCACATTCTCAATGTTAATGCACTCTTTGGTCAGTTATATCTTTTGCAGACTCTACCTATCCACAACCCCACACTCCACTCTTTGGCTTGGTGCATGCAGCCTCCTTCAAATTTGTCTGGGCAAACAAGTGGCCCTGCATTAATTACTCTGTTCTTTCTCGACACAAAACAGTGTGGTGGACTTAAATTTCCCAATGTTTATCATTATCATTAAGGACTATGTTATCTATAGGGTACATTTGGACAAGGTTAGACATTTCAAAACAGTGGTAGTAGTAGCATTTGAAAATGTCCAGGTTCCCTTCACTTCGTTTGGCAAACTGCCACCTTTGAGCCCCAAGTTTCCATAGTGCACCCCACTTTTACCCCTGTAACGGATCGCCTGGCACCCTGACTGGGTACCTCCGTTGAAGGATGCTCCTAGCGCTTCTTGAGGACTCCAAGCACTCTGGCAGACACCACAATCACCGAACCGGAGAAACAAATAAATTCTCCCAAGCATATGAATGCTGTAGACAGTTGAATAGGAACCATACGAATAGGTTTACTCTCCTAGCAGTCAAACTGGAACAGCATACAATAAATCTTTCCCCCAATAATGAGACGACACTTCACTTTGAGGGTTAAAACAGGAACTCCTCTTTTTCAGCTCCATCTGCTGCACTCTGCTGCTCAGGGATTACCCTGTCCTCATGCTGGTATTCAGCCATCACTTCTGCAATGAGGGTTGCTTTCCTTTTGTTGCTTGTTGCAATACCTTTCACTTCCAGGAGATCTTTTAGTGTGGATCTTTTTAGCTTGGCATAATCACTCTCCATCCGTATTCCATTAGTCCTTTCTGGATCCCACCGCTGCCACCAATGTAGCGGAGATGCAATAATCCCCAGGTATCTCCGCTTATAATCCAAGTGAGGCTCAGGAACAAGTAAATTGTAAATCCATAGGCAAGGTCTCCAGCAGGCAAAATAACACAGCAATATCCCACAGCAATCCCAATAACTGGACGACACACAGTTTCAGGAGCAGAACTGAAATCTTTTAATCCACACTGTCCTTTTAAAGCATGCTCCCATGCAAGGGAGGGATTTACAATCATTAGTACAGTAGCCAATCCTGTCCTGGTAACCTCCCACACATCTCCTCCCCTCAGCCTGCATCATAATCCCCTTATCCAGTCTAGCAATTCCCCCCGTTTCTGGATGTACCCCTAAACGTAGGGGTACCCCTTTAAATCCTACATCCCCTGATAGCCCTGATCTGGGTTAACAACATATCCAAAAATCACCCAGATCAGACCAGAGGTTCGGGAAATGTATGGAGGGAATAAAATGACCGACCGCACTGACTGAGATAGCCGAATGCGGTTCCATGCGAATGGGCCCTGCAGTCGGTCCTGGAATAAGGGAACAAATTGCACGAAAGCCTCTAGCTATAGAGGCTAGGGAGGGTTCGCCTGAATCCCCTCGTTCGGTTCTTTCTATCTACCGAACGAGGGGCCGTTCGGTAGTTAGGAACCGAACGGACCAGGCTTGTGGAGGATTCAGCGGTGTTCACCTAGTCGAGTGTCCGATTTGAGTTCCAGACACTCGACGGCAAAACACCGCTGTTCGGGAGTTTTAAAATGGCCGCCGCCACGTGTTCGTTTGTAGAATGGCGGCCACCCCCGAGAACAAAGGACGGCTACTTCCCTTGTCAATTACCTGTTCGCAACAATGTTGCAACGGGTAATTGAGAACACACTTCACACAGGGGAGGTCTGACTGTTCGGTAGTTTCATTCGAACAAACCAAGGGAATGAAACTACCATACATTCAGACGAATCCAATACATTTACACATATAACTTAGCTATTTCACACGAATACATTCCCTTACATTATGTTTAAATAGACGAATACAGTTTAAACATAATGTAAGTCCCAGGGCAGTTCGTGGCCCTCCGCTACAACCCCTACTACTTTCTTCTGCTCCCAGTGTCACATGATTTGCTCCTTCAACCAGGGTTAAACACCCTGGCACCTCTTACCTCAGTAACCATGTCATTCGTTATTAACACGATCCTAGGTAAAATCCCTGTAAATCAGAGACTTTCCTTTTCCATTATACAGTATTTTCAATTTTCATTGACTTTTCTAAATGTATATTTTGCATTACTGTTATTTATTTATAAAAGTACTATTTTGAAATGATATAATATAATACTACTGCATTGTGTATGTTAACAAAAGCAATCGACTTTCTATGTTTCCATCAAATATATTTTTTGAGAGCTAGATTATGTTTGATGTGAAAAGGTTATGGCTTGTACTTGAATAGTGTTTATATGCGAAAAATACTATTCAGTTAAGCATATCTCATCTAATGGAATCCAGTCCTCCATCTTGTAGCTGCTTCTGATACAATGGAAACTGTGAATTAGATTTGTTGGACTCCACTGAACTCAATGTAACATTGTAGAAGGAGATCAGGAAAAATAAGTTTTATAGAAAGTCCAGTAATCAAAGGATTCTTTAAAATCCCATGTATGTAACATTGTAAAGGGAATTTTCAGAAATTTTTCAGTGAGCAGTGTTTGAGAGCTATAAAACTTGAGCTTCACTTTTTGCATTGTACACACACACACACACACACACACACATACATTGAGTTGAATTCAAAAGTGTTGATGTTTTGTTATTTCACTTTATTCCTTCGAAGGTAGAGATTGAAAAAAAAATGAGCCAACAAACAAAAATGGACAAATATGTTGGTAAAACTTTCTAATCTGAACATGTGAGGAACAATCCATGCACCTTCAATGTTTGGTGCTGTTACAATTGTCCCAAAACCTTCTAGACCCGTATCCAACCTGCACTGTTTCTATTTTTGTTTTAAAAATACTGCTCAGCATTCAAATACTGCTTCTTTTTTTTCTTTGTTTAAGTTCAGCAGTTAGCTTTCTAGAACAGAAAGCTGGCATTTGGACTTCAACGGAAATAAAATACTTGCTGTGCACATAGAGCTCTTTTATGAAGGGATAAATATAACAACCACTGCTAAATAAAATGTATTACTGGTGGGGTTACTTTTTGCTTTCAGGTTCCAGTGTGAAGATGTTAGCCTATAAATTAGATGTTCCAATATACATTTTAGCATAATTTCCTCAAGGCATTTAAATCAAATTTCTATCATTTCTATTTTCCCTTTTTAATAGGGGCTTTTGTTTTAATATCAAGCACTTAAAGTGATACAAATTACTTGACAATTTTTATTTATAAACCAGCTAGCAAACAATTTTAAACAAATATCTAAATCAAAATAAAGTTTGCATAGTGTGTAATAAACATTTAAAAAACTTACCATAAACTTGGTCAGTTTACATTGTTGTGCACGTCTCTCAGTTAGAGGAGTTTCTTCAGCCTCTCCTTGCCCACCCACTAATCCCCCTATTTCAGTTTGACGTGCACTTGCACTAGCCATGCATGAGAAACTATGTGCACACTCATGACTTCTGCCAACAAAAGAGAAAAGCATGCTGATAGCAAAGGAAATAATAACTACAGACTGATTCTCTGCATACATAAATGAAAGAGCAAGTGATTGTTTGTACATAGGGATTCCATTAATGGTAAATATAAATGGCACACCAACTGGTTTCTTTTGGAAGGCAGTATGTATTAGGAGTACAAAAGTGAAGACATGTTGGTTCCTCTTGAGCCTTTGTCAAGTCTGACTTGACAAAGGCCGAAAAGGAGCCTAAACGTTGTCTTCACTTTTGTGAATTCAAATATACAGATGTGTATATATGTTCACAGAATGTAGACCGTGTATAATGAGTTTGTGTGTCTACCTATTCCTAAAGATTTTTGCTAACAGTAATTGTCCCAATTAAGCCCCATTGAAGCTAAAGCTTTTAAATTAGACTGTTGTCTTAAACTGATGCATGTCCCTTTAATAAATGATCACTAAACTGCTAATGTTCAGACTATGGTGAGAGTATACTTTGGCTTGCATTGCAATTAAGAAACAAGCCCTTTTCTGAATTTTGCTCTTTCAATTGCTTAGTACATAAGTCCCTAATTATGAAAATAATTAATTTGTTTAGATTAATTCTGAATTCATTTGTTCTCAGTTAGTTTCCGTTTGTAAAGAAATCGGAAATTCAGATGCTTCCGAATTGCCATATTTGGACAAAATCCGATTTGGAATGAAAAAAACTGAACATGTTTAATATCAATAGAATCAAAATGCACCTTTAATGCAAATATATGCTACAGTTTATGACATGTATTTAGATTACCAATATCATTTTAAATTAAGGTTGCAAAAAGCAGTGAATGCTACCATGGTCTCTATGGAATAAGATTTGGTAATTTGAAAGTTGGAGTTGAATCTGCTGAATGTGGTCAATGCTCTAGATGTTATCAGATAAGAGGGCTTCTGAATGCAATGTGCTGTGGGGCAATAATTGGCTTAGTCCATTATGAGGTTTTTGAAGGCTGGGGTTTTGGATGGGTTTTTCCTTGCAGTCGGTGAAGTTTAAAGAAGTCCTGAAAATGAGAATGGGAGGCATCAGCTGCGGAGTTATGACAGACAGAAATGTGAGCACAAACCAGGAAAAACTGATGTGCTGCTAGCCAGGTCAATTTCCTGATTAACCTTATAATTGTTAAAAGACCAGAAGGAGGACCATCCTTTGTTAATAATATCAGATGCTGCCATGTTGTCTGAGTAGCATTTTACTGTTTTTCTTTGCGATACCATACCCCACATGTGAGCAGCTGCTACTACAGGGTAAACCTCAAAAAGAGCTGAGGTTTCATGAAATGACGGTAGGTTGACAGTTTCAGGAGACCACAGGTCTCTGAACCACAAGTCGTCAAAAATAGCTGCAAAGCCAGTATGGGCTGCACCATCCATCCAAATGACTAGGGATTGGTCAGTCAAGATGTGAATCAACATTGATTTACCATTCCATATGAGTATATATCTGTCCCATATTTTTAAATTGGCTTGAGACTGGAGACTGTACTGCTGTTGTGGGGAAAACTAGGCAGTAGGCAGAGTAGCCTTGAAGTGAATGAACAACCCTGAGGGATTAAGAGCATGGCATAATTTAGTGAACTCGGGAGGGATTGTCCAAGTCTGCCCAGATTCGCTGAATCTTTTCATCAGGGATAATGAACTGCATTACGGTACAGTGCAGTTGTATGCCTAGAAAAAGTTAGTTGTGGAGCCTATAGTCTTGTCTTTAGATAGTGGGACTCCTGGGATCTCTAGCTTTGAGCATTACTAATGAATCCCCATTAGTGATGTCGCGAACCCGAAATTTTCGGTTCGCGAACAGCGAACGCGAACTTCCACAAATGTTCGCTAACCGGCGAACCGGGCGAACCGCCATAGACTTCAATGGGCAGGCGAATTTTAAAACACACAGGGACTCTTTCTGGCCACAATAGTGATGGAAAAGTTGTTTCAAGGGGACTAACACCTGGACTGTGGCATGCGGGAGGGGGATCCATGGCAAAACTCCCATGGAAAATTACACAGTTGATACAGAGTCTGGTTTTAATCCATAAAGGGCAGAAATCACCTAACATTCCTAAATCACAATCAATATGGATTGACACCTGACATATGACATATTGACACCTTGACATATGGATTGACACCTGTCCTCAGAGCTCCTGATGCACACGGACACAGAGCAGAATAGAGACTGGTCCCCCTACATAGGGTCACTTGGCAGATATGGATTGACACCTGTCCTAAGGATCCCTGATACACACTGACACAGAGCAGAATAGGGACTGTTCCCCCTACATCGGGTCACTTGGCAGATATGGATTGCCACCTGTCCTAAGGATCCCTGATACACACTGACACAGAGCAGAATAGGGAATGTTACCCCAACATCGGGTCACTTGGCAGATATGGATTGACACCTGTCCTAAGGATCCCTGATACACACTGACACAGAGCAGAATAGGGACTGTTCCCCCTACATCGGGTCACTTGGCAGATATGGATTGGCACCTGTCCTCAGAGACCATGATACACACTGACACAGAGCAGAATAGGGACTGTTCCCCCTACATCGGGTCACTTGGCAGATATGGATTGACACCTGTCCTAAGGTTCCCTGATACACACTGACACAGAGCAGAATAGGGACTGGTCCCCCTACATCGGGTCACTTGGCAGATATGGATTGACACCTTGTTGCAAACTGCTATTTGTAACGGGCCCTTTAAATGGCAAATTGCCCTGCTTCCCTGGGTTGTGGAGAAGCCTGTTTGCCAGCCTCCTCCCGCATGACTATGGCCCCTGGGAGATTGTGAAAATGTATGCACTTTTATTTGGTGTGTATGGCCTTTAAGACTGTCAGTGGGCATATTGGGGCTTATGGACTCTTTATGTGACTGGTGCTGGCCCTTTAAGCACCTTTTTTGGGACATCAGGAAGATTTGGACATTGCCCCTTTAAGGCCGTGTCCCCAGACTTGTTGGGGACACTGCCCCTTTAAGACGGTGTCCCCTGTGTCCCCAAACCTGGTGCAAACCCTTTGTGCCTGCCTGGCTATTTCCCACTTGGTTCAGTAAATGGGGCTTACTGAACCAAGTACCACACAGGCAGACCACCCAGAAGTGGAAGTGTGCAGGCAATTTACTTCCCAGAAGCTGCGGTTAACCGCAGCTTAATTGACAATGCTGGGAGGTCTTTGTTCGTTTGCCGAACACGTGGCGGCGGCCATCTTTGATCATTCGACGAGGTCAGCGGTATGTGTAGCCAAATTCAGGAACTAAAATCGGCTACACATTTCCGCGAACACCGCTGAGCTCTACCTTCTCCCCTACTGGTTTTACAGCTGCAGAGCCTAAGTCCCATTCGGCGATGGGACTTAGTCTTTTTTTCAGCCGTTTTTTTCAGCCTTATTTCAGCTGCAGAGACTAAGTCCCATTCGGCGATAGGACTTAGTCTTTTTTTCAGCCGTTTTTTTCAGCCTTATTTCAGCTGCAGAGACTGTCCCATTCAGCGATGGGACTTAGTCTTTTTTTCAGCCGTTTTTTTCAGCCTTATTTCAGCTGCAGAGACTAAGTCCCATTCGTGATGGGACTTAGTCATTTTTTCAGCCTGAAATAGACCGACCTCACAGCCCAAATCTATGGAACTGTTTTGGGCAGGAAAATGTGCTTGCGGTCGGTCATAAAGGGACCTCCAGCTAACTTTTTAACCCTGGATGGATTTGGCTGATTTTTGGTTATGTTTATGTTTTAAGTGTGCTGATTCCAAATATGTAATTATTAAGATGGGATGTGTAGTTTTAAAGTTACAGTGTATGGCTAAAAACTGTATTTTTACTGCCTGTGTTTAATTATGTTTATCTCTTCCCAAACGTCATTTCGTTCAAAGTGGAGAGAATGTTAAAAAAATATATTTTTGTTCGGAGTGTGAGAAATGCTTTTCAGCCGCTTCTAATCTTAAGCATCATTTGAGGAGCCATACAGGAGAGAAACCTTATTTGTGGTGTGTTTAGTATTGTTCTGATCAGTTTAATACCTTCGCGTCTCCTATCAGTGGACGTGTATATGGCAGCCATTTTAGGAACCGTACACCTGGGACCCGAGCAAGGTCACCTCGTTCAACAGGCTTGCAGCGTATCCTCCAGGAAGAAGAGCCTGAACCCTTACCGGCTGCACGTGTCTTACCTGTACATGGAAAGCTGCTGTGGTTCCTTGATGAGCCAGCTGCCCGTGAGTTAACATGTCCGTGGAGAAGCACTCTGTCCTGTAAAGCCTCACCAGAAAAAAGGAGTGGTGTGTTTAGTATTGTTCTGATCAGTTTAATACCTTCCGCGTCTCCTATCAGTGGACGTGTATATAGCAGCCATTTTGTCAGATTCAAGTTCTTGTGCCCCACAGTTCAAAATAACATTCAAATGACAATTCATGACAGATCACACAAGTGAATAGCCCTGCCAACGTCTTCTCAGAATTTTTTCGTTTTCTATGAAGAAATAGAAATGCAAGAGCAGAATAGAGACTGTTCAGTTTAATGCCTTCCGCGTCTCCTATCAGTGGACGTGTACACGGCATTGATTTTTGTAACAGGGAGATTGAAGAAGAGGCTTGGTCGGTCCTCTTACTGCAAATTTGGGGCACTGCGCGGTCAAGATAATGTGACACCAGATAGGAGTGGTGTGTTTAGTACTATTTTTATCAGTTTAATACCTTCCGCGTCTCCTATCAGTGGGCGTGTACACGGCATTGATTTTTGTAACAGGGAGATGGAAGAAGAGGCTTGGTCGGTCCTCTTACTGCAAATTTGGGGCACTGCGCGGTGAAGCTAATGTGACACCAGATAGGAGTGGTGTGTTTAGTACTATTTTTATCAGTTTAATACCTTCCGCGTCTCCTATCAGTGGACGTGTACACGGCATTGATTTTTGTAACAGAGAGATGGAAGAAGAGGCTTGGTCGGGTCCTCTTACTGCAAATTTGGGGCACTGCGCGGTCAAGCTAATGTGACACCAGATAGGAGTGGTGTGTTTAGTACTATTTTTATCAGTTTAATACCCTCCGCGTCTCCTATCAGTGGACGTGTACACGGCATTGATTTTTATCTAAGCCGTAAACTTTTTGCACAGCTGGCAGATTCACTCGCCATTGAAAAGGAGTGC
Source organism: Pelobates cultripes (assembly GCA_933207985.1). NCBI lineage: Eukaryota > Metazoa > Chordata > Amphibia > Anura > Pelobatidae > Pelobates > Pelobates cultripes. Next base: position 236,937,709 of record OW240914.1, on the reverse strand, counting down.
ATGGCGTGGTGTGGGCCCTCAAAGCTGCAACCTACGAAGTGGACAAATCAAGCACTACTCATGATCACATAAATTTAGTACTGCGCTGTCAAGTTAATGTGTGACACCAGATAGGAGTGCGGGTGTGTTTAGTACTATTTTTATCAGTTTAATACCTTCCACGCCTCCTATCAGTGGACGGTATAACGGCATTGATTTTGTAACAGGGAGGATGGAAGAAGAGGGCTTGGTCGGTCCTTCATCAGTAAAATTTGGGGCACTGCGCGGTCAAGCTAATGTGACACCAGATAGTAGTGGTGTGTTTAGTACTATTTTTATCAGTTTAATACCTTCCGCGCCTCCTATCAGTGGACGTGTACACGGCATTGATTTTTATCTAAGCCGTAAACTTTTGCATAGCGAAGTAGATTCACTGCCATTGAAAAGGAGTGCATGGTGGTGGTGTGGGCCCTCAAAAAGCTGCAACCTACTTGTATGGACAACCGTTTACCTTACTCACAGATCACAACAAATTTGGGGCACTGCGCGTGCAATCTAATGTACCACCAGATAGGAGTGGTGTGTTTAGAACTATTTTTATCAGTTTATCACCTTCCGCCTCCTATCAGTGGACGGTACACGGCATTGATTTTTGTAACAGGGATGGAAGAAGAGGCTTGGTCGGTCCTCTTACTGCAAATTTGGGGCACTGCACGGTCAAGCTTTCAATGTGACACCAGATAGGAGTGGTGTGTTTAGTATTGTTCTGATCAGTTTAATACCTTCCGCGTCTCCTATCAGTGGACGTGTACACGGCATTGATTTTATCTAAGCCGTAAACTTTTGCACAGCGAAGTATATTCACTGCCATTGAAAAGGAGTGCATGGCGGTGGTGTGGGCCCTCAAAAAGCTGCAACCTACTTGTATGGACAACCGTTTACCTTATTCACAGATCACAACAAATTTGGGGCACTGCGCGGTCAAGCTAATGTGACACCAGATAGGAGTGGTATGTTTAGTACTATTTTTATCAGTTTAATTACCGTTAGCCCCTATCCGCTGGATGTGGAGCAAGACGCAGCAGCAGAAGAGGACTCAGCCGAGGAGGTTATGGAAGAGGATGGAGTAGGAGGAGTAGAGGAGTAGAGGAGGTGGCAGCAGGCCTGCCTGCAAGTCGTGGCGATGTCACCAACTCCTCTGCAGAGCCACGCATTCCATGCTTGGCAGCCGTCAGCAGGTTTGCCCAATGCGCAGTGTAGGTGATATACCTGCCCTGACCATGTTTACAGACCAGGTATCAGTGGTCAGATGGACCCTTGCCCCAACACTGTGTGCCAGACATGCCATTATTTCCTTTTGCACAATCGAGTACAGGTTGGGGATTGCCTTTTGTGAAAATAAATTTCGTCCAGGTACCAGTGAGTGAGTGGTGGCACTGGGCACAGTATCAACTGTGAGCCTGACACACCGGCTGGCAGACAACCAACTGCTATTCAATCTATAACAGTGAAAAAAGTTTTTTGTTTTTAAATGCAAGCTATTGTGACACCAGATATGAGTGAGTGGTGGCACTGGGCACCGTATCCACTGTGAGCTTAACACACCCACTTTAAGGACACTGACTGCTATTCAATTCTATAACAGTGAAAAAAGTTTTTTGTTTTTAAATGCAAGCTATTGTGACACCAGATATGAGTGAGTGGTGGCACTGGGCACCCTATCCACTGTGAGCTTAACACACCCGCTTTAAGGACACTGACTGCTATTCAATCTATAACAGTGAAAAAAGTTTTTTGTTTTTAAATCCAAGCTATTGTGACACCAGATCTAAGTGGTGGCACTGTAAACTGGCAGAGTACATGCTGTAGGGCTGACACACCCGCTTTAAGGACACTGACTGCTATTCAATCTATAACAGTGAAAAAAGTTTTTTGTTTTTAAATCCAAGCTATTGTGACACCAGATCTAAGTGGTGGCACTGGTCACCGTATCCACTGTTAGCGTAACACACCCGCTTTAAGGACACTGACTGCTATTCAATCTATAACAGTGAAAAAAGTTTTTTGTTTTTAAATCCAAGCCATTGTGACACCAGATATAAGTGGTGGCACTGGTCACCGTATCCACTGTTAGCGTAACACACCCGCTTTAAGGACACTGACTGCTATTCAATCTATAACAGTGAAAAAAGTTTTTTGTTTTTAAATCCAAGCTATTGTGACACCAGATATAAGTGGTGGCACTGGCCACCGTATCCACTGTTAGCGTAACACACCCGCTTTAAGGACACCGACTGCTATTCAATCTATAACAGTGAAAAAAGATTATTTTTTTTTTAAATCCAAACTATTGTGACACCAGATCTAATTAGTGGCACTGGTCAGCGTATCCACTGTTAGCGTAACACACCCGCTTTAAGGACACTGACTGCTATTCAATCTATAACAGTGAAAAAAGTTTTTTGTTTTTAAATCCAAGCTATTGTGACACAGGATCTAATTAGTGGCACTTGTCAGCGTATCCACTGTTAGCGTAACACACCCGCTTTAAGGACACTGACTGCTATTCAATCTATAACAGTGAAAAAAGTTTTTTGTTTTTAAATCAAGCTATTATGACACCAGTGAGTGGTGGCACTGGTCACGTATCCACTGTTAGCGTAACACACCCGCTTTAAGGACACTGACTGCTATTCAATCTATAACAGTGAAAAAAGTTTTTTGTTTTTAAATCCAAGCTATTGTGACACCAGATCTAAGTGGTGGCACTTGGCACCGTATCCACTGTTAGCGTAACACACCCGCTTTAAGGACACTGACTGCTATTCAATCTATAACAGTGAAAAAAGTTTTTTGTTTTTAAATCCAAGCTATTGTGACACCAGATATAAGTGGTGGCACTGACTGGGGAAATGGGCACAGTATCCACTGTGAGCCTGACACAGAAGCTGGCAGCAGTGGCAGACAACTGACTGCTATTCAATCTATAACAGTTAAAAAAGTTTTTTGTTTTTAAATCCAAGCTATTGTGACACCAGATATAAGTGGTGGCACTGACTGGGGAAATGGGCACAGTATGCACTGTGAGCCTGACACAGAAGCTGGCAGCAGTGGCAGACAACTAAGTGCAATTACATTACATAGAAAAAAAATCAAAAAAAAGCATACCCTAACCCTAACCTAGCTATGCTTTTCCCTATCTAATGAACAGCAGCTACACTTTCCCTCCTCTCACTAAGCATGCAGCTTGAGAATGAATCTAAAATGGATGCCTTCCAGGAGGTGGGAGGGTCTGCTAGGGAGGGTGTGCTGCTAATTGGCTGGAATGTGTCTGCTGACTGTGAGGTACAGGGTATGGTACATGGTATGGTCACACCATATTTAACTTTTTTTTAATGCCACGTAAGTGTTCATAAATCCAGCCTTTCAGTTTTCTAGCTGTTTTCCTGTAAATTGATCCCTACCAGGGCATTGTAGCATATATATTACATTCCTTAAGTTACAATTAATATGTTTATTTTGGCATTTTTCATCAGTAATAGTACTTTGACTTTCTATCTTCTTTCTTTTTTTCATATTGAGTAGATGAACTAAACCCATGTTTAATATATGAATACTTTCAAGTTTTATTTTTAATAAGAAATTATTAGGTTTTTTTTGGCAACTCTTGGTAATGAGGGGACATATAATTCTTTTAGCTTTTTTTTTCAATGTTTTTTCATGACAATAATGACAGTCGGGGATACAGAAAAGAAAGAGGGAAGGGTGAAAACAAGCCTTGCACAATTATACATAGTACATACAAAACAGTATGGACAATACATCCAATACATCCGTACACAGGAAATACAAATATAAGTTACATAATGAAGAGCATGATGTAGTCAAGTGAAGGCAGTGAAAATAATGAGCACAATAGTACATGCCATAGATATTCAACACATTCCACCATACTCTAGTTTGTTCATAATTCCAAATAACAGAATGATAGATCAAGAGGTGAACATGATGCAAGGTGCTTGAGTGATTGCTGCTAAGTAAGCTGAAGTCAAGAAATTTAACATTACATAGGCATTTTACATTCCAATTTACCAGTGTGGTATATTGAGTCGAAATGACCACCAGTTCTTCAGATTGTTATAGGGTCCTGCAACCCGTCCTCTGTCTGAGTACTGCCTTTAAAGGCCTGATGTATCTGTACTAGCCTTGGTGTACTATGTCTGCCCGCATTGCCACTTTCAAACTGTCGCTACTAGGATATGGTCTCGATGGAGTGCTATTAGTCTGACAGTGTGAGTAGCTCTTGTACTGGTTGTGCATAGTTCATTGTCCTGGAGCGTTGTAGAGGGATAAGGGAAGGATAAGGGAGGAGTATGTTACAAAAGTTGAGTCTGGAACCGAAGAGGAGGGAGTAAAATAAATTAATTAGGTTTAGCTGCGTTGTCGTGTAACAATGTGTAATACTAAAAGCGAAGTTAACAATGCTAACAATATTTCAGTAACCAGGTTTGTGGATGCTGTTCATACAGTCTTATCATTTGAAATACTGGTTATAAAAGGATTCCCAACCATCCCACTGATCCTGAAACCTAGCCATATTTCCCCTCTTGGCCCATTCATGTTCATGGTGGAACGTGAGAGTAACTCTTCTAAGAATTTCTGAGATTGTTGGACATGTAGTAGGAATTTCATGCATGTTAGGGCAATAGGGTCTGTGGGCATGGATGATGTCCATAGGCAATTGGGAAGTGAGTTATGGCAGTTACCCTTGGTTTCAAAATGGAGCCATATCGGTTTGGTTCTACCCGCTATAATGTCTAATCCTTGGGCCAGAGTCATTGCTTTATAATAGTTTTAAATATTTGGTGCACTGAGGCCTCCTTTCCCGAGAGGAAGCCACAGCGAGTGCAAGGTGACTCGTTGATTTTTTTTCTTCCAGATATGGGCATTAATAGTAAATTGGATTTTTCTGAGAAGTGAGTTTGGTAAGGCAATGGGTAGAGTTCGAAATAAGTATAATATATGGGGGAGGATCATCATCTTGAGTGAGTTGATTCTGCCTATCCAGGATGTGTCTAGTGTAGCCCATGTGTCCATTTGTTTGGATATATTATAGACCATAGCTTCATGGTTTTTATTTTGTGTTTATTTGAGTTCGTTAATATAATGACAAGATAAGAAATTGATGTTTTGCGCCATTCGAATGGGAATAGTGTTTTTAGGTCATCTCTTAGGGATGACATGATTTTAACAGGGAGAATTTGGGTTTTAGAAATATTATTCTTGTAATATGATATACGACCATATGTGGACAAGGTGTCTAGGAGATAAGGTATTGAGAGTGCCGGTTCTGTAAGAAAAAGCAGAATGTCGTCTGCAATGAGGGCTAACTTCTTTTCTCCAGCTGGGGACCTCAGCCCCGGTAGAAGAGGATCAACTTTTCTGGACCTTACTAGAGGTTCAAGTCAAAGTATGAATATGAAAGGGGAGAGTGGGCATCCCTGGCGTGACCCATTGGTTATTGGGAAGCTTCTGGACATAAATCCTGTATTGAACACCTTGGCCAAAAGTGATGTATATAATGCTAGTATACTGGATACAAATGATTGTGATAAACCAAAGGCCTTTAATGTAGCTTACATGTAAGTCCAATTTAGACGGTAAAATGCCTTTTCCACGCCTAGTGCTATTATCACCCCACTTTGTGCTCTGTGGTTTGCCCAGTCCATCAGACCTAGACAATATCTGGTGTTGTCCCCAGCTTGTCTACCAGGGACAAATCCAGCCTGCTCCTCCAAGACTTAGGTGGTTAATAAAGGTTAATGGACGCTATTAGTTTAGCGAAGAGTTTTACGTCTGCATTCAATAAAGAGATTGGCCTCAGATTGCTACAGACCGTTTGTGGTTAGTTTGGTTTGGGTAGTGTGATAATGTGCGCTTCTAGCATTTCGGATGGAATTTTGCCAGAGATTTTTATAGTGTTAAATAATTTTGTTATGTGTGGGGTTAGATGTGTTTCCATTTTGATATAATAGTAGTTCGATAGGCCATCTGGCCCAGGAACTTTGTGTTTGGGCAGAGATTGGATGGCCTTACTGACTTCATATTCAGTGAATGGGGCTTCCGGGTTTTGTTGTGGTGTTGTTTTAGGGAACGGAATGTTCTCTTAATAGGAAAGTATCTCATTTTCCTCAGGGATGTGTGTGTCTTTATCTCTATTAAGGTTATATAGACCCTCATAGTATGATGCTAATTTGTCTACTATTTTGTTGGGGTTGTAGAGTTTATCATTCATTTTAGATAGTAAAAAGGGAATTTTGGTTTGGAGGTATTTTGTTTTTAGTTTGTTGGCCACTAGCTTTCCTGCTTTGTTGCCCATGCCATAATATTTTTGCTGAAGTTTCTGTAAGTTTTTAGCATAGTCCTGGGCATGCAGTTTCTGGAACTCTAGCTGGGTGTTTGCTTTCCGTTTAGTATTTGCTTTAGAGGGGGATTTCTTGTTTACCGTTCTAGTGAGACTAGGTTTTGGAGCAGTGCTGTTTTTTTGTTTTGGATTTTTTTTTTTGTGAGTGATCCTAGTTTAATAAATTCCCCTCTAATTACAGCTTTATGAGCCAACCACTGTGTCTCTGGTGTAGTATCGTCCGTAGTGTTGATGATGAAGTAGTTACTTATTGTGTATGGTTGGGGCAACCGAGTATTGACTCGTTTAATCTCCATTTGCCCCGGCTTTTGGCAGGGAATGGTACTGTGATAGTGGTCAAAATTGGGCATGGTCCGACCATGTTCTTTGGCCTATTTGTTGATCCATCAGATGGGGGAGTGTGGATTTGTCTATTATGCATAAATGTATACGTGTATACGTCATATGTACTGGGAAAAATATGTGTAATCTTGTGCCCTGGGAAATAGGTTTCTCCATGTGTCATATAGATCATGAGTGAATGAGATGCGAGAAAAGTGAATGAGATGCGAGAAAAGTTTGCTGGTGTTAACTGAGGATTTATTGGGCACCCTACCCTGTGTGTGTTGTATGTCTAACGTGGGATCTAATGTGCAGTTTTAGCCACCGCATATGATCACATGGCCCTTTTTGATTGCTAAGATTTTTCTGATTGCCTTGTTAATGAAGGAAAATTGGGCATCGTTGTGTGCATAAAGAGAAGCAACGGTTATTTGGATAATTTGCCAACCAGAATCAGAAGCCTACCCGCTAGATCTTTGAAAAGGTGAAAGCCCAATCTGAGTGGAACAGTATTGCTACACCTTTGGATTTGTTTTGTGCGTATGCATGGTACCCCAATGGGTATTTGGAAGATCTTAGCTGGGCTTATTAATGCTAAAATGGGTTTCTTGTAAGCAGACTATTGCTGCTCCGGATGCGTGCATATCCTTAATTACCAGTCGCCTCTGGTGAGGGCTGTTAAGTCCCTTTACATTAAGGGAGAGGATTTTCATATGATTAGTCATAAGGGGGGTGATTTAAAATTGACTTCTGATCGAGGGTTAGCAACAGGCTGTGCAGTGTGGTAACATGTGTCCCTCTGATATGAGACGTCTGGTTCACTCTAGGATGACAATAAAACATACTTCCTATATGGGAGTGATTTGCATAGATATGTAATAGATCTGTGCAGTTGACTGCACAGTAGGTAACGAGAGCAGCCCGAAACTCCTCGCCGGGGATACCATGTGTTGGTAGTGGTCCACAACTTAAAATTACTAAATTTAAAGAAAAAAACAATAACAAAAAAAAAGGAGAAAATTAAGAAAAGGAAGCAAAGTATTTACAGAATTCCCCCTGTTTAGGGAGCAACAACATGGGTCGTGTGAGAATCACCAGAATAGTGATTTCCGAGGTGTGACCCAGGGAGGGAGTGTGAAACTCCGACATGCCCGATACATAAAAGCTGGGGTAAGATTAGCTAAACTTTAACATTACTTGTAGGTGTAGGCGTTATTTTGCCCTTTTGACTACATCTTTCCCCTGAAGCACGGCAGTAGCGAGCAGAGGTGCATCTATACAAAAGGGGAGTTTTGCCCTCATGTTTAACATACAATATGCAAAAACCACTGATTGTGTATCAACACAGTATGGTGTGACATAGTGCATACATATACTTGGAATTCATTAACCAAAAAACAAAGGGCATAAATTAAACAATGAAGTACATGAATAAGGCAAAACACTTAGCTAGAGGTAATAACTCTCAATGTGACCATCGCGGCTTTGTTGAAGAGAGTATAGCACCCACAGATGTCTTCTTTGCAGGTGTTCCCACCATTTGCCATTCTGCCTGAATCAGTCTTGGTGCAGACGTTGTAGGTTCTTCTTGCTGGGCTTTGGCAATATTCCACATAGCCCATTCAGTGAGTAATTTCATGCCATCTGCTGGATCATTCACTACGTGCGTCTTGCCTTGTCTCCAGAGTAATAGCTTAGTTGGGTAACCCCATCTGTAGGGCACATTATCCGTACGTAATGTCGTCGTGATAGTTATAAATTCTTTGCGTTTCGCCATTGTGGCTGCTGACAGATCCACAAATAAAGCTATGCATTGATGGGGATCTGGTAATGTGGGGGACTTTCTGGCTGCTGCCAGTAGTGTGTCCTTGTGTGCAAAGTAGTGAAATTTGACTATGACATTTTTAGGAACATCACCTGTGAAGCGAGCTGGGTGTGGAAGCCTATTATGCGATCAAACACCCATGCTGAGTCTGGTAGGCCTGGAAACAAGGCCTTGCATATGGAGAGAATGTAGGCTGGAAGTGCGTCGTGGGACACATCATCGAGAATACCCCGGAAGAGGACATTCTGTCTCCTCAACCTGTACTCCATGTCTGCTAATTTGAGCTTCAAGGAGTCATTTTCCTCAGCCAGTTTCTGCTCTTTGTCTACTACCTCATTATGTGCAGCACACAGGTTCTCTGTTCTGTTCTCCAGATGGCTAGTTCTGTTTCCCCAAACATGAGCTGGGGCTTAATGCTGGGGAGTAGAATGTCTTTAATATGGCCAAATGGCCCACTTATATACAGAAAATGAGTACATTGTATACGCCCCCAAACACACCCACAATTTCTCATAAAATACATTGTCACTGTGACTCAGCAAAAATACAGCAAATATGAAAAACTATAAAAATACATAAAGCAACTGTGACAAAGTGCCCCTCACCACTTGTGCCCGGAGAGGACTAATTGCCAGCCTCTTGCCTTGTGACTATGGCCCCTGGGAGAGTTTGCCCTTTAAAAACATTATTTGGGCATATTGGATTTTATTGCACTGTTTCTGCCCCTTTGATTCCATGGGAGAATGTGCCTCTTCCCCTCCCCCTTTTTCCTGTCCCATTGTTCTCTAGCAGGGCGTTGTCCCAGGGATACTGCCAGACTAGTTGAAACTGGCTGCTTTGTCCCTCCTCAATCTCTCATCAGCCCTTGCTATTGTTTAACCCCATGATGATACAACTGTATTCGTGAGATCTGAGTGCTTTTCGGACATATTGAGCGCTCAGATCCAAGCTATTTGGGGATATGTTGGACATATAGGTTAAACATTGTATTATATAAGTTATGTATTTTTATGTAGTTTTTGTAACAGTTTTTGGACTTGGATATTTTCTGTACCTGGAGATAATTGGTTTACCACACCCACTTAAGCCAATTATCTCCAGAATAGAGGAGAAGATAGACCGGCTGCACAGCCTAAATCTGTGGAACTGTTTTGGGTATGAAAGCCATGCTTTCAGTCGGTCAAATAGGACTTCCAGCTATCTTTTGAACCACTGGACCAAATTGTATGCTTTTTAAAGATGTTTGTATACTGATTATGCTGGTTCAGATTAACTTTTATGGAAATTGTATGTATAGTTTTGAAGTTATGAATATTGGGTAAAACTGTATATTTTCCTGCCTGTGATAATTAAGTTAGCCCATTGTGTTTAGCAGTTATATCACAGGCATAGGGGAGGGTTTGTGTGCCTTGGCTGTGAGTGTCTGACTGTACTGTAATGTGTTTGATTGGTGGCTGTAACTCTGAGTCCTGTGTACCACAAGGTCCACGTGTGTGGTAACCTTGTGGGAAAAGATATATAAGAGCATTAAAGCCTCAGTGCATTCTGTTCCTGTTTGACCCTCAACACGTAGTCTCATCTCGTGATTGGAGGGGAACTGCTATAATCACACTGGGGATTGCTATGCTCTGCATACTCCCTTGATTTCTAATCACCAAGCTCTTCTAAAAGTTGTTCCTGATACGCTGTCCTGGAGGAGAGGTCTTCCCTAAGAGTCCTGGGTGTTGGAGGTTCATACAGGGTGGAAGGAAGTGGTCTTTTCCACACGGTCCTGGAGGACAGAAGCTGATCCAGGGTGGAAGGAAGACGGCGAGACTCCAGTTAAGCTACGGCGGTTGTGGAGTCTGCGGTGGTTGTGGTGTCCGGTGCGGTGCTTGTGGTCCGCCAACGGAGGCTCCTGCCCAGAATAGTTCCATGAAATTGTTGGTAGCGGTCAGTCTCTTTTGGGTGTACGAAACATCCAAAATACTGAACATAAGTCTTAGCCCATATGCTGATTAAGTGCCCCTCGTTCGGGAGTATGCGCCCACCGAACGGTGTTCCTTCCTTCCAGACGAATGTAGGCGGACACAAGCGAAGATGATAGTTCAGCAATGGTCGAGTGTCCAATTTAAGTTCCGCGCACTCGACAACCAAACACCGCTGCCTGCGTTTGCGGCTCAAGATGACCGCAGCCACGTATTTGTACGTACGAATGGCGACCACCCAGCCGACCGTTTAGAATGTTGCATTTACCAGTGTTAATGAGGTGCTGACAGGGGTGACGGAGGTTAACAAGCATACGGGTGGTCTGGTCATTGGGTGGTTTGTTCGGTATACAATTAAAACAAGAATAAAAGTTTAAGCGCGCCCAGTCTACCAAATGAACTGGAGAATAACAATAGTTTTTAATAATCCAGTGACAGGGTGGTCTGTCACATTGCTCCCCCCCCCTTGTGGGACACTTTGGCAGACCCGGCTTGACATTTTTTGGGTCAAATTGGGGCTGTCTGGGTGTAGCTTCAGTTGGTAAGTCCTGTTTGTCTGGACAACCCGTCAGCATTGCTATTTTGCTTACCAGGCTGGTAGTGGATGGTGAAGTTGAAGGGCTGTAGTGCCAAACTCCACCACAGCAAACGACCATTGTCTCCCGCAAACCAGTTAAGCCACACCAATGGGTTGTGGTCAATAATCAATATAAATTATTGTCCATACAGGTAAGGGGTCAGCTTCTTCAATGCCCACACTAGCGCCAAGCATTCTTTCTCCATGGCTGCATAGCTCACCTCCCGGAGTAATTTTTTACTAAGATACACGATGCCTTTTCCCCCCTTCATCTTCCCCGACTTGACTTAAAACTGCCCCCAATCCAAACATGGAAGCGTCTGTGAGCACAATAACATTTTGTTAAAGACTGGGCCCGCCAGAACAGGGGCATTAATTAACGCTTGTTTCAGAGAATTAAATGGGGTTTCACATACTGGAGACCACAGGACTTGTCTAGGTAAACTTTTCTTTGTCAGGTCAGTCAGGGGCAGAGTTGCTCCACCACTTTGTAGGGGCCTTGCCAGGCTGCCTGCAATTTGTCCTGCCGGACAGGTTTCAATACAAAGACTTTTTGTCCCACCCGGAACCTATGCTGTCGGGCATCCTTATCGTACCAGACCTTCTGTAGCCCCTGGACCACCTGGAGATTTTCCTTCACCATCTTGGCCAACTGCTCCATGCAGTTCAAACACATACAGTACTATGGGGGTTTCCTCATGCTCCATTTCCCCTTCCCAGTGTTCTCCAATGACAACAAGGGGATCTCACACTCGTCACCCATAGAGAAATTCAAAATGGGAAAACCCAGTAGATTCCTGTGGCACCTCTCGATACACGATATAAGAGATGGGGCAGGAATAGCTCCCAGTCTCTGCAAGTGGTGATAAAGGTTCTCAACAACTGCTTGAGGGTACAGTTAAATCGCTAGCATAGACCGTTAGTCTGGTAAGGGGAGCTTAGTATGGGCTTGATGCCACATACATTCCATGATAAGGTATAAATTGGGTTCCCTGGTCCGAGAGGATTTCCTTGGGGAAACCTTACCCTGCATTAATATTTGAAAAGGCCACTTCTTAGGGGTAGTGTGTAGCATATTCCACCATGGTAAGTATATATTTCTTACCGGATAGACTGGGTCTAGCTAGGGGCCCTATTAGATCGACTGCTATCCAACTAAAGGGCTTTTCAATAATGGGCATGGATAGCAGTCAGGCTTTGGGGTAATCTCCACTCTTCCATACTCTCTGACAAATGTTGCACGTTTGGCAGTATCATTAGAGATCCCCGGCCAGAAGAATTTCTGGATTACCCTATGAGACGTGCAGCGTATGCCCAGATGCCCTGCTAAAGGTATCTTATGCCCAATCCAGAGGAATTCCATCTTGTATTACCTGGGAACTACCAGTTGGCGCTTCTGGGATAGGGCCGTTCTCTTAGTGTGGGTCTCAGTTATTCTATATAACCGGTCCTGTTCCCCAAAAATATTTTGCCCTCTAATCCCACTTGCTCTGTATCTGCCTTGGCCCAGTACTTGTGTACTTGGGGTCCTCCCGGGTTTCCCTCCCAAACCAAGGTCAGGGTAGCTCCGGTATTTCTCAAGCCTTGAGCAGTCTGCCCGTTTACCACCCTATTCCCCACTACAGCCCCTATTTCCCCACTACATCCCTTATAACCCCACAACAACCACTACTCCACTAAAGCCCCTATTCCCTCACGAAAGCCACAAATGCAACACAACAAGCAGCCACCATAGACATGCAACCCCACAAGCACCACGATACTGGCTTGGGGCAGCAAAGAGGATAATTCCAACCCTGGTAACTTTGACAGTGCAATGAGTAGTAGTGGACCAGGCAGTGGAACTAGTACCAGACAAAATTCTACCATTCTTCACAGAAATAAGTGATCCACTACAGGCTATAGGAGGTGGTAATAAAAGGAGAAAATAGAGAGGCATGGGAAGAGTGCATGCTAGCTGGTGGAGATTTAGGTGGACTTCCCCCTGATAAATCCTGACTCTCCTCAACAATATGATCCTCCTCTTGCTCATAGTCAAGATGTTTAGTCTGAATGCAATTTCTGCAGTGCTGAAAATGAGACTAATACCACCTCCAGCAAGAACAGACTATAGTGACACCTCTGAAACAATTGCCTGTTCTATCTCTGGTTCAGACAATGTAGAAAATACTATGGATGACTCGGCACTAGTTTTACTTTCTGTCTTTCTTAGGTCCTTTTTAGGGGGTAGTAATAGCAATGGCAACAACTTACTTGGTTTCACAAATTATACCTTGCTGCTAAAGGTACCAGGTAACACAGGGTCTTGGTCGAAGTGGAGGTAGGAGCTCTTGTGCCACTAACAGTGGTAATAGCAACATTGGTTTTGAATCCTTGGGAGGAAAATCAGGAAGGAGCTTCCATATACATGAGAGAAGCTGCTTGGGAACCAAACTCCTAGTCCCAACTGCAGCTATACTATGTTTTAAGCTTTCTGTATCTGAAACTTTACTTTTCCCTTTCTTCAAAAAGAAATGCAAGGAGGGTGTTAGTACTAGTGGAAAAAGCTGGGAACTCAACTTGCTTCTTCTAACTCACTAACATAATAGTCTTTGTAGTATCCCTGACGTTATCTGTAGAAGGCCCTGCAAGATTCCCACAGAAACTGCAGCTGGTTCTGGGCCTAACTGCACTACTTCATGCTGCTGGAACTGATGATTCCTTTACCTGATTATTGCACCAGCAGGCCACAAAAAGGTCAAGACAAAAACCTTGACCTCCCAGCTGGTGGCTATCCAGACATAGCAAAAGTGACATAGCAGAAGTACTTGCCTGACTGTAGTACTGTTGATGGTGGTGGGTGGAAACTGACCCTCCTTCACTTACCATTTCTATATTTATTATGTTGTATAGTTTTTTTATTTTTAAAAAAAGGGGGTTTTTAAAATGTAAGCACTCCAAAGAACTTAAATTAACACAATTAAAGTCTTAGTGTATTAGGACTTGGAGTTGTGTATATAGTGTTTGTTTGTAATTTGGTGGTTTGAGTTTATCTGTATTAGTATTTGAAGTTGTAATTTGCAAATATTTGTGTCAGAATAACTGCAAAAAGAAACCTAGAAGATTTGTTCTCCGCACTTCTATTTATATTAGTGCAGTCTCTCATCAAGCGCACACTGTATGTATCAAAGGCAGTGACACAGGCTAGCAAACACATTCTCATGTTTACTAAAGGATACTCCAGTTGGATTTCAGCCATTTTCACTGACTAATCATTGATTAGTCTATGTAAGACTGTTGAGCCAAGCCTTTTTTCTTAGCATTACTTTCTGTGCTGTGAACTACTGTGTGGAAAAGCTTTGTACACATTGTGCCTGACTATTTTTATTTCACCACCTATATTGCAGCACATTCACAAATTATTCTCCACTCCCTTTTTCCAAGCAAGCAATAACTTTACGTACTATTAAACAGGTCTAACCAGCTGACCCTGATTATTGTCCATCACCCTGTTAGTTCCTAACCGTCAATGGCAGGTGGAGGCTATATGATAAAAGAAGATAGGAAGAGGGGGGACATTCCATAAGTCACTTATATACACCCAGTAAACTACTACTTTCAAACAGTATGGGAAGTTTCAATGAAAAGGGAGAGGAGCGTAATGAACTTGCAATTTCACTGCTAGCATTACATTAGCATTCCAGAGATTGATAAAGATTGTTATAGCAGTTTTAAATAACTTTATTTAAGAAATATATGTTTTACTGTGTGTAGGCATTATGCTAAAATGCAGACATTCTTTTTAGATTCTGTTGCCATTTTAGTAAGCTGTACTGCTAGTAATTCTTCAAGGCCCTTACAAATACCTATAAGCAAGTTATTTGACCATTTTTATTTATCAACATTTGCTACATTTACTGCATTTCAGAAAAATAGCTTTTATACTAACATATCATTCCCTATGTGAAATATACACTGAACAAAATTAGAAAACACAACACTTTTGTTTTTGCTCCCATTTTTCATGAGCTGAAGTCAACGATCTAAGACTTTTTCTATGTACACAAAAGGCCTATTTCTCTCAAATATTGTTTAGAGTGTCCTTTTATTGTGGCCAGCCTAAGGCACACCTTTGCAATAATCATACTGCCTAATCAGCATCTTGATATGCCACACCTGTGAGGTGGATGGATTATCTCAGCAAAGGAGAAGTGCTCACTAACACAAATTTAGACAGATTTGCGAAGAATATTTGAGAGAAATAGGCTTTTTGTGTACATAGAAAAAGTCTTAGATCTTTGACTTCAGCTCATAAAAATTGGGGGCAAACACAAAAGTGTTTTGTTCACTGTAGTAAGATATTGTATACTGCCAAAAACTTTTAATTTCCCAAATAATTGTATAAAGGATGAATAAGTAAGACATAAAACTAGCATAAATATACATCATTTTAATTTTAGCATTTGTTTGCAAAGCAATATATAATCAAAAAATGCTTGGTGGTGAATGGGGTCATTACTTTTCTCAGTTAATTTTCTTGGATTACTTTTAAAACAACATTTTTTAGAAATGTGATACTTTTTTAGTCTAAAATATTCTGTTATATACTATTAATCTTCTGTTATTAATAATATTCCTTTATTATTCACATTTATCTTAATTCAAGCTTGAAAATGTTTTCCCTCTCTGTTTTATTATGACAACACTTAAAATTTACATATTTATTTGGATCAATAGCTTTAAAAGAAGACTTCAAATCTACTGTAGCAAACATGAATGTGGGTTTCTTCCAGAACATATATACACCCGGTTCCAAATTATTATGCAAATGATATTTTTCTCATTTACCTAAATAATTGTTGTAAATAACAGTCAGCATAATTCTCATGTTATCAATTATTAAGAGTACAATTCAAATTTTATTGAACAAACCTCCTAATGATAACAGTATTTTTTTTAAACATAAAAAACTTACAATGCACTGTTCCAAATTATTATGCACAGTAAGTTTCAAAACACTTTATAGGTTGTAAAGAACTGAAAATTGTCTGTTGTGTTTGCAGCATATTTACTAAAATCAAAAGCTATTTCAATCAAACTTATAACAACATTTTAACTTTTTAAACATTTTAACAGGTCACGTTACATTTTAACATAGGACCCCTTATTTGATAGCAGCTTCACAAGTCTTGCATCCATTGAACTTGTGAGTTTTTGGACAGTTTCTGCTTGAATTTGTTTGCAAGATGTTATAGCCTCCCAGAGCTGCTGTTTGGATGTAAACTGCCTCCCACCCTCATAGATCTTTTGCTTGAGGATGCTCCAAAGGTTCTCAATAGGATTGAGGTCAGGGGAGGATGTAGGCCACACCATGACTTTCTCTCCTTTTATCCCATAGCAGCCATTGATGCAGAGGTATTCTTTGCAGCATGAGATGGTGCATTGTCATGCATGAAGATGATTTTATTACGGAAAGCACAGTTCTTCCTTCTGTACCAGGGAAGAAAGTGGTCAGTCAGAAACTCCACATACATTGCAGAGGTCATCTTTACATCTTCGGGGACCCTAAAGGGGCAGACCAGCTCTCTTCCCATGTTTCCGGCCCAAAACATGACTCCACCACCGCCTTGCTGACGTCGCAGCCTTGTTGGAACAGGGTGGCCATCCACTACTCCATCCATCTGGACCATCCAGGGTTGCACGGCACTCATCAGTGAACAGGACGGTTTGAAAATTAGTCTTCATTTATTTTTCTGCCCAACGCAGTCGTTTCTGCTTGTGAGCATTGGTTAGTGGTGGCCGAATAGAAGGTTTATGCACAGTTGCAAGACTCTGGAGGACTCTACACGTTGATGTCCGTGGGACTCCAGAGGCACCAGCAGCTTCAAATATCTGTTTGCTGCTATGTAATGGTATTTTAGCAGCTGCTCTCTTGATCCGATGCATGGATCTGGAAGAAATCTTCCTCAATGTGCCTTTATCTGCACAAACCCGTCTGTGCTCGAAATCAGCCACAAATCTCTTAATAGTGCGATGATCATGATTTTGCATGATTTTCATGAAATATCTAATGTTTTCATACCTTGTCCAAGGCATTGAACTATTTCACTCTTTTCGACAGCAGAGAGAACAGTTTTCTTCCCCATATTGCATGAAAATGGTGCTCTGCTTAATAATGTGGAACACCCTCCTTTATTAGTTTTTCCTTAAATTGGGCTCACATGGCAATCTAATTATCATAGGTGTCCGAGATTGTTTTCAGTGATCCTGAGACACAATGCCATTCATGAGTTAAACTGAAAAACAAAATATTTAATCTTTGTGACACTTAAATAGAATTTGCATAATAATGTGGAACAGGGTGTATATATATATAGGCAGCTTCCTGTGTCATTCCTCAATAGTGACACAGTGAGACAATTACAGTAGCATGTTACATAATAATTCACCAAATAACAATGAAGTAATTATAAAATCTCTAGTTGAGGGATCACATGAGAAGGAGGGACTGCTATTTTTGTTTGTTTTACTGATTTTGTGCAGAGGATTTGCTACATTTCGATTATACGTAGGACCCAAAGCAAAACTTAATGACCCACCCTTGGCCACTTCAAATCTCTACCTCTCAATACCGGCAACATGTGCTTCTTAATCACATCCTCAATAGCACCCCAGTAAATAAGAATCACTTATTTTTCTTTCCCAGAAAGTACACTTGCATATTATAGTATGTAGGTAGAGATTATTGCAATCCTACATGCAAAAACACCCAAAGGGTTATTTATTAAAGTGAGAATTGAAAGTGAATGTCAAATTTAAAACTAAAGTATCCAAACTGAAGTCAAAACTGACTTACAGGATTTTCCCAATTCAGCTATTTTACCCTTAATTTAGAGATTCACGTTTAATTCTCACTTTATTGAATAATCAATGAACAGGATGGAAAACGGTAAGTGGACGAGGAAAAACAGAAACATTGTTACTGGTTATCCTCTCCCAATCTAATGAGTGCATTGGTTGCACCAAATCTGAACCAGAGTGTTATGGCAATTGTAACTATTTCATATGCATTTAAAAGAAAAAGGAGCATCACATAAACAAGGTTAAAGGACAGCTAAAGTCACCCAGGCCACTTTATCTCCATGAATTTGCCTGGGTGCAGTGGTCCTGCACTTTTAACTGTGAAAAATTGAAACTAGTGTGAAAATTTGTGGCTCTTATTTAATATTTAAGTGATATTATTTTGATATAGCAGCTGAAAACACTCTGCGGGCACTCCAAATAACCTACCAAACCAATAGTATACCAAATATGCACCATATATTTAGGTGATACACCCCTACCTAATATATAAAGTGTGAGTGCAGGGCATAATTGTAAACATAGGGACTTACCATCTCTATTGTAATTATTGTAGATACATGTAAATACATACAAACACAAAACACAAAAGAAGAAACTTATGATGAAGTATTTTAATGATTTTTTATAAACACAAAATAACTCACAATTAGTGATGTCCCGAACGGTTCGCCGCGGACAGCGAACATAAACATAAACTTTGACCCTGTACCTCACAGTCAGCAGACACATTCCAGACAATCAGCTGCAGACCCTCCCTCCCAGACCCTCTCACCTCCTGGACAGCATCCATTTTACATTCATTGTGAAGCTGCACTCTTAGTGAGCTGTCCAGGAGGTGGGAGGGTCTGGGAGGGAGGGTTTGGGAGGGAGGGTCTGCTGCTGATTGGCTGGAATGTGTCTGCTGACTGTGAGGTACAGGGTCAAAGTTTATGTTTATGTTCACCGTCCGCGGCGAACTGTTCGGCGAACCGTTCGGGACACCACTACTCACAATGTGTAGAGCCTTTTCAGGATATAGGCTCTAAACACTGTAGCCTATGTGCCTTTAAGGTGGCAAACAACAACCTCTCTTCAAGGGATATTCTGTCAGCAGCTCCCATTGAAGTGCATGTGGATGAGAAATAGTAGAGAGACAAATACCTTCTAGGTGTAGCAGTTTTGATACTTTTCAAATAGTATATAACTGAATGTAGTGCTCTCCTTATTAGGAGCCTCTTAGCAACTTGTGTCACTTTTGGGGTGACACTCCCCTATCTGGAACTGGGATATCAGATGAAAAACAGGAGGGAGTAAGTTTATTACCTTTTATTACCAACAAGAAATATTTAAAAACAATGTAAGTTACACAAAATAAACATGGACAAAATAAAAGTGCTTTTCTCTTGTCTCCAGAGACACGTTTCGCCAGTTGCCATACTGCCAGACAAAACTGTAAATAAAAACAACAAAAAAAGTATCAACTCAAGGCAATCCATCAGTGCAAAATCTATCCAGATATTCTATAGGACAGCCATTCAGCCATTTTAGATCTCAGCCATCCCACCACCCTGTCAGCCATCTTAGGCACTGACACTTACAGCCTGAACCTGCCAGAAGTGGCCATGTCTTCCTCCAGCTCCTCAAGTGATCAAGCAATGGATATAGTGGAGGGGAGTAATAGCCACTCTGGCCAGGAGCAAGTAGAAGCAAGTAGGAGAAGCAAGGGAAAGCAGAGGCAGCCCAAGATCTTACCCCCTTAATGTCTGAGGACGGTTCAGGACCATCATGGGTATTTAAGCGTTGCCGACCGCTGACAGTCCTGAACCGTCACAACGGTCTTATGTACTTACCTGATCGCCGTCGTTCCCCCTGGCGGCGATCGGCAGTGCTCCCGGTGTGGGGAGACTGCCTGCAGCCCACACAGTCTCCCCATGGTGGATTAGGAGCCCTGGGGCCATGTGATCGCTCAACAGAGCGATCACATGGTCACAATAGGTGTCAACAGGCAGTCTCCCTGCTAGTGTAAACTAAAAAAATTTAAAAAGTGTTAATGTTAATAAAAAAATAATTATTATATATATGTGTGTGTGTGTGTGTGTGTGTGTATATATATATATATATATATATATATATATATATATGATATATAGACATATATCTATATAATATATGTATATATCATATATATATATATATATATATATATATATATATATATATATATAATGTCATACTACGTTTATTTTTATATTAATATATACATATAACAATACACTTTAAATTACACACGTATATATATATATAATATTTCTAATAACTATATATATATTGTGTATATATATATATATTATACAATACAAATAATAAGTAATTTAAATGAAATAAAAAAATGTAAAAATATTTTTTTTTACAAAATTATATATCTATATGAAATGTTATTCTAACTGAATTTTGATATTAATATATATATATATATATATATATATATTTATATCAAAAGACACTTAGAACGAAATTGTATATATATCTATGTATATATAAATAAATAAAAATAATACGAAATATGCATATCTCCATATAAAAAATTGCATAAATAATTATATAAATATACACGTAGACTTCAAATATATAAATATGCATATATATTTAAATTCTAAATGCATATTTATGTAATATTTTTACATAATTAAGTAATTTTATTGATTGCAATTTGAGGGACCTGCCTGCCAACCCAGGCCGAAAGTCCAGAGAATTGAATTTGCTAGCACTATATTTTACCCTGTAACTTTCTTTGACACTCTAAAATCTGTACATGGGGGGTACTGTTGTACTCGGGAGACTTTGCTGAACTCAAATATTAGTGATTCAAAACAGTAAAACATATCACAGCGATGATATTGTCAGTGAAAGTTACTTTTTTTTGCATTTTTCACACGCAAACAGCACTTTCACTGATGATATAATTGTTGTGATACGTTTCCCTGTTTTGAAACACTAATATTTGTGTTCAGCAAAGTCTCCCGACTATAACAGTACCCCCCATGTACAGGTTTTGTGGCATTTTTTGAATGTTACAGGGTCAAATATATGGGTCAAATATTTTTACATTGAAAATGGCCAGGTTGGTTATGTTGCCTTTGAGAGCGTATGGTAGCCCAGGAATGAGAATTACCCCCATGATGGCATACCATTTGCAAAAGAAGGCAACCCAAGGTATTGCAAATGGGGTATGTCCAGTCTTTTTTAGTAGGCACTTAGTCACAAACACTTGCCAAAATTAGCGTTCAATTTAGTTTTATAGTTTTTTCACACACAAACAAATATGAACGCTAACTTTGGCCAATGTTTGTGACTAAGTGGCTACTAAAAAAGACTGGACATGCCCCATATTGAATAACCTGTGCTGTCTACTTTAAAAAAAATATGTACATGTGGGGTGTTATTCAGAGATTTATGACAAATAATAGTGTTACAATGTCACTATTGATAAATTAAAAAAATGTATGTTTTGAAACCGCAATATCCTACTTGTACTTATAGCCCTATAACTTGCAGAAAAAAGCAGGTAAACACTGGTATTTTTAAACTCAGGACAAAATATTGAATCTATTTAGCAGTTTTTTTCATTCGCTTTTGTAGATGAGTAAAAGAGTTTTCAAGTAAAAGTCAAAAACATGTATTTTTTTCAATGTTTTATCATATATATTTTTTAATTAAATTACATGAGATTATATAAATAATGGTATGTAAAGAACGCCCTTTTTGTCCTAAAAAAAACAATATATAATTTGTATGGGAAAAGTAAATGAGAGAGCGGAAAATTACAGCTAAACACAAACTCCACAAAAGTGTAAAAAGAGTCCTGGTCGCAAATGTACAACATCGCAAAAACAGTCCGGTCCTTAAGGGGTTAAAGGCTACAGATGCTGGGAGAAAGAAAAAGTACGCAGAGAACTTTGGTGCAGAGGAGAATGCAGTACTGGTCACCAAGTTGTGCCAGTACTACCAATGTATTTTGGGGGGAGCAGCCATCATCTGTGGAGGAAGATTGTGGCAGAGGTGAACGCTGATGGTGGGAACAACTGCACTGAGTACGTGGTGAAGAAACAGTAAATGCAGTTATTTCTTTATTCCATGCTCTTTAAAACTTTTTTCTTTTTCTCCATGTGCTTTTGCTACACCCACCCCCCACCATTGGCAGCTATGCTTTTAAAGTCTTTTAAAAGTGAGGGTTGGGTCACTTAAGCACATAGAGGGGAAAAAACACCATGTGCAGATCAGCTTTAAAGG
This sequence comes from Pelobates cultripes, assembly GCA_933207985.1. Taxonomy (NCBI): domain Eukaryota; kingdom Metazoa; phylum Chordata; class Amphibia; order Anura; family Pelobatidae; genus Pelobates; species Pelobates cultripes. The sequence continues at coordinate 236,915,504 of OW240914.1, read as the reverse complement.
AACACTATAGTGACAGGAATACAAACATGTATTCCTGTTACTACAACTGTGAAAACACAGTTAAGCCTCCCTGTCAGCAATGTAACTGTAATTACTCATCCGTATAGCAGAGCTGAGTGGGTCCGTCACAGCTGGCTCTGCCCACACTCTGCCTCCTTGGCTGCGATCTTCATAATTGACAATCAGCCAATCCAATGCTTTCCCATAGGAAAGCATTGGGAGGCTATCATGTTGCAATACGCAGCTGTTCTATCAGAAATCTATATCTGTTAGATTTCTATACCTACGTCACTTCCGGTGCCCCCACACCACAGGAAGTGATGTGAGATCATCTGCGTGCATGCACGCTAGCAGGCCTCAGGGAATAGAATTCTGGTTGAGGCAGCCTTCGGCTATAGAAATCTGATGGGTGTACTGCACATGTGCCCGGCACATCCTTCAGCTATAGAAATCTGATGGGTGTACTGAGCATGCATCTTTTAGATTTCTACACCACAGCTTTCACTGTGTAGTAACATACAGTGTAGGCTAATGTGGTGTTACATGTCCCGCATCCCATGTCCCGCATCCCATGTGTATCACCCCTATTAACTCCCCCATCCCTGTGTGTCACCCCCATTAACCCTGCATCTCCCTTATTTAAAAACATAGAAACATAGAATGTGACGGCAGATAAGAACCATTCGGCCCATCTAGTCTGCCCAATTTTCTAAATACTTTCATTAGTCCCTAGCCTTATCTTATAGTTAGGGAAGCCTTATGCCATGCATGCTTAAACTCCTTTACTGTGTTAACCTCTACCACTTCAGCTGGAAGGCTATTCCATGCATCCACTACCCTCTCAGTAAAATAATACTATTTTTAAACCATTGCCCCTCTAATTTAAGACTATGTCCTCTTGTTGTGTTAGTGTTTCTTCTTTTAAATATGGTCTCCTCCTTTACTGTGTTGATTCCATTTATGTATTTAAATGTTTCCATCATATCCCCCCGTCTAGTCTTTCCTCCAAGCTATACATGTTAAGATCCTTTAACCTTTCCTGGTAAGTTTTTATTATCTGTACAACAATATTATTAAAACTTGGAAATAAAATATATGCTGTCATGCTATTAATTTATTATTATGTCAAAGTATATTTATTAGTCTTTGTCCTCCCCTCAGCCCTTTCTCTGTCTCTTTGTGAACCCTCAATGCATCTCTTTGTGCCCACCTCCCTTTCCTTCTAATCTCTCTACATGTATCCTGGCCGAGCGTCCCCAAGTAGAGAATCTCCTGTTTCTTCTGGAGGACAGAAAGCTGATCGTTGCACTCAGCTTCCTGACACGCCAAGTAGAGGGTAAAGAAGATCATACATCTGCGGTCCACTCAGCCACAGTACATAAAGTGAACAGAAGGAGAGGAGCGATGTGCACTCCACCCACCCCTGCTGGTCACCCAAAACTTGAGCCCCCTAGCCAGTGCGCCCTAGGCAGATGCATAATTTGCATAGGGGTCATCCCGACCCTGCCTGTTACATAAACTAGTATGCCTGCAAAGAAAATGTTGACATACATGCATATTTTGACATAAGGCATATTTTAATTATGCTCAGCAGTGGATCCCTGTTCTTGGACACCAGTGGCCGGCGGTTGGAGGGAAACCTCAGTCGTACGTGGAGAAGAACGCTCGACAATTTGCGTATGGTCTGAAATACATGTATGTGATAAATTAACTTCATATACAGTACAATCACATACGTGTGTGTGTGTGTGTGTATGTTTACATGCGCGCGCGCACACACATATATATATATATATATATATATATATATATATATATATATATAAAACATATATCTAACAATGCTATGCAAATACTTACGAGAGGAAAGTGAAGCCAGGTGCATCTCCAGGGAGACAGGAGGTGAACCTGCTGCCCTACTCTCAGTGGAGACAGCATCTCCTGCAGTTCCTGATGCCTCTTCCTGGGATTGAGGGGCTTGCACTGATGGTATAGAAAACACAAATTGGAGGGTTAACACATGAAAACTGATATATGTACATTTTGACAAACAAGTATGAATTTAACAACGTACCTTCAGATGTTTCAGCACCAGTTGTCCCCTCAATTCCAGCAAGGCTGTCTCTTCCTAGGAACTACAGGAGCTCCTCTTCATAGGGCAGCAGGTCCAGCTCTTGTTGTTGCGAACGTATGTTTTTTTTCTCCATGTGCTTTTGCTACATCCCCCCACCATTGGCAGCGATGCTTTTAAAGTCTTTTAAAAGTGAGGGTTGGGTCACTTTAGCATATAGAGGGGAAAAAAACACCATGTGCAGCTCTGTGGTCGTCTGGTAGACAGCCACTAGAGGTGGAGTTAACACATAAAGGTAATTATTGTTGTTGCAATAGTTACCTTTACAGGGTTAAGTGACCTGGGACACTGAACCCAGACAACTTCAATGATCTGAAGTGGTCAGGGTGCCTATAGTGTCCCTTTAAACATGTCAGTAAACATATATATAGAAACATATTAACATAATTGATCAATTACACGTCATTGCAGCTACTACGACATCAGGCGCATGGTGAAGAGAAAGGTGAACAAGGCAGCAGCTGACAAGGAGGCTAAACTGTGTTTTCACAGTTATAGTGACAGGAATACATGTTTGTATTACTGTCACTATAGTGTTCCTTTAAAGCTGAACTGCACATGGTGTTTTTTCACCTCTATGTGCTTAAGTGACCCAACCCTCACTTTTAAAAGACTTTAAAAGCATAGCTGCCAATGGTGGGGGGTGAAGCAAAAGCACATGGAGAAAAAAAATCCAGTGAAAATAAAAATCCAGTGCAAAGAAGGTGTATGACTTATATATCTTATACAAACGTCTGTAGATTCAGATATATGCAGATGACACAAAATTGTATCAAAGACCTACAATAAAAACAGCAAGTATGGTGTGACCTGTAAAAGTTGTAAAACAATAGGATGGGTTTGGAGTATAACTCACATGTCCCAGAGCCATACCACGCTCTGTGTGAAAGGCCAAATGGTACCAATATTGGCCACAGGATCCACTTTCAGAAATAGTATACAGGACATCAGGTGATTTCACAGGAATATATGTTATCAGTACAAAGTATAAAAGTGACGCTGTGTACTCGAGAGGAATTTTAGTGGAATACCTCTAAACCACCAAAAGTAATCCAGGATCAAAATAAAAGAATATTGTATAAAGAAAAGCATTGAGCAATTGCTTTTTTCAGTCATCGTCTTTTTCCAGTGCAATACAATAAGTTTGCTGCCCACTAATAAATATCACAGTGTGCCCATTTATAAATTAGGTGAGGTGACTAAATCAATTGTTGGGCCGATATTCCTTGGAGATAATCAGAGGTGGAGTGGTATTATTCAGATTTTTTCCAGCTGTGACAGGGAATGTGCTGAGCCTCTAAATCACAACATTTATTATGATAAACAGATATTGTCTCTTTAAATGGAAACTACAGTGCCAGGAAAACAATCTTGTTTCCCTGGCACTATAGGTTCCCCCTTTGTCAAGCCCTCTGACTCCCACCAACCTGAGCCACCAATCGACCCCAGGGAAAGTCACCCTCCTGCACCTAAAAGGTAGGAAACACGAGGGTGACTTAAACAGTGTATGTGTGTTTGTTTGTATGTGAGTGTCTGTGTCTGCCTGTCTGTGTATGTATGTGTGCCTGTCTGTTTGCATGTATATATGTGTCTTGGTATGTATTTGTGTTCTGTGTGTCTGTCTGTGTCTGTGTGTGTCGGTCTGTATGTATGTATGTGTGCCTGTCTGTTTGTATGTATGTATGTATGTGTCTTTGTATGCATGTGTGTCTTCTGTGTGTGTGTTTGTCTGTCTGTATGTGTGTGTGTCTGTATGTATGTGTCTTTGTATGTGTTTGTATGTGTGTGCCTGTCTGTGTGTGTGTCAGTCTGTATGTATGTGTCTGTATGTATATGTCTGTCTGTATGTATGTATGTGTGCCTGTCTGTTTGTATGTATGTGTCTTTGTATGTGTGTGTGCCTGTCTGTGTGTATGTATGTGTCTTATGTGTGTGTGTCTGTATGTATCTGTATGTGTGTGTGTGTGTCTATGTATGTATGTGTGTCTGTATGTGTGTGTGTGTCTATGTCTATGTATGTATGTGTGTCTGTATGTATGTGTCTGTCAGGGGGAGTGGGGGGGCACGGATCAGTTTCACACCGGGACCCCATGGATTGTGTGTATGGCACTAATTCAATGCTTTCCCATGGGGATTCAGTTGATGCTGGAGGTCCTCTTGTATAGCATGAGGATGTCCAGCATCAGTTAGCCGACCAAAAGTCTCCTTCAAGCCCGGTTGTGGTGGAGTTTGCTGTACCCCGGCTGGGTACCTACTCCAAAGGACCACTTCCTAGCTGGAACAGGATAGGGACTAACTCTATTCCCTCCCAGACACTGGACAACACACAGTCCTGGGAGCTCTAGTCCTTACAAGGACTTTCCCTGCCGAATCCTCCAAGAGTTGGAACAAGCTAGAACAGTGATTATTAGCCCTTTCCGCTCCCAGTAACTAGACGACACATAGTTCTGGGAGTCAACTGTTTAATGCAGGCACAGTCACAGAATTTATACATACAGTAAACTCCTCCGCTGCACCTGAGAGATAATTGAGTCAGGAACTGTACTAACTCAATTATCTCCAGGTACAGAAAAACATACAATTTCCCAACACTCCAAAACAGAGGCGGCTCTCTAATTAGGAGATTTAGGCAGCTGCCTAAGGTCCTGTGCAAACTGGGGCCTCTCGGCTACCTAAATCGTCTTAGGGCAGACTGACATGTCGGATTCTTAGTCTGTGACCGAGGACCCGACACAGGAGGGGGCCCAGCAGCTTGCCCGTTATGCCACCAGGTGGAAGGCCCGTCCATTCTGTCTTCCCTGAGAGGAAAGCACCCTGTACAGCCTCTGGTCTGCAGCTCCTCCGGGTGCAAAACTGCAGACTGAGGTGTCTCACGATCTCCAGCAAATCAGAGCATTGCCGCAGGTTACCACAGAACGCTCTAATACTTCTGGAGATCGCAAGATACCACGTGGTCTGCAGCTCTGCATCCAACGGAGCTGCAGACCAGATAGGATCCACAGGACCACCAGGGGAACGAATCTGGGATAAAAAGTATTTTTGACTACACACCTTATACACACAATGCAACCACTATTTATTTTCACTTTGGTTGTTAGTGGGGGCCTCATGTTTGGGTTTCACCCAAGGCCTCACAAAATCTAGAGCCGCCACTGCCCCAAAAGTACCCCCAAAATCCATGGAAACCGCTCAAGAGTCACATCCTTGGATAGTCCCGATCTGAGTGACCAAAAATCACTCAGATCGGTTCAGTAGTTCGGATTTTCCATGGAAGTCAACTTTTGACCAACCGCACATGTGGCTTCTGCCCAAAATAGTTCCATAAGAAAAGTGGTAGTGGTCGGTCACTTTTGGGAGTGAACAAACTACCGAACGCATCCTCTGGCTCGTCATAGGTAGCAATTGTTTGCATAGTTCAAATGAACAATCCTACCGAATGGCACTCTCCTGACATGTGTGTAAAAGAAGAAGGCGTTCGTCAAAGTTCAGCGGTGTTTGCGAGTTAAAGTGTCCAATCTGAGTTCCATGAACTTGATGACCAAACACCGCAGCCTGCGTTCGTGAGAACAAGATGGCATCCAACTCAGTTCCCAGGTGTATGTGCATACGAATAATGGCCACCCACCAGCACAATTAGAGTCCTGATGATGGAGGTGTCAGGAGAGGTTAATATGGGTTAACAAGCACAGAGGTGGTCCGCAGTTCGTGGGTTTGTACAGTTCCCGAACAATAGCATCAGTTCGGGAGAATTATCAATTCACTCACGTAGGCAAAGTTTAAGCTGATCCTTCAGCCTCCTGACCAGAGTTACTACATCAGGATGTAGAGGGTCACCTTGAACAACCTCTTGGTATTCAAGGAAGTCACACATCTTGCTCCCTAGATGGGTGAAAACAGGGATTACCTGTCCCAGATTGGCAGTGTTCAAGCTTACATTTTCAGTGGCATCCCTGAATCGTTTCAGGACTGCCACTAGCTGAGTGATCACTGTACAATCGTCTCTAACCAGTGGAGAACTGATACCAATGTACTGGTCTGATGCCAGACTATGGATTGCCCTCTGCTGCTCTAAAATCCTCTCCAGCATCCCACCGTGTACTGAGATCTTGTCATAGACAGTGTGTGGGAAGACCTGCCTTCTTTTGCTCCTGCCTCAACAGTTGGCTAGCCTTTACACTGCGGTGGAAGTGCCCAGCAATAATCCTGCACCTTTCAATCACACTGGAAACTCTGTTAATACCTTCTGGGATTGCTAACTTAACTACTAGATGGATAATGTGCGCTGCACAGTGCATACCAACAAAGTTACCATCACGCAGAGCTTTCACCATATTTGAAGCTCCATCAGTAACCACAAACCCCACATCTCCATTGGTGCCTGCCTCCGCTCCAATCCAAAGAGACACCATCCTCCTTACTGCCTGCAGAATGTTATCTGAAGTGTGTTTTTTCATCGATCACTTCAGCATGGAGAAGGGAAGATCTATAGCCCAGTTGATCTATAGCTCCCTTTATACTAGACCCTCCTGGTGTTGTTGGAGTTGCAGAAGCAGCTTCCTGAGACACACCAGGCTCCCACCAGTGTGCTGTCAGGGAAAGAAAGGCATGCTGGCCACTTGATGCACTCCACAAATCTGTAGTAAAATGCACAGACTGACAACCAGCCTTCGAAAACTCCCTTTTCACTACTCCAACACAGGACTGATAGAGTGAAGGAACTATCCTCTTTCTGAAAGTGGAGCATGAGGGAAGATGGTATTATGGAGCCACAGCCTCCATCAACTGTTTGAACGGCTCCTCTTCTATCATTGAAAAGGAAGCACCCCCAACAGCAATTAACTGGCCAATAAGTTGCATGACTTTATTGCCCTGCTGTTTAGAAATAGCCATGGAGTGGAATCCCCCAAATTGTTCCAGGGTGTGTTGGACGCATTGTGATTGGTACGCATTGGTTGTTGGCTGGCAGCACTAGTAGCTCTTGGCTCTGCAACACCTCCCCTGTCACTCCTAGCTGCCATGGTACTGGACATTGTAATATGCTGCCTGCCCTAGTACTTTCTGCCTCTTCCCTCAATAACACAGCCTTGTGATCGCTGTGAAGGTGATCTTCCCTCAATAACACAGATTTGTGATGGCTGCGAAGGTGATGGTTCATGGATGACCCAACACTCTCCCCCTGCTAACTTCCTTCCCACAAAGTTTGCACTTTGCAAAGTGCCCAACTCCAATACTTTCAAAGTGATCCCAAACTTTGCTGTGGCATAACACATTGATGTCTTCCCTTTGGGATTCTGCTGTGTGGGGATATTTATGGGATAATAATAGTAAACAGTGAGAATTGCCCACTAATTCAATTCTCAGATCCCAAAGGTCGTTATCGTGTTAGGTGGAATGTATTTCATATAAATAATATCACAATGTTATAAAAATAGATTTATTTTATAATAACAATTAATTAACAAATAATATTATGTAACATGCGTGACAATAATCAATGAATATCCAGTATAAAATGGTATGCAATACAAAGGAATGAGTATACACGTTTCAATGGCTAAACAGCATTTTCTGTCAAGACTTACACGATTTATGAGGTATCCTTAACACAGACTGAAAGTGAAGCTGTTCACAGCGAAGGGCCATAAAACCCTGGCTAACAGTTAGATCACTGAATAACCCTTTCAATGCTGGCTAGATCTCCTAGGTAATTAAGATCTATTCTTATGTAATTTTAAATAAAATAACATTTAAACCAGTTCATTAGTCATTTCCTGGAACCATCCAATAAGAGAATCTACCATGATTTTTACAAAAGCAGAATTTGTTTTTAATTTGTCTAAAAGATATCTTATCTTATTTTAGAGCAAATCAATACACCTGGATAAAAACAGCGGTATGCTAACACGTGATAATATCACATTAATATATAATTATTCTTAATTCCACCTGCAGAATGGAATGTTTATAACTATATATTCTTTAGTTAACTAAGATTTCTTAATATGGAAATCTGACCGTGATTTATCCAGTCATATATCATGCTATTAGTAAATTTTAATTAATTTAATTAATTAAATGAAACCAGTATAATTACCAGTTGATTAGATATTTCATCCGATTGGTAGATAGTCTCAGGAACTTATTTGGATGTCTCTCTGCATGGAGGTGTGTAGGAATTTCTGAGTGTCCTAGAGTGGATATCTGTCATAGGCCTCTCTGCATTGCTTCCGACTGCTCACTTCTTTGCTTTCTTTGCATACCCTTGCATTCCTCGTCCACCTCTTCCGTCCTAACTTTTAAAGGGCCAGACTCTCTGTACGTCATCAGTTGATTACCCAATAGAAGCACTAGAGGTGTGCTTAACTAGGGATCGCAATTTAGGTATTTGGTCTATAGAGGGCAGTCTTGTCCCGCTAAACATACCTGTCCAGGAAAGAGTTAACTTTTCCTGGTGGCTCTTTTGACGTCATTTTGGCTTTATCTTTATAGTGGCCATAACTTACGTTTTCTGTCAGATCAAACAGTTTCTTTAAGTTTTGTCCAGACTATGTGTCTGGCAAATTCTGAGTTTTGACCCGTAACTTACAATGGGACCTTGTACATATAGAAAGTAAAATTTTATTGTTTAATCTCCTCTGTCACAAATGTCTGTGTTTAGATATGCATCTATTCCATTAACATTTTAGACAGTCTGTCCAACCCCCGTTCTCCTTATCACTTGGTTTGTATATACTATGCATTCCTTTAGCTCTGGGAAAGTGGTTAGTTTTACAGATAGAAATCTCGTGTCTTTTGTTAACTTGGAAATAACAAAATGGAGTCTGGTCTGTTCAGAGTGACTCAGAATATACACTTTTAATTTCTATCATAGCACAAGATGTCTGCCGATATAAATACCCTGACAGCTGCTAATGGTGCAGGTTGATGAGCAGCCGCAGGAGTGCGATGACTGGGATCTGGCACAGTAGCCTTGGCACTGGTACCGTGGCTAGTAGTACCAGTGGTGGTGGTGATTGTTGGCACAGTTACACTGGTGGTGGAACAGAGGACCTGGAAATTGTAGTGGCAATTGAATGTGGTGGTGGTCTACTAATGGTTGAAGTAGCACTAGCAGGTGCTACTATTGGAGAAAGTAGAGAGGAAGGGAAAAATGTGCACTAGTAGCAGGAGAAAAAGGTGGACTACTTCCTGAAGAATTCTGACTCTCCTCTACTATCTCCTTCTCACTCTCAGGCTCATAGTCAACTCTTCAACAGCCAGACAAAATGCAATCCCTGCAAGGCTGGGGGTAAGACTGATATCACCTCCAGAAATAATAGGACTAGGAGCAGGGGATAGCATTGGCCATGGCAACAACTCCTGTGCTAATGTGCCACTGTCAGTGGTAGAAGCAGGCGCAGCACTGGAGGTGGTGGAAGTCGTGGTCTTGCGAGGGGAATTAGGAAACAGCCTCCGTGAACAAGAAGGAAGCTTCTTAGCAACACGACTCACAGGCCTGCTTGTGGTTGAGGAAGACACTGGGGGAAAAACACGCTTCCTCTTACTGATTGGGCTACTCCTACTACTAGTTGTGTTTTTAGTAGTAGTATTAGCCATTGCGCTCACCCTAAAAAGCCCTGCTGGTTTTCCTCTACCATTGGAAAGTCTTGCGGTTCTTGGCCTTGCTGCACTACTGCCTGCTATTGGTGCCTTTCCTTGACCAGGATCTTGCACCAACGGGCATGAAATGCGAGACAAAGACTTTGGCCTCCTAGGCGGTGAGTCTGACATAGCAGCACTACTTGACCGCTTAAGCGAACGCATAGGCTGCGTACTTAATCTACCACTACTTGTGGTGGTGGCGGATGTGGTATTGGTGGTGGTGGTGGTGGTGGTGGCTGACTGACCCTCCCTCACTTTACTAGTGGATGAATGTTTAGGAGGATCCATTTAGAATTTTAAAATAGTAAGAAAAGAAAAGAAAAGAAGTTGAAGAAAATAAGGAGAGACTGTAATGTAGTGTTTATATTTTTACGAAAAAGTATTATTTGAAGTTTTGAACTATGCTGATATACAGATCAACACAGTTAAAAAAAGACAATATTTTTTTTTAAATAGAGACTAGTACTGAGGCAGATTTCTTTGCTCCCTGCACTACTACTGCAGAGTATGAAAAAAATTATTATTATTAGAAAATGTTAAAGTTAAAATTAAAATAGGTTAACTAGAATTTAGATTACTATTATTTAAATCAGAAAGAACCTACAACTTCTGCTAATACTAAAAATAATAAAAGATGTACTACAGCAACCTTGAAGTTTAGCTTAGGACAGTCAAACAGTCAATCTATCAGGAACTAAAATAAACCAAATACAAACAGCAAACAGTTAGCTTCACTGATTGCTGTTAAAGAAACACACTAACTGAACTAATAATCAGTTAAAGAAAAGTAATTTCTTCACAACAGCAGTCAGAACAGTTTACTTCACTGCTAATGCTAATGTGAGCACACACAAAAATAAAGACCCTAACAGTGTGAAAAATTTAAAACAAAAAACAGACTGTTTGACTGACTGGTATGTTCTGTTCTAACAAAGCACAAAGAAACTGTACAACAACAAATATTATATATTTTAAACTAAAGATAATTCTATGAACTTAGTAAAAAAATATTACTTAACTTTTACACTGACTGCCTGCAAAGCAAGCATAAACAGTCAATTAGTGAGTGACACAAAAATCAGTAGGTCAGTCACTGTGACTCTGTGCTAGTTGTTTTACTAGCACAGATTAAACTAACTTTGTGTGGACAGGAGTATAGATTCACTTAATTTTTTTTTAAAACCCAGTCAAACACACTTAACTGAGACTGACAGAATATTAACTTTCTCTATCAGAATAAAACAGCACTGCAGCAACAGCAGCACCTCTGCGAGATCAATGTCTAACAAAAATAAAAAAAACTGAACAGCTAAACTATATTTATTTTCTTCTAGGCTAACAAACTAACTAGTCTACCCCTAGGGCACAAGCCCTCAAGCTCACTAAGCAAAGCCCACTAAGCTAAAGTAGTTGATTGATTCCACCTTTACGCTAAATCTAAATTAATTTAGGCTAATTAATTTTTAGTAAATAAAAAAGCTGAATTGTTATAAAAAGTAAAACCTGCTGTAGGCAGTTGAAAGACAGGCACTGGCAGTGCCAGCCAGGCACCGTATTGGAAACTGACTCAGTCAGCTCTCAGAAAGCACTAAAAAAAATATATATCTCAGGAATAGTCTCAAATTTAACAAGTGAGAATTGGCAGGCACACCAAGACACCAAAACAGAAAATCTCTAACACAAGCAATGAGGCTAACACAACACAGAAGCACAGTGTTTTACCATCAAAACTCAGTCAAAGAAGGGCAGAGAAAGATCCCCTGCCTGTTTTTATACTGCTGTTTGGTTATTTTTTAAATCCCCACGAAAGCAAGCATCATTGGATAAGCCCCTACAGCATCATGTCACAAGAGTGAGCTTATTAGACAAATGAAAATCAGCTGACTCCCAAACCCATCTATGATACAGCACGTACCATTGCATAAACCCCTACAGCATCATGTCACAGGAGTGAGCTGACTGGATAAATGAAAATCAGCTCACTCCCATACCCCTCCTCTTTGTTTCATACAAGGCATCCAAATGAATGAATACACGAATTGAGGCAAATTAGCTCATTTGTTCCTACAATCCCCATATGCTAAAGCAATGCATTAAAAAATCACGAACAGTTGATATGAATGCACGAATGATTTGTTTGTTCCGTGTGCAAATGTTCAGCTCACTCCCATTATTATTTCATCCATGCATTCGTATTGCTCATTTAGCAGTTTGCATTGCAATACGTATTACACACACATATACTTTACTTTACAGACAGTACACTGCTTGTCTGTAATTCAATAAGCCAAACTAGTGTACGAATGAACGAAAGGCGCATTCATTCGTATGCATTCGTTAGTTCAGCTCAATCCCATCAGATTTGATGGGATTGAACAGAACTAACGAATGAAAGAATTAATATATTGCCATTTGTTCATTCGGTTACTAGTTCGGATTTTTTAATTACACAGACAGTGTAATACAAAAAGCCGAATGAACGAACAAACGAAAGGTTTGTGGAAGAATTTTGTTGGACACCCATTTGTTTGTTCGTTCATTCGTTTGTCTAGCCATTCGTTATTCGGTATTTGTACGAATGGACGAAAATCTGCATTTTCGTATTGTGATCCTTGTCAGCAGGTAGCACGGTCCTCTAGGGCAAAAACATGCACAGTCCTTGTAATTCATATACTCCAGGCACTTTATTTGTAAGTTCACACAGGATACAGCAGTAAAATGAAAACATAAATGTAACAGAAAACCCTATAAACAAAAACCTAGCTCGTCTGAGCACTAACTGACATAAGTTTCCCTATCTCTCAGGGTTACACTAAACAATATTGCACCAACCTTTTAGATAGCAACACTCTGCTATCTAACCTGTTGCTTTCCTTTCTGCACTCCCAGTGCTCCAAGCCAGCTTTGCCCTGACTGCTTTCCTTTCTGCACTCCCAGTGCTCCAAGCCAGCCTTGCCCTGACTGCTTTCCTTTCCGCACTCCCAGTGCCTAGTCTCTTTGACTCTATCTGGAGAGATCAGCCTCTCTCCTACCTGCTTCCTGGGAGGAAGCCAGCAATCCCTCTCCTTTACCTGTCTAGCAGGGAGGAGTTTATTCCCACTGCAACAGCTCATTAACTGCAGCTGAGCAGTGGGTTGGAGACGATCCAAAAAACCCTGGCCTGGATCCATGTCTCCCCAGAAAACCACTAAACTGTGGAGTGGAGCATTGGCCCACCCTTCTCTCCAAATGCTCCACCCCAGGGGCCCATAACTAAACAGTGTTTTGTGTTGTGCAACACACAAACTACACTTTCTTCCCCTGGGGTTAAAAGGCCTATCTGCCTTCACTTTATCACATATCCTCCCCCCCAGCTCAGACCCATCGGGTCGAGCGACCTTAGAACACAAACCATGAATGTTCACGTCACCTGGGGCTGTACCAGCCCTGACTTGCTCCTCAGTTACAGAAAGTGGCCTATTGTAGATGGCTGCTACCTTGCTCCCTTGTAGTTTAAGGAACCCCCACCCAAGCGGACAACCCAAATAGTTAGCTGCCTCAAATCCTAGATAACACTTAGTGTTAGCGGTCAGACCGACAGCCCTTACATTATTCACAACTAACTGGACCTTCATCAGATGTGCTTCCAAGTCCACCCTGTGAATCGCCACATCACCAAGGTAGGCAGCGGCATTCTCTCTGTGGGGCCAAAGTATCTTATTCATATGCTGAAAGGGGGCTGGTGCACTATGCCACCTGAATGGCAGTACTTTATGTTGCCATAACCCCTTGGGAGTAGAAAACGCTGTCCTTCCCTTTGCTGTCTCTGTCAGGGGAACCTGCCAATACCTTATGACCAGGTCCAAGGTACTCAGAAACCTGGCCTTACCTATACGCTCTTGTGTTTGAGCTACATGTACTACAGGTCTCATCTCTATATCCTCAGGGGGTTGGCCAAGGAGGCTGTCTAGAGCACCCTCCTCCTGCATGAATGCAGCCCTTGATCCCAGCTCCATCCTATCATGCTCGGCCTGGCTTGGCATGGAGCGCTGTTCTACCTGAGGCCCAGACTCCTGGCTTAGTTCATCTCTCCTTTGCCTGGTTTCCTCCCCAGGGGTATCCTCCACTTGCTCGGCCTTGAGTGGCCACCTCTCAGTGTCAGAAATGCTTTCCTCTGGGCTGTCTGGCAGTCTCCCTGTTCCCTTGGGGGTGTCCAGAGACGCAGTCATGGCCTCTCGCTGGATCATGACAGCCCCGGTATCAAACAGCCGGTCAGGCAGTCCGAGTCCCGCCTTTAATTCCACGACTGTGTTCCCAGAGTCTGGCAGCTGTTCCAGGTAGTTAGTGCGCCCAGGCCTTGTAGCAGTAGTCTTTGCCAGTTCTATGGCTCCCAAACAATCCTTCAAAGTCTTTGTAGCAATACCAGACGTGTTTGAAATATTTAATTCAGCTGCGCCAATGTCACCTGCTTTGTAACTTTCGCCTTGGTCGGGCTTAGGTGCGGACGTGCCCATCTTATCACCACAGCTTGGTTCTGTAACTGTCGCTCTCTCTTGGCTTAGATCAGAAGCAGCTACTTTGCCTTTCTTTTCTCTGCCAAACTGTTCAACAGCTGGTCGACAATCTTGGGTAGCCTCGGCTACTAAACAGTGCACCGCATTGCTATACTCAGCTGGGGTGCTTTGCTTCTCTCTATTAAGCTCAGCTCTTTTGCAGTTGTCTTCTCTGACTCCCCAAGTCAGTCTGCTTTTCATGCCTTTAACTTGTTCACTTGGGTGTACATCAGGGGCTCCTGCTTCGTTTTCTTTTATATGTGATCCCCCTGGAATTGCATCTATTCCCTTCTCTTCACCTGTCCTTCTGGACGCTTCACTTAGAAAATCTAGAACTCTTGTTTCCACTATAAAATCTGGGTTCCACAATAACTGGTCATCATTTTCATACACTCTTTCAGTTTCCTTGTACTTGCAGATGCCAACTGGAATCTCTGCCTGGAACATGGAACCAACCATTATTTCCTTTTGCCAGTCTTCTGAAGGAACATAATCCTCATCATCCTCTGATTCTTCTTCTGTTACCTTGGGAAGATTTATCAGTACCTTTCTGTTTTCAAATGTCTTTCCAGCATTCTCTTGAAACATGCAAGATTCAGTTTCTGAGCATGAAAATATTTTTGTTTCCAACTCTTTTCCCAAGATCGCTTTATCTGTTGTGATGCCATACAGAGCAAGTTTGAGGCTTTCATGTGAAGCTGCAACGTTTTGATTTTCAAATAAACACTTGTCAACTTCAGTAATCAGTTTGTCTCGTTCTCCCTTCTGATTCCTCTGACCTCTCTTACTTTGGCGCATGTCATCACTGTCACCATCACTGCCTCTTGACAATTCCGGGTTTTCCTTTAGATTTGCTGGTCTCGTTACTACCTTTTTCTCTTTTGCTTTTTGTTCCATGGATGATCCAACTGCCTTTTCACCATCTTCCACATTAGCACTACTTTCAGGCTCAATTGTATCTTTCTTGCCTTCTATTTCTTGTTCTCTCTCTTCTGTGTGTTTCTCAACATCAAGCTTTGCTGCCTCCATGCTTTTCAGCTTGCTAAAGACTTCTTCTACTGCCTCTGTCATCTTATGCAGGATGTCAGTAGCTTGGTTATGGGGTCCCTTGTCCCCACACACCCTGCTGGAGGCAATCTGCAAAACATCAGTAAGGGCAGCTCTATACTCCTGCTGAGCGTCCCTCAGGTTCTTAATCTGTGCAGCCAGGAAATGGTTGGTGTTTTGTTGTATAGCAGTTGCCTCTTGTTGTACAGCAGTTGCCTGTACCAGAGCCTTCAGCAGGTCCTCCATTATAGCACCAAGCAGGTAACAGTCTTAAAGGTACAGGCTACTAATTTGTTGTTGTTTTTTTTTTTTAAACAGGTCTGCAAAAATAAAAAGTCCTCAAGCAGACTACTGAATGACTGGCACACCCACAGACCCTCAATGTGCTACTATGCCCGCATTCTCCACCATATTGTGATCCTTGTCAGCAGGTAGCACGGTCCTCTAGGGCAAAAACATGCACAGTCCTTGTAATTCATATACTCCAGGCACTTTATTTGTAAGTTCACACAGGATACAGCAGTAAAATGAAAACATAAATGTAACAGAAAACCCTATAAACAAAAACCTAGCTCGTCTGAGCACTAACTGACATAAGTTTCCCTATCTCTCAGGGTTACACTAAACAATATTGCACCAACCTTTTAGATAGCAACACTCTGCTATCTAACCTGTTGCTTTCCTTTCTGCACTCCCAGTGCTCCAAGCCAGCTTTGCCCTGACTGCTTTCCTTTCTGCACTCCCAGTGCTCCAAGCCAGCCTTGCCCTGACTGCTTTCCTTTCCGCACTCCCAGTGCCTAGTCTCTTTGACTCTATCTGGAGAGATCAGCCTCTCTCCTACCTGCTTCCTGGGAGGAAGCCAGCAATCCCTCTCCTTTACCTGTCTAGCAGGGAGGAGTTTATTCCCACTGCAACAGCTCATTAACTGCAGCTGAGCAGTGGGTTGGAGACGATCCAAAAAACCCTGGCCTGGATCCATGTCTCCCCAGAAAACCACTAAACTGTGGAGTGGAGCATTGGCCCACCCTTCTCTCCAAATGCTCCACCCCAGGGGCCCATAACTAAACAGTGTTTTGTGTTGTGCAACACACAAACTACACTTTCTTCCCCTGGGGTTAAAAGGCCTATCTGCCTTCACTTTATCACAGTATGAAAATCCATTTGTACGAATATGAATGCCCAAGTCTAATATTAACAGCTGGTAGATCAAGGAAATAAAAACTAGCATATTTTAATGCTAAAAGTTAAAATTACTCTGGAATTTGCTTTCTCAGAAGAAATAAGTATTTTATAAAATACCTGCACTGCAGAGGTCAATCATGTTTCAGATGTGCACAGGAAGAATTTTCATTTTGTTTTGTTTCTTTCAAAAGTTATTGATTTTTGGATGAGCCAAAATTTGTCAGAGCATCTGTTTGTTTTAGTCAAGGTTTTCATTTGGTTATCAAATTTCAGTCAAAATGCTGGAGAATGGAAAAAAAACTATCACCTTGGTTTAAACTATTAAAAATTAAAAATGAATGCATTTTCTTTAATCTCTTCTAAGTCTTCTCTAAGTCTAAGTTACAAGTTCACACAAAACACAACTTGAACCAATCCAACCAGCACAATGATGCTAGTTCACACACACATTCACTGGCAGATACACACACATTCACTGACAGACACACACTGATAGACAGACAGACACATTCACTGACAGACACACACTCACATTCACTGACAGATACACTCACATTCACTGACAGACACACACACATTCACTGACAGACACACATACATTCACTGAAAGACACACACACACATTCACTGACAGACACACACACATTCACTGACAGACACCCTGATACTGACACACTCACACACATTGTCTCACACACTTACAAAATATTATATATATTTTAAAAATTTTAATCTAGCGAACCTCCCTAACGTTTGGAGAGCTCGATTGAATTTTTCCCTGGGATCCAGTGGGGCTTGCTGGGCTGGCTGCTGGTGGCTAGACTTGCCTGGCGTGCAGGCAGACGCACAGTAAAGGCAGCGAGGGAGTTGTTATCCTCCTGCTCCCTCACGCACCTCTCAGTGATGCCGATAGCTGGAGTGACGTCATATCCCGGCTACCAGCATCACTGCTCCCTCCGAATCTCCCCCACCCCTAGGCCACACTGTGAGCATCTGTGGCCCTGAGGTGGCCAGCTGGGCCCCCGATGAAAGAGGCTAACAGGGTATCTGCCAGGTCGCTTAGGGGGCTGCTTTTTTTGCCGCTCCTAAACGTGCCACCCAAAGCAAATGCCTTGTTAGGCTCGTGGGAAATACACCACTACGAGTAGACACCTGTGCTATACAGCATATCTATTTACAGCACTTAAAAAGGGCCTGTTTTGAGCACTGTCATGCCGAATTTACCTTTCCCCAATCGATTCCTCTTCTCTCCCTCTCTCAGAATCTGTTCTTCTTTTTTTCCTATCTGCTCTAGTTTTCTTTAAAACATAAGACAAAGTAGGGACTACTTTGTCTTATGTATTTTTCCTACACCTGACCAGCTCTGACCTACTTTCTGTGGGTCAGAGAAATTTTCCCACAATATTCACTCTTTCCTCCGTGATCTTGCAATGCCTCCATTCACTATTCCTGAACAGACACACACACACCAGCAAAACTACAGAATTTCACCTTAACAGAATGAAAACAGTTTGTCCATTCATGTTAGGACGACATTCAGTACTTTTAGGTCTGTTCGAAATTTCATTTGAATTAAAGGCTGCTCACTGTTTAGTAGACATATTGACCCCCATAGAGTAAGGGAGGACAAGGGAGGCTTAGGAAGTGGCTGGGAGAACAGCTCCCTGCCATTTCTATTTTTACATATTACAAGTAGGGAGCTGCGAGTCCGTAGCTCCCTCCTTGTAATAAACTGAACAAACGAACAAACGATATTCGGTGTTTGTTTGTTTGCCTGAAATTTCTATTCATTACTTCGTCTTTCTGATGAATGAATAGACGAAATTCACATCCGAATTTTGGACTAAAGCAAATGCCCAAGTGTTTAACTAGGCATGCGCGGGAATTTTACAGCACTATCTAGTGTGGGTAGTTGACGTGTCCCACAGGGACTTCATCTGCCCACACAAAGGTGGCGGCAGCCAGGACCTAGGTCCAGGTACAAAATAAAGATTAAAAATCAGGTAATATGGGATTAGGGGCATTTGAGGGTAACTAGGGGGGCAAACGTAGTGGAGTCAGGAGGGGGGTTAAAAAAAAAAACTAGATTCAGCCATAACAGTGCCCCTTTAAGGGGTCTTGTGAAGGGAGATAAGAGTTCCTGCAGTTCTACTATTAATCATACTTTGCAAAACACTTCTCCCTAACCCTAAATTTAATTCCTCCCCAAACCTAAACAAACTCTTTAATTGGTCCCAAAACTTGAAATTAAACTCCCATTGTGCAGCACTATGGAATTTCCTGGCGCTATACAAATAATAATATAATAGCACACCATGCACTCCAATACTAAACTCAACACCACTCTAACTCTAAATCCAATCATTCTAAACAGCCCTGATACCTCAACCTAACCCTTCTCAAGCATTTAATGCTCTTGTCACGAAACACCTTATATAATCTAACTTCGAATGTCCCTACGAAATCTAACTTTGAGGTTTATCCACCCCTTACCGTAACCACTTCTAACACTATCTTTAATCTTCCATGAATTTACACAGTTGCATACACTCACTACGAAGTAGGAATATTAACATACATTCATATGCAGTTATCACATTTGAATATATGTATTTTAGACATTTTTATGCCTGCAATTTCCAGTTTATAAATTAATTTGACTGACTTTATCAGCATTGTTTCTTTTTTGGGGGGGAGCAAGGAGCTCCTTGGAATTCTTTGCCTGCAGGCACCTGACATGTATATCAGGCCCAGCAACATAGGGCTATTTATATGACATTTTGGGTGGGTGTTTGGTCCATTTTGTGAAGTTGATGCCCCATGAATGTCTTCTCTGTTTAAAATAAATTTCAAAAAGTACAGTTACCAATTTCTTGATGAAATACAAGCTATATGAAATGATCATCAGCAAATGCACAATGTTATTACAATGAAGTCTAGAGCGGGAAAATATTTCATATTGAAATGTTGAGTATAGCAGAGAATGTATATTTTTTTCATTTACCTATGCCATGGGTCGTCAACCTGGTCCCTACCTGTTAGCGATATATAAAGAGAAAAGCATAAAAAAGAAATAAGCGATATATAAAGAGAAAAGAATAAAAAAGAGAAATTCCAGACAGCAAGTACAGCAAGATATTAAATTAAGGAACGAAGATGGAATTGGGAGACGCCCAAGGAAAAAAAAAAAGAAGGGGGCTGGAAAACAGGGCATCAGTAGTCATCCACGTTGTGACTTGACACTCTGCGCTTGAGCAGGAGCCTGTGAGACAAAATATGCTTGCAAAGACCACCATTTCTTGTTATGCTTTTTAAGAGTATAATCAAGTCGAGCGGTCATCTCTTCCATATCATAGATATATTTAATATTACTATTCAAAGCCCCATTGGGCAAAGAAGGAGCTGTACAATGTTTGGCTATGCAATGCCTCACCACTGTGCAAATCTTTGTTCAAGTTATTTATAGGGAGAGTCTAGCTTGACAGTAACAACTGTTTAACAATGTAAGCAATCACTCTGGGACAGGGCACACACTCACCATATCATGTATGTGCTTAAAGGCTGTGAACCTAAAGGAGGAAACCATGGAGCATTCCCAGCACACGTAGAATTAATATTTCTTACTACCACATCTTCTAAGACTCACAGGGTAGATATACTGGAGTGTTACAGTATTCCAATACCCTGTATTATAGGGACACTCCACTGCCCCCCCAAAAAATATATTTAAAAATTGTATTCATTGCGGGTATATCTAAAAAGGTGTAGAACTCTTCCTTGAAGCCTTTACCAGTCCTCCCCTTATTCCCCAGCCCAGACTTTATGTGGCTGTCCATTCACAGACTTCCCAATGCAGCTCAATGAGAAGTCTTTGCACGGGGGTGGGGAGGGGGAGGGGCTCTAGGCAATTCCTGACTCTTGAGTTTAGCTCCACTGAGCTAACCAAACCAGCAAGTAACCGGACTGGTTGTCTCCTTGAAATGCAGGGGGTGTAACCAGGTTAATTAATAAAATTGTCAGTTTTAAGTAAAGCTGCACTTTTTGTAAAATGAAAAAAGAGGACACACTCTTCATACTCTTCATACATAATGCATTTGAGCAAGCTAAAATGCTTTAGGGGAATGGATTGTCACTTTAAGGCATTTCAGACTGTTTTCCACTGGAGTGGTGCAGATGGAGCCCTTGTCTGAAGCTCTAAAATCATTCTTCACTTATCCTGACTGATCCTTTTTCCCAAAGGAACTGATGTCTTCTCCTCACCTTAGGATTCACAGACACCATCCAGGTGTACATAGTTTAGATTGCCTTTTTCTCAAAAAACAAACAAATATTCAAATGCTATCAATGGTAAAATCCAGTTGTGTACCAACCAACCCAGCCGGTAACTAATTACACAATTGAACGTATTCACCTCAACAGGTGGCAACGTATGCTTGTCCGCAAAATCATCCAGGTCAGAAAATCTGTTACCAATGAGCACATCTCCCATCATAATTAGGTTCTTCTCCCACCACCACTGGAAGGAGTTGAACTTGTTTATGAAATCCAGGCTTCCCAAGAAGCTGTGTTCAATTTTATTTTATTTTAAAATAGCAAATCTATATTTTATTTTAAAATTAATATTTAGATCTGAAGTTATTATAAAAATACATTATATTGTATTCCATCTATGCATTGTATCTTGTATCTAGAAAATATACACAATTACACTAGTAACAAAAGCAAATGAAAATGGCAGTAAAATGCTGCACTCAAAGTCACTGAAACTTTTTATTTTATAAATGGTTTCTTCCATAATTGAAGACTAAGCTTTCATATGTGCTGGAAAGCAATTTATAGTCTATTTAAATTTAATTACACATATTTATTTACATAGATGTGTGAAAAATGAACAACATGACAGCAGTAAATCAAGTCACATACATATAGCATTTTATAATTTCTTTGTATTAGTGGTCTAGAAACATCCCACTTATTGTGATAATGGTGTTGTCATGATTTGTGATGTTGCCGAAATAAATAGCAAAATAACTTGACAGCGTTCTATTAGATAGTTTTAACAATCACCATATAAATATACATATTCGTTCAGCTTTCAAGAAAAAAATTCACGTGACACAAAACATTGTGTTTAGATTCGTAAATCAATGCTTAAAGTTCACATTACTGCATTGAACTGGTTCTTTGAAAAGAAAGTCATTGATTTTAATCTGCTTGAAGCAATCAATTACTCCCTGTCCTCATTATTCCAAACTGTAATGAAAACTAAACTGCATCGTCCTGAAAACTAAATGTGAAGATGATCATAAACCAGAATTTAAACTCCATGGATTATTCATATCTACCCATTTAGATTTGCCATTTCCATTATGAGTACATTTGCCATGAGCATTTAATGGACATCTAAAAGGGAATTCATTAAAGCAAGAGCTGTTGGCAGCACTTATGGTTTTCAGACTGCTTTATGCTTTCCTTTAATAGCGTACCATTATAAAAGTGATATATTGTGTTCATCCTATCAGTAGTTTGCATAAAAGTCTGAAAGAGATAAGACATTCTTCTGAGCACAGTAAGAATGAAATGAAATATATAGCCTTTTTGAAAATGTCAGTCTCCTTTGTTTTTCTTTACATGTTTCATAAAAATATTTTATGCTTTTTTTTTTTATGTCCACAACTTTTGTATCCTGTTAAATGGACACAGAAGGATCTTTGTCTGTATATGTATATGGATATGTACAATGTAGAAACCACTGTAAACTTGGAGTGAATTTCTATTTGCCAGGGCTAAATATTTGTATAATGTGATGTGAATATACTAAGCTATCGTGTGTGTGTATATATATATATATATATATATATATATATATATATATATATAAAACTATCTGTGTCTGTCTGCTTGTCTGTGTGTGTCTATCTATCTATCTATCTATCTATTTATCTATCTATCTAATGACCTGTTCATTCTTTCAACAGTCAGATTATGTTTTAGAATTCTGTACTTCGGTGAAGTATTTACAGTGAAGGAAAAAAGTATTTGATCCCCTGCTGATTTTGAACGTTTGTCCACTGATGAAGAAATTATCAGTCTATAATTTTAATGGTAGGTGTATTTAAAAAATGAGTGACAAAATAACAACAACAAAAAATCTAGAAAAATGCATGTCAAAAAAGTTATTAATTGATTTGCATGTCAATGAGTAAAATAAGTATTTGACCCCTTCGACTTAGTACTTGGTGGCAAAACCCTTTTTGGCAATCACAGAGGTCAGACGTTTCTTGTAGTTGGCTACCAGGTTTGCACACATCTCAGGAGGGATTTTGTCCCACTCCTCTTTGCAGATCCTCTCCAAATCATTAAGTCACATTTGGCAACTCAAACTTTCAGCTCCCTCCACAAATTTTCTATGGAATTAAGGTCTGGGGACTGGCTAGGCCACTCCAAGAGCTTAATGTGCGCTTCTTTTTGAGCCACTCCTTTGTTGCCTTGGCTGTGTGTTTTGGGTCATTGTCATGCTGGAATACCCATTTTCAATGCTGTGGCTGAGAGAAGGAAGTTCTCACCCAAGAACCTCCTTCCCCTTAACAGAAAAACACCCCCAAAGCATAATGTTTCCACCTCTATGTTTGACGGTGGAGATGGTATTCTTGGGGTCATAGGCAGCATTCCTCCTCCAAAAACGGCGAGTTGAGTTGATGCCAAGGAGCTCGATTTTGGTCTCATCTGACCACAACATTTTCGCCCAGTTCTCCTCTGAATCATTCAGATGTTCATTGGCAAACTTCAGATGGGCCTGTACATGTGCTTTCTTGAGCAGGGGGACGTTGCAGGCGCTGCAGGATTTCAGGCCTATGGTCCCAGCTGCTTTGAGCCTCCTGTGTGGTTTTGGGCTGATTCCTTGCCATTCTCATGATCAATGAAACTCCACAAGGTGAGATATTGCATGGAGAACCAGACCGAGGGAGACTGACAGTTATTTTGTGTTTCTTCCATTTGCAAATAATCGCACCAACTGTTATCACCTTCTCTACAAGATACTTGGCGATGGTCTTGTAGCCCATTCCAGCCTTGTGTAGGTCCCCAACATCATTGGACAGCTCTTTAGTCTTGGCCATGGTGGAGGGTTTGGAATCTGATTGATTGATTGCTTCTGTGGACATGTATCTTTTATACAGGCAACAAGCTGAGATTAGGCGCACTCCCTTTGAGAGAGTGGTCCTAATCTCAGCTGTTACCTGTATAAAAGACACCTAGGGACCAGAAATCTTGCAGATTGATAGGGGATCAAATACTTATTTCACTCATTGACATGCAAATCGATGTATACATTTTTTGACATGCATTTTTCTGGATTTTTGTTATTCTGTCTCTCACTGCTAAAATACACCTACCATTAAAATTATAGACTGATCATTTCTTTGTCAGTGGACAACTTTCAATATCCACAGGGGATCAAACGCTTTTTTGCCTCACTGTAGATTATTGTCTGACCAAGGCACAGCCAAATGTGGGTGTGTCCCCTCCACCATAAGTAACTGGTTATTCAACTTGCATACCTATTATATATACACAAAATAGGTAACATATCAACAAACACAATCACATACACAATCACATACAAAGAGAAGCAGGCAAATACATTAACACACACAAACACACACATAGTCACAAATATAGACAATCACACATATAGTCATATGTAGACCGACAACCATATACATTTATATATATATATATATATATATATATATATATATATATATATATATACATACATACATACTCACTCAAACAGATTTAATCCCCCTCAACTCTCTATGCAGCTTACCACTGCCAGCACTAAGGGAAGAAAGAAGGCTGAAGTATATAGTGATGAGGAAGGAGGAGAGCTGTGAACCAGCTATTATAGACTCTGTCCTGCTTCCCATTTAGCTTTACTGTAACAGGATGCAGATTTTCGGTTATCACTCCATATCCCGGCTCTTACTGACTTAATGAATCGCCAGGTCATTAAAAATGACCACAGGAGTTACTGCAAGTAATCTCAATGGACTCCAATAATTCTATATCTAGCGTAGCACTTAAACCAGTTTTCAGGCAGGATAATTCACTGCTGCAGGTGTTAAGGGACAGGTGGGGGCACAGGATAGAAACAATAATTCCCAGGTTTAATGTTTATCTGCATTTACATTTTTTAAAGGAATAAAATGCATCCCTGCTGTACTGCACAGATGGTGATGTAATCCATGCAATTAATGAGTGGGCAATAAAGCACAGATCAAATCAATGACGTTTGGGGGCCCTAAACAAATGCTCCGGAGAGGTACCTGCTGCCATTTTCTTGATGACAACCGAAATAGTTGCAGAATCAGACTGTAATCTCAGGCAGCAAAGTTCTCTTTCCCCGATCACTACCATAACACACTACACTATACAGTAACCCATACATTACTGTGGCGAAACTAACCTCGCCTCTGGGTTATGGCAATTTGACTGTGTTTGTGGCATCTGAGCGCTGTTTGGATATATTGAGTGCACAGATCCAAGCCATCTGGGGATAGGTTGAATGTGGGGGTTCTGTTCAGTATGATAGGAATTATGTATTTTTGTGTATTTTTGCTGTTGTTGTGAATAGAGATATTTTCTGTACCTGGAGATAGTTGGCTTACCACACCCAGTTAAGCCAATTATCTCCAGGATAGAGGACTCTGCGGAACAGGTTTGGGCCTGAAAGCCATGCTTCAGTTGGTCACAAAGGACTTCAACCTAACTTTTAAACCACTGGAGGAATTGTCTGATTTTTGAGTATGTTTGTATTTGGAGTATGCTGATTCTGAAAATGTATGTGAATGTGATGTATACTTTTAAAGTTATGAATATTGTGTAAAACTTGGTATTTTCCTGCCTGTGATAATTACGTTAGCCCATTTCATTCCTGTAGCGTGGCTGAGCCCAGTATAGTCGGCGGGTACAGGGAGCAGCTGTCTCCTGTACCCGGCCGGACTAACAGGAAGTGCACACTGAGTGTTCACTTCCTGTTAGTCTGGCCGGGTACAGGAAACAAAAGCTCCCTGTACCCGCGGACTATACTGGGCTCGGCCACGCTACAGGGAGGTAGGGGAGGAAGGGGAAGAAAGAGGGAGGGAGGGGGGAGAAGGAAACAGGGAGGGAGGGACAAGGAAACAGGGAGGGAGGGGGGGGAGAAGGAAACAGGAGGGAGGGGGAAGAAAGAGGGAGGGAGGGGGGAGAAGGAAACAGGGAGGGAGGGGAGAAGAAACAGGAGGGAGAGGGGAGAAAGAAAGAGGGAGGGAGGGGAAAGAAAGAAACAGGAGGGGAAGAAAGAAACAGGGAGGGGAGGGAAAAGTGGAAAGAGGAAACAGGGAGGGAGGGAGGAAGAAACAGGAGAGGACAGGAGGGAGGGGAGAAGAAAGAAACCGACAGGGAGGGGAGGGAGAAGAGAAACTGACAGGGAGGGGGGAGAAAGAAGACAGGAGGGGGGAGAAAGAAACCAACAGGAGGGGGGGGGGAAACTAACAGGAGGTGGGGAAAGAAGAAAGGGAGTGGGGAAAGAAACAGGAGGTGGGGGGAAAGAAACCAACAGGGAGGTGGGGGGAAAGAAACTAACAGGGAGGGAAGAAACTAACAGGGAGGGAAACTAACAGGGAAGAAACTAACAGGGAGGGGGGAAATAAACTAACAGGGGGGGACTAACAGGGAGGGGGGAGACATTGACAGGGAGGGGAATTGATGGGGAGAGAGAAATTGACAGGGAGGGGAGAGTGACAGGGGAGGGAGGGGGAATGAGAGCAACAAGGGAGGGGGGGAGAAGAGAGTGACAAGGGAGGGGGGAGAGATTGACATCCATCACACACACACAATCACACACAATGCACCCCTTACACACAAAGACAATGAACCCCTTGCACACAGAAAAACACACAATGCATTACACACACACGCAATGCAACCCTTACACACAATGCATCCCTTACACACACAGAAACACACAATGCATTCCTTACACACACTCAATGCACCCCTTAACACACTTAACACTTCATCCCTTACATACACAGAAACACACCTTGCAGCCCTTACACATACAAACACAGATTCACACAATGCATTCCTTACACACAAATCAGGACATCCCCTACACACTCCACCCCCTGTGAACAAACTCATTGGTGGAACATGAAGGTGGACCCTGGGATCCAGACCTTGAGCTGTGTAAAGGGCCCCCCAAAAATGGAGCTGCTTCTCGTTCTCCCAGAACAGATTTTTGTGACCACAGTTACAAACAGCCTCCAGAGATCCTGTTATACACCAGACCAGTGGAGCCAGACTGCAGCTAGAGCCCATCATCATCCTCATCTGCTTGTAAGTAGGTAATCTAGTATATTATTCGTGGCACTAATCTCTAATTTACCTCACATTAAAGAAACACTATAGTCCCCAGAACCACTGCAGCTTAATGTAGTGGTCCTGGTGTCTATAGCCTGTCCCTGCAGGCCTTTTAATGTAAACACAGCGGCACTGCAGCACTGCAGCACTAGCGTTAGTTAACATGGCAGGTCATATGGGTGGGGCATTGTGATGTCACGGGGGGGAGGGGGTGGCAAACTTTACTTTTGCCTAGGGCGGCATAAATCCTTGCACCGGCCCTGCATAAATACTTGTAAAAACATAATATACAGGGATATATTGTTTAATGGGTTGATAGATTCTTGATCCAATGAGAGATCTGACTGCTATTCTGTGTTCTAGAAGGAATATTTTCCTAGTTTGTTGCACAATTGGAAGCACTTCAGACAGTTTTTTTTTACTTCTTTTGGCAAAAAGCCCTAAAAGGAAGATGTCTCTGTGCAGCCTGCCTGAGAGCAGCGGCAGGTCCATCCACTCCTACATCTGACATAATGAATTTCATCAAACAAGTGGTTTCCCAGGACATTAAAGAGGACAGTAAGATACGCACCAGAATCGAGGACCCTGAAACGTCCACGTTTACTGCCAAAAGCATCTCGCTATGGCAGTCATTCACCTACAAAACTCCCAAAAGATCTCCAGTGGTACTTGGCCCCAAACCCTCTGGAGCTCAAACGTAGCCACTGAATCTTGTGGCTCCCGGTCACCTTGATTAATGTTTTTTCTCCACTTGCCAATCTGCCAGGAGAGCGCTAATTGGAGAGAAGGTTTTACAGACTAATTTAAACAATCTCTCCCAGAGAACTAGGGGGAGCCCACTTTCATTTGACCGCAGCAGCTCCTGCTATTTGCCCGGCCCTAGCCATAATTACCTTGGAACTATTTTCAGCTTAGTGCTTGTGTGTGGCTGGTGAAAACTTTTACAATTCTTCATGGATCCGGGTGCTATTTTGCCAACATGGGTGCTCGGACCAGAGCTATCTGGTAATGTATAATATGTAGGATTCTTGTGTGTTTTTAAAATGTATTGAGGTGTTTTTATGTTAGGCACTCTATATCCATGAGATAATTATTGAAGCAGTCAGCAACTCAATTTGGTTAATGAGGCAATATCTGCAATCCCAACCACTGACATCACAGTGGCCAGCAAGCTCGTAAATGCTACATCATTAGTGATCCTCCAAATGCTTGACTATGATATTAGGTTGAAACAGAAGCAATTCCCATCCAGGAGACAGAGACTGCAAGCCAAGATAAAGGCAACACATAAAGAAGTTGATTAGCTGGGTCTACTTCACAAAAGTGGAAAGATCTAGGATAGATGGCTACTAAGGAAATACAAGGATATGCCCACACCAAATACTCTGAAAATTGCCAAGAAAAGACTCATAGCACTGGTAAACAGACTGAGCAGATATTCCAGAGCAGCAGAGGCTAATAAAGTAAATGCCCTGTTTACCAAAGAACCAAAGTGACACACATCTGCAGGGCAATAACATATCCATCTAGGGTACTGGGAGAACATCTGGGCAAAAGAAGCATCACAAAAAACTATTCACTCCCAGGACAGGATCCAGTCACCATCAGATGCAGAGATATCCAGCAAAGACTAGCCCGTTTAAAGGGTTGATCATCATCAGGACCTGACATGATTCACCATCAATGAGTAAAGAAATTAACAATGCTGCATGGACTCCTAGACTCCTAGCAGCACAAATTAACCAGCCACTAGCAACAGTATCTTACCCTGACTGGCTAACACAAAGCAGAACAATATTGATCATGAAGATACCTAACAACAGAACAACAGTATTTGACTATTGACCAATCACCTGCCTCTTCACAAAATGGAAAATCTTTGTCAGGCATTAAAGCTTCCAAGATCGATGGGCAAATGAGCCAATATGTGAGCAATATTTAGAAGGTGATTGGAAACAACATCAGAGGCTCACAACACCAGATACTGGTAGACCAAATAGTCTAATAAGTTTCCAAGACCAGATAGCCTTATCATTGAAGCGTCTGAATTGACTACAAGAAAGTCTACAATACAGTGGCACACATAAATACTGGAATGATTGGCTCTATGCATGGTCAACAAGAGCCTTCATCAAGAATTCAATGGAGTAGTGGAGAGCAACACTAGAAGCCAATGCCAGGACAATTAAACAAGTAAACATCATATGTGGCATACTCCAAAGTGATGTTCTATTCTCAATGCTGTTCTGTATAGGCCTAAATCCCCTAGAATAAACAGCAAGCACATCAGAATTGTGTTCAGACTAAATAATTGCTGGTTAATAATAGTTAAAAGAGAAAAGAGTATGATGACTGAAGGAGTTGAATTTCCAGAAGGCCAAATAGAAGTTGTAGTGAATCTACAAGCACATGGGAATACCACAAACACATGGAAGCCATGAAGAAAAAGCATGGAGGACAAAAACACCCAATTACCTCCATTGAGTCAGACATATCCTGAAGTCCCAGCTCAATGGTAAAAACTAGATCCATGACATCAGTACATTTGCCCTACCAGTCATCGGGTACCCAGCTTGCATAAGAACCTTCTCTGTACAAAGAAAGAGCTGGTCACCATGGATATCAAGAACAGAAAACTACTCATGGTGAATTAAGGATTCCACCTGAAATCCAAAACCATTCAGAAGGTAGAAGTTCAGGGCCTAATGAATGTCAAGGAATGCCAATGGATGCAATGCAAGGACATCACACAGATGACTCCCAAAGATGAAAGGCTAAAGGAATGCATGAGATAGAGGATGCCGGTAAGGAATAGGTTCTATGGCAAGGCAGACTCCTCTATGCTATGTATCACCAGCTGGTAGTGGACTCGGCATCATAACAAGAGAAGTGAGTGTCTACCACACTAGACAAGACAAAAGGTGCAATCTAGCAAATAGTAGCCTGGTGCAAGATGTAAAGTGGGTCAGCATACACTGAAAGGTACTGCCTAATTGCTGGGAATGTGTCTAAATCAGAATGGGAGTTTCCACAGAGGGTTTTAATATTTATTACATTTTGGTTGTATCTTTGTAAAAGTGAAAATTTCCATCATATATGGATTATGTTTTTTCCTCTGTATAAAACATCAAAAAGTTTAATCTAGGATATACTGAAACAATGATAATTTTAATTCTTCATAGCTGAAAGAGCAAATGTGTAATAGTAATTTTTGACACAAGGGAATGCTTTACAAAACAGTTGACGTTCCATTAGTAAGTATCAAACATGCTTCAGTATTAAATGAAGCTAATTTGGTACTAAAAACGACGGCGATTCCGGATGAACCTGAGTTATTATACTGGAATTAGTAATATGAAATAATAGGAAGTATAACAGCAGCATCTAGTGGTAGAAAGTGAGTATTGCAATTTTGTATATCAAAGTACATTTGTGCAGCCCATAGTCTAATGGTTACACTATGTTCTTTTGTTCTAAAAATGTTGTACTTTTTTTTTTTTTTTTTTTTATGTGTTGATGCTTAGGAATAATTTGGAGCTTTGCACCGTAACAATGCACAATCGTAAGAGGAGGCTTTATAAACCTTCAGAATTTTCTACATTAATGCTTCATTTCATAGAAGGTGGAAGGCATGGGATTTTAACATAGTCGCTCTAAAACCAGCACATTTTTTCAACTCAAAATTTTTTTTTTTCCCCTAGTTTGCACTTCAAACTGTTTTTTTTTCCATTCATTTGCATCAACAGCAAAAACCAATGTGGGAAAGGCTGAACTTGAAGGACACATGTCTATTTTCACCTATGTAACAATGTCCCTAAGCTTGAAAAAAATTACTTCTCAATACATTAAAGCAAATAAATTGCAAAAAGGCACTAACAACAAAATAAGAAAGCAAAATCTAAACTTCTTCCGTTTACTGAAAAGTATTATTGAATGTATACTGCATACCTCGTAAATTTCAAATAGACAAAGAGGAACACTTTAATTTTGTGGGGGTGAGTGGAGTGTGACCAAAGACTGGGCCTTTCTGAATTTTTTTTTAAAACTAATAATTTATGTAATTAAAATATAATTTAGACCAAGAATACACTATATCTCATTTCACAGACTGCTTCATAAAACATATTGTAGTTTAAAGACACATTACTGTGAGTATTATTGCTGTGGAGCTCTGTTTTACACTCAAACGCACAGATAATATGGGGTTTGCAGAACAATAAGATTGAAAAAGAGGTACAGAAGGATGTGGATCAAAAACTGAGGCTGCCCCTCCTAAATAGGAATAGGCAGTATGATATGGTCATTTGCTTTAAATATATTCCTAAATGTCTAATGCATTTAACATATGGACTGTTCTGATATTGTTATATAACTTTTCTTTAGATGAATTGCATGAGGACATCCAGCGTCAGATTTTCCCCATAGGACATCCTTGAAAGAGTTGTGTATGCGAGATTGACAGACTTCCTCGAGTCCAACTTTCTGCTAGACCCACTTCACTCTGGTTTCCGCGGTAAACACTCTGTGGAAACGGCACTGACCAAAGTATCCAATAAACTACTCGCTGCAAAATCTCGTGGTCATTACTCTATCCTAATACTCCTTGACCTGTCTGCGGCTTTTGACACTGTTGATCATCAACAGCTTCTTCTCATCATCCGCAAAATCAGTCTACAAGATATTGCTCTCTCCTGGTGCTCCTCCTACCTCTCCCAGCACTCTTTCAGTGTTTATTTTTCTGGCTCTGCTTCTTCTCTCCAACTCCTCTCTGTTGGTGTCCCCCAAGGTTCAGTCCTTGGTCCCCTACTGTTCTCCATCTATACTGCCTCCCTTGGTAAACTCATTAGCTCCTTTGGCTTCCAATATAATTTCTATGCGGATGACATGCAAATCTACCTGTCCTCTCCTGATCTCTCCCCGCCCCTCTTGACTGGTATCTCTGACTGCCTCTCTGCTATTTCTAACTGGATGGCTGCCCACTTCCTTAAACTCAGCTTGACCAAAACTAAAATTCTGGTCTTTCCTCCCTCAAGTGTTGTTACTCCTGCCTCTGTCTCCCTCCAAGTCAATGGAGCTACCATCAGCTCCACCACGTAGGCTCGCTGCGTAGGTTTTCTCTTTGACTCCGACCTCTCCTACAAGCCACATATTCAGTAATTCGCCAAATCCTGTCGTTTCCATCTCAAAAACATTGCGCGCATCCGACCCTACTTAACGCTAGATGCGACTAAGGTGCTGGTCCATTCCACTGTCCTTTCTCGCCTTGACTACTGTAATCCACTTCTCAGTGGTCTTACGTGCTCCCAACTTGCGCTGTTACAGTCCATAATGAATGTGGTGGCCAGGCTCATCTTCCAGTCCACCCGCACCTCACACATCTCACCCTTTTGTCAGTCCTTACATTGGCTTCCTGTAAGATATAGAGCTCAATTTAAAATTCTGGTTCTTGCTTTCAAATCTCTACATAATGCTGCTCCCACCTATCTTCCCTAATACACAAGTATGTCCCGTCTAGGCTCTTACGATCTGCTGAAGACTTATGTCTAACTTATGTCCATACTCCCACCTCTGATGCTCGCCTTCAAGACTTCTCAAGGGCTGCGCCGTTCCTGTGGAACTCACTTCCCTCCTCCGTTAGATGCTCACCCAGTCTCCACTCCTTCAAAAAATCATTAAAAACCCACTACTTCATAAAAGCGTATCAATTAAACTGTTAATAGCTCCCGACTGATTCCTCTCTTGCAACTGTCACTAGTCTAATACTATCTTTACCTTTTGTGTCACTTTCGGGTGCATCTGCCAATCATTGCTTTCTAGTGCTCACCAAGTACTCCAAGCACTCCACCAGAAACTATCAGCACTGTAGTCCCCATTCCAGCATTACAGCTTGATTGGGGTCTCGCTGTCCTCCACCCACCCTGGACCCAAAACTACCAGTGGGTAGACCTCTCCTCCAAGAGAGTGTAGCAATATGCTCTTAAAAGAGCAAGTGATTATAATCCCAGGGGAGTATAGTGATATAGCAATGCCCAGGGTAGATACAGCCATTTCCACCAAGCATGAGATGAGACTCTATGTTGAGGGTAAGCAGAAACTCGTTTAATGGGAGCCACAACTGGCCTTATATGCAAGTCTGCATGCAAGAGGCACCTCCGCCTCCCCTGGACCTGATAGTAAACCACAGTATAAACAATTACACAATCACATTGGCTCTCAGCTCCAGGACACTCCCATACACAATCAGAATTAGAATTAGAAAATTTATCTACTGGGGAAAATAGTATTAGACTCCAATCTAGCAATTGTAACTTCAGTTCATTTTGGAACCACAACTCCAGCTGTGACAATGCTGGAGAGCAAAACATAGCCACGATCATTTAAATACGTTTCAACAAATACACCTTGAAATAAAGTGCTATTAAATGTGATATATTTTTAAGTGTCATGATTAATATGAAGGGCTTCACAAGTAATAGTTGCATATATCTGTTTCTAAACCAGATGAGATTCATGATACAGAATCTCACAAAAGTGAGTATATCCCTCACATTTTTGTAAATATTTTTCATGTGACAACACTGAAGAAATGACACTCTGCTACAATGTAAAGTAGTAAGTGTACAGTCCGTATAACAGTGTAATTTGCTGTCCCCTCAAAATAATTCAACACACAGCCATTATTGTCTAAACCATTGGCAACAAAAGTGAGTACACCCCTAAGTGGAAATGTCCAAATTGGGCCCAAATAGTTATTTTCCATCCCCAGTGTCATGTGACTCATTAGTGTTACAAGGTCTGGGGGAGAAGGTGTGTTAATTTTGGTGTTATCGCTCTCACACTCTCTCATACTGGTCACTGGAAGTTCAACATGGGACCTCATGGTAAAGAACTCTCTAAGGATCTGAAAAAAAGAATTGTTGCTCTACATAAAGATGGCCTAGGCTATAATAAGATCGCCAAGACCCTGAAACTGAGCTGCAGCAGTTGGGCAAGACCATACAACGGTTTCACAGAACAGGTTCCACTAAGAACAGGCCTCACCATGGTCGACCAAAGAAGTTGAGCATATGCTCAGCATCATATCCAGAGGTTTTCTTTGGGAAATAGATGTATGAGTGCTGCCAGCATTGCTCAGACCATGCACCACACACTGCAGCAAATTGGCCTGCAAGGCTGTTGTCCCAGAAGGAAGCCTCTTCTAAAGATGATGCACAAGACCGCTTGCAAACAGTTTGCAGAAGACAAGCAGACTAAGGACATGGATTACTGGAACCATGTCCTGTGGTCCGATGAGATAAACTTATTTGGTTCAGATGGTGTCAATCATGTGTGGCAGTAACCAGGTGAGGAGTACAAAGACAAGTGTGTCTTTCCTACAGTCAAACATGGTGGTGGGAGTGTCATGATCTGGGCCTGCTTGAGTGCTGCCAGCACTGGGGAGCTACAGTTCATTGAGGGAACCATGAATGCCAACATGTACTGTGACATACTGAAGACCTTCGGAGACTGGACCACAGGGCAGTATTTCAACATGATAATGACCTCAAACATACCTCCAAGACAACCACTGCCTTGCTAAAGAAGCTGAAGGTAAAGGTGATGGACTGGCCAAGCATGTCTCCAGACCTAAACCCTATTGAGCATCTGTGGGGCATCCTCAAATGGAAGGTGGGGGAGCGCAATGTCTCTAACATCCGCCAGCTCTGTGATGTCATCATGGAGGAGTGGAAGAGGACTCAAGTGGCAACTTATGAAGCTCTGGTGAACTCCATGCCCATAAGGGTTAAGATGGTGCTGTACACTTACTACTTTGCATTGTAGCAGAGTGTTATTTCTTCAGTGTTGTCACATGAAAAGATATAAAAAGATATTTACAAAAATGTGAGGTATGTACTCACTTTTGTGAGATACCATATATATAAAAAAAAACATGAATACACAAATGAAAAATGTATGAGAAAATTCCATCCATATATAATAAAAATAATACAATAATAATGATGTAACCAATGAAAAAATTAACCCATAAAAATAAATTTAAATATGAAAATAAATGTGAAAATAAAAATAAAACAAAAATTAAAATGTAGGTAGTAGGATCAGGGAGCAGCACCTGTGAAGGAATTCCCACGCTCAGAGCGATATGGATGAGGGAAGGAAAAAGACACGAATATAGTGTAGTATATTGAGATCTTAAATGATGGTAAATGAAGGGAAAGGAATTGCACTTACAATTTTCTGGAGCCTATACTCAGCTCCAGATATGTGCTCCTGGACGGTACAGATGTTCTTTGGATGTCCTCAAAAAGGGGGTCTCCACTCCATAGGCAGGGATTGTACTGTCCATGAATGGAGGGGACCGCTTAATTGCCAGATACAAGCTGTTGAATGTATGCCATAAGGGTCCAAGTCAGAAGACCTATTCTGCAGGCACCACTCCTCTTGCTTTATACCATTCACCTGACCACTGCGATTCTCTTAATAAAAGAGGATTCTTGTACAATACTTTAAGAAAGAAAGCCGAGATATGTTTTGTGCATAAAAGTCATTGGAAATTAGAAGACAAATTATATTTATATAATGTCCTACTGTATTCTGTGCATCTTTGGAAAATAAAAATAAATATAGGATTGCAATAATTTTATCTAGCTCAATTAAATATCAATGTCAATTTCAAAAGATCAATCCAGAAGGTAGATTTATTATTCTAAAAGCTCAGATCAATGGGGAAAACTATACCTTGGTTAATATTTATGTACCCAACAAAGCTCCTGTCAGAACTCTAACTAAAATTCTTAAAGTAGTCAAACCTATTCATAAAGGTGCTTTATTAATTGCAGGTGATTTAAATTGCATGGCAGATCCTGTATTGGATAAACTGTTAAGGCATATTGATAAAAAAAAAAAAAAAACACAGGTAAACAAGCTAAATAGACTTTGCAAAAGATACAAACATTATGACTGCTGGAGACTATGCTAACACAAAGAAAATTTTACACACAGATCTAGACTATATCGTTCTTCAGCTAGAATCTGGAGATATCCTGACTCGTAAAATCATTCAAATAAATATTAATCCGAGATAATACCTGATTGGACCACAACATTCTAATAGTGCAATTAGACGATACTGATTAAGAAAACACCTCCATGTAGACTAAGAGATACATTATTAAATTCGAAAGAAAATAGAGATTACAATAATATAAATACTTTACTTATAAAGCAGTGATAAGGGGCCTTTGGATACAACTAGCAAGTCAAGAGATTTTAATCTATCTGACCTTTAAATTAAATTGTATAATCTATCTGCTGAAAATAAGATTAACTTTACATCAAAAAGGGAGAGTCAAATCAAAGGATATCAGGATCTAATTGTTATACCTGAGACAGCCACACAACACTTGCAGGCTCCAGGGGTACCACGCGCTCCCGATCCCATGCCACTCTCACCGAAGTGAACACCGAACTCCTGGATATCTTCAGCTCGGAGGTCGCGCAGTTTTCTCCACACGGGAGGGTAGACAGCTCTGCACTCCTTCTTTTAAAATAATTTTTATTAAAGTTTTGAAAGTTTTACAACAAATTATAACAGTACGGGGTAGGAAGGGTGAGGGAAAGTTGGAGGTGGGGATGGATATTCATCCATTTTTAATATAAAATCCACTTTATAAATAGTACGCTTTTTTAAATTTCTTCTTCCCATCTATCCCAATCACATTTAAGTTTTACATAGGATTGCATATTTTTCCTATAAAATAATTCATGTGCTTTGTTATCTAAGATTAAATTCAAAACTTCTTTGAGTGAAGGAACATTTTTAGATTTCCAATATCTTGGTAAGCACGAAGTAGCTGCTTTCAGAATGTGGCCTATTATAATTTTGTGTGTTCTGTTAACATACTCAGGGAATTTTTAAAATAATGCGAGTTATGATGTTAAAGTGCTAATCTGCACTCCTTCTATCTGCGAAGTTACCATTTTTTCATGGCAACCTCGCACCACCTACAGACATCCTTGGAATTACAGGATCTTGTAGGTGTTAGACTTTATACTTACCTTTGTGTGATGTCATATTTGTTGGATACCTAAGTCTGCCCCGAACAGGTCACACCCTTTTGTTTGTCCTGGTCAGGCCCGGACTGGCCATCAGGTTGAGGCCGACAGGGGAAACCCAAGGATCTCCCCTGTCGGCCCACGCAGAGCCGGCGCTATCCGAGCTCCAGCCCTGCTGTGTGCCTTCATGGGCCGGTGTGGAGATCAAAGATCTCCCTCACCGGCCCACAGGTACTGACAGGCGGCCACCAGCTGGGAAGGGAGAGAGAACCCGGGGAGCTCTGGCTTGAAGCTCCGCCGGCTTCCTCTTGTGAGGTCAGAGCATTGCCATGGTTACCATGGCAACCCTGCAATCTCGCAAGAGTGAAAAGGCATCACTAGGACTGCCAGGGATGGCAGCACATTCCCCACCCCCACAACTCCTCGTCTCTATCTCTCAGGCAAAAGGTAAGAAGGGTGGGGTGATACAGTACTTTTTAAATAAAAAAAAAATATATATAGCAACATTAATCTATCTCTTGCCACACACACACACACACACACAAGACCTCCAAACATATTTACACACACAGCACCCTCACACAGAACCCCTCACACACAGCACCCCTCGCACACACAATCACTCACACAGCACCCTCTCTCTCACTCACACAGCACCCTCTCTCACACACACACTGCACCCCTCACACACACACACAGCACCCTCACAAACACACACACAGCACCCCTCACACACACACTTCACACACAACACCCCCCTACACACACAAACCACTCACACCACCCCATCACACACACATAGCATCCTCAAACACACACACACAGCACCCTCACACACATACACAAACACACACAGAACCCCTAATACACAAATTACATTCCAGACACACTATATCCCTTACAGAACTCTGGATCATCTACACACACTAAATCCCTATATACACTCTGAATCCTCTATGCACACAAACACACAATATAAAGGAGAAATCTGTTATTGTTATTCCCAGAGGACGTATCCATTACACCTAAGACCTGTCCCCTTAAGGTTCTTAGGTGCGGTAGTTTTCCAGATTTATGGGACAAGTACTCCTCATATGTCCTTTTTCAGCACAGTATATGCATAGACCCTCTCTTCTCCGATGTTGTCTTTCTGCCTCGAACAGTCTAGTGACCCCCAACTGCATAGGTTCGGGTTTGGACTGTATAGAGAGGTCAGGAACAACCGGTCTGGAGAAATGAGGTGCTAATGGCAAAGCCATACATCTGGTTTTATTTCTGGTTCTGAGTCTATTATTAATTAGCATAATAAACGTAATAAACTCATTGAGTTTTTTGGGTAGTTCTTTGGCAGCAATCTCATCCAACATAGTCTCAGATAATCCTTTTTTAAATGCTGAGATTAATCCGCTGTTAGTCCAGTCTAACTCGGAAGCCAAGGTGCAAAATTATTTGGCATACTCCAAGATAGACCGGTTCCCTTGTCTAATATGCATTAGCGCTGTGGAGGCGTCATCCTCCCAGCCTAATGGTTCAAATGTAGGTTTAAATTCCACAAGGAATTCCTGGTAATTGTGCGCAATGCTACCACTACTCTCCCATAATGGATTGGCCCAAGCTAAAGCTTTACCTTTAACTGGGTTCATCAGGTAACCAATTTTAGCTCTGTCAGTGGGAAAAGATCCCGGTGAGGCCTCAAAATGATACTCAATTTGGTTAATAAATCCCTGGCATTCTTGAATATTACCATCAAAATGCAGGGGAGGAGATAGGGAGATTGTAGGTGCCTTATGTACTACAGGAGGTATATTAGGCGGAGGTGACACAGTTGGAGAAGCCGCAGGTTGCAGATGCGTTGTTCGAGTAAGGAGCGTACTGAAAGCCTGGGCAAACTGATCCATACAGTGATCATTCTCCACTAGCTTTCTCCCTATGTGCTGACACAATTCTACAGGATCTATGGCCATGTCGTAATGTCAGGATTACTAGTTGATCCAGCACGTAGAATTGTGTCACATAGATGACTAATAGGTAACGTATTCCCGGGCCTTAAAATGGCCAGAATTAACGTACCAAAGAATAGTCAGCATACTTGCCGAGGTCAGGGGATACAGAAAGAGACACAACGATAAGAGAAAGCCAGAAGTCAGGGATACAGAATACAGGGAAGTCAAAATCAAAGCCAAAGTCAAAAACCAGAAGAAACCTGAATTAGGAACGCGCTCTCGGACAACCACAAAGGAAACCACGACAGGGCACTGAGCAGGATGAGAACTGGGCCTAAATACCCCTCCTCTAGATCTGATAGGCTGCAACTGGCCTTTGACCCCAAAGGCAGTTACCAGGTTCCCATTTGCATAATTGCTGCTCAGCATTAACCCTTCTGTGGATTTGGTTGCTGCTCGGCACAACTTTTCCTGTGTGGACAGTAAATGCTATTAACCACATTTTTATAAGCGGATGAATACGTGACACTTGCTTCCTGTCAGCCACAGAGGAAAAACCTGGAATGCATCTGCCTCAGTTGCCGCAACTGAACTGGAGTCTTCTGGAGCTCTTCCACCCTGGAACAGGGTATTGTGATATGGATGGGTGGGGATGGACAATAACAAGGGCTGAGGACCGCATGTAAGATTTAAGGGAATGGTAAAACAGCCATATTGAACTAGCCTGGAAGGATCTTTGGAAAAATAGGGCAACAAGGATAGTGGGGATAAAAAACTAACAAACAAATACACACCTTATAGCTATACAGGAACAGGATAACTAAAAGGTAAGAGAAATCTGGGGAACTAAATTAAGTGTCCATCTTCATGCTCTCAGTGATGGTGACTACCGCCACAGAGATGTTCTGACTTTCAGAAGCCATGCCAATGCTGCTGATGGTGGATTTGGAAGCATGAACCTTTCCACTACTCTCCCTCAATTTCAGATTGGCATTGATGATGGTGGGTTTCTGTGACGAACTGAACCTCGTCATTGGTTCTTGGAGGAGCCTGCTGGCCAGCCTCTTACCCTGTGACTATGGCTCCTGCAATAGACCTGGCTAAAATACTTTAAAATGCTCTGTTCATGTGAAGTATGTACTTTTGTACTCCAAGCAGAGAGACCAACCATTAGCACTAATTCTCTGGAACTGTTTTGGGCATGGGACCATGTGCACGGTCGGTCAAAAATAAGACTTCCAGGAAAGTCCTGAACCCCTGACCTGATCTGGATGATTTTTGGATATATTGGTCACCCAGATCAGGGCTATCAGGGGATGTAACATGGTGTTTTATGTATTTTATGTATTTTTAGGGTGCTTTTGGGATGTTTTAAAAAAAAGTATGTTTTTTCTGTGCTTGGAGATAATTAGATTAGAATTAGTACAGTTACTGATCCAATTATCTCCCAAGCAGAGTGGAGGGATTGTGTGCTGTGTGTGGGAGTGTTGTGCCTTGTAACCTTATTGTTATTTGTCTGTGAAGTTGCAAATCAGTCCCCCACAAGGTCCCTGGGGGCGTACCCCTTGCATGGGGATTGTCATATAAGGCCAAGTGTGGCTCCCATTAACAGAGATTCGTTTACCCCTTCATGAAGTTTTGGCTCATGTTTGGGGGATTGGAGAACTACATTCACTCTGGGGATTGCTATAATCACAATACTAAGAGCTGTTTCTGTTGCGCTCTGTGGACTAGGAGAGGTCTACCCACTGGAAGCTGGATCCTGGTGTTGGGTCCAGAGTAAGAGGAGGACAGCGAGACCCCAACAAAGCTGTGGCAGTTCATGAGCTTTACGGTGGTTATGATGTTCCAGTACCGTGCTTATGGTGCTCGCAAGCAGCAATTGATGTAGGTACCCGGTGGGGAAGTCAGGCGGTCCATCACAGTTTCCTTTTCTTATTAGAATAAATTAGGTAAGGTATGTGAATGAGTGTGTATTGTGGAAAATAACACAACCTTATTCATCAAAACTAGGTGTTTGCCATTTGTGTTGTGAAATGGATTAGTGCTTGGTGGATTTATTGCTCTAAAGTTTTGCTTCACATTAAGAAATACTGCAGTGTTTGCACACCTGCACAACACACACTGGACTGAACACAGTCAGAAAAATCACAAGATTTTCTTTGTCCAAACAGATAACAAAAATAATAATGACTTTTAATATTGTATATTAGTAATTTAGTCTCACACTAAAATTAATCATAAGGCAGAAATGTTTTCTTCCTAACACCACAAAATATTAAAATATCAAAAAATGTATCACATAAAAAATATATCTAAATATTAAAATGTTTTTCAAAATATTAAATAATTTTAAAAGTTAATACAAAAATATGAAACCATTTGAAAAACGTATCCGAAACTATTAAATCAAGGCTGTATATTGGTAAGCTAGGATTGTAATATCTTGCACTTCTTCCTTTCTTCAGTTGATTGATATATACGTCTTTTGTATATATCGTCTTGGGTCAAAGGCTTACGTCTATATTAATGAAAAGAACTAATACGCAATCTGACTTACGGTTTCTTCAGGTTTATTCTTACTGATACATAATAAAACAAAGGATGCTACATGATCATGGATGTTCAACAGCAGATAGTAATTCCTGGACTCCTGAAGGGAGAGTTACATCGTTACATAGCTGTATAGTAAGTAGAGCAAAGAGAGAGAGACCTTGTGTTCCTTTGTTCAGTTACTATATAGATGTGCCCATACTGATGTCAGAGTGTTACTCTAGCCATATAAGGACAAGACCCTCAATCCACATTCCAGAGAGCTCATACAAGAAAACCTTGTCACTTATTGATACCATCTGTTACTTATGTCAATCCAGACATCCATAAATAATCAATAGAAACATAGAATATGCAATATTCTACAAGGATCAATTACAAAATGCTTGATAAGTGCCAAGCTTATATATTCCACTCAAAGATTTTCAAATGCTCCAAGCAGCACTAGCTGTTAGACACAGCATAAAGCAAAATTTAGTCTCACAGCAGAATCAATGACTCAGACTCCCACTCCAACACAGGCACAACCAGGGTAACACACACAGGATCTCTGCCAGCCTGTCTGCCTCCCTAGAAGTATAGTTGGCGTGTGTGTGTGTGTTTGTGATATATATGACATTATAGACCACAAAGAAGTATTTCACACGTTTGCAGATATTTTAGGGGGATACTTTTGCAATACATTCACATATACAAAATAATAACTGAATAATGAAGACATTATGAAGACATGTTACAGAACACTGTTACTTTTTAAAATACTTTATGAAGGTTTCATTATTCAAGAGCTGAGTGAGCAGTGCATCAAACTCAAATTCCTTTTTAACAGTTTATACAGTTGTTCCTTCATCATGACATGTGAAGATAATATGCCCAGTAGAACACATTTATTATCAGAAATACAAGCGGGAAAACCACCCTGGAATAACGATCGATATTCTCTGGATTTTTCACTGTAAAAAAATCTTTGAAGAAATCTTTTTTCTCTTTGATTTTCATCCAAAAAGTCTGTGAAATGTTGACTGTTTTGACATAGCTTGATTCAGAGTT
Source organism: Pelobates cultripes (assembly GCA_933207985.1). Taxonomy (NCBI): domain Eukaryota; kingdom Metazoa; phylum Chordata; class Amphibia; order Anura; family Pelobatidae; genus Pelobates; species Pelobates cultripes. The sequence goes on along the minus strand of OW240914.1, from coordinate 236,872,962 downwards.
TTTTTGCATTAGAGTATTTTCTTGGTTTTCAGTTAAACTCAGTTCCTTAGAAGTACTTTTGATAACAATTTCAATGTTGTCATCAGGTTTTTCCTCAGGATGCTATTGAAAAGAAAAAATTCAAATTATATTTACACTTTGACGAACAGTAATTATTTTCATTTAACTAACATTATATGTGTTCATCGGTGCAACCTCTAATACAGTAGTTCCTAATGTCTACTCAGCAAACCAATTCCCAGAATACCATAGGAACTGGGGAAGTGTAACAAGATTAACCAGGTGCCCAAATATTAAGCAGCTTCTGTGACTGCACTAATGTAACACCCACCTTGGGTCCATTCTACCTCTTGCCACTTCCTACTTGATTTGCATTTCAACTTTCTCAAGTTGGGTAAATCTTTCCTATCACACTGATACATTGTGTTCATTGCGAGGGCATTGCCACTAGAGCATAGTGACATATTTTACTCCATTTATATCACATTAGCAAAGTACAAGATACTCTTCATTAGAGATGTACAGATGACAAAATGTGTTTCATTTAGTTTCAAGTCATTCATTTTCTAATTGCTTTTTTTCCAAAATTCTGAAATAATTGATTTGAAATTAAACAACATTCAGAAAAAGTTCACAAATTAGCACAAAGTTTTCCACAGATGTACATTAACCTCCCAATGCTTCCCTATGAGAAAGAACTGGATTGGCTGAGATTATCAAAATTGTGGGCAGAGCCAGCCGCGAGGAGACCTGTGCGATGCAGGAAAAAGGTGAGCAAAATACCTTTTACTCAGGGGAGCAAAGGGACAGGGAGCTAAATGGTGTTTTACACCAATAGTGTCAGGAATACATGTTTGTATTTCTGACACTATAGTGGCCCTTTATAGATACCAAATTAGGGAGCTACCTGATAAACAGCACCCTCATTTGATATCCCTAAATATTGAGATCCCACATAAGTGTACCAAATTTGGGAGCTGTTGTGTTTAGTAGATAGCTTTCTAATTTGGTATCCTTACAATGGAAATCTCACATAAGGGTGTCATATTAGGGAACTATCTACAACACAGCTAAGAGACCAAAATTAAGATTATTGTGCACTTTCAATTGCTTAGTAGATAAATCCTTAATTTGGAACCCTTATTTATGGCAATCCCACATAGGAAATTAGGGAGCTATCTACTAAACAGCTTAAAAAGCAAAATTAAGAAACAGACCTTCTTCTTACATAAGCTGTTTCAATTGCTTAGTAGATATGTTGCTAATTTGCTATGCTTATGAAACCTCTGGAACCAAAATAAGTTATATCAATTTGTTCAAAATTTCTTGTTTTTGGTTAATTTCTTCTTTGTGAAGAATTCAGAATTCAGAGGCTTCAGAATTGCTGAAATTGGATACATTTGGACAAAATTTGATTCAGAACAAAAACGTCTACTTTTCATAGAAGAATAAGCAATGCAGCTATAGTTCCTATGTTGCATTTGCTGGGACAGAGAACAGGATAATTCCTCTAGAACTCTCTGCCAAAAATGCTTAATGTAGTTGTTCAATACTCTGAAGGCATCTTGCTGTAAACATTGCTTTTTCAGAGAATAGGCAGTGTTTACATTAGTGCCTAGGAACACATCTACTTAGATGGCCACTAGAGGTGCTTCCTGCTGAAAACTGCATGGAGACACTGAACTCTCCCCATAGAGTTGCACTGAATCAATGCATCTCTATGAGGAGATGCTGATTGGATAGGGGGCGTTTGGCACCGCCCCGCTTCCTTGCTTGAGATCATCAGAATGAACAATCTCAGCCAATCTAATGCTTTCATATGGGACCCCTGAGGTTCTGGAAAAATGTGAGTTTTTAACTTATTTAAGGTCGCAAGGGTGTGCCAAGGATTCTACATGTGTTTTAAACACTATAGGGTCAGGAATACATGTTTGTTTAAAGGAACACTGTAGGGTCAGGAACACAATCTATACATTTGCTAGCAGATTTGCTATAACAACATAATTTATAATAACAATAATAATATAATTTATAATAAGCATTTCAATTCAAACACATTCAATATATGTTCTATATAATGAGATATCCCTAGTGAGCTATAGATATTTTAAGTATCAGTGTTTTTTTTTAGAAAGGATTCATTCTCACATTTCTTCTGACTATGTACCTGTCTTGAATCTTTGATTGAAGTTTTTTCCTCTTCAGAACAATAATGAGCTACAGCATATTCTAACAGGGCACCAAACACAAAAGTAAAACAGATTCCGAGGTAAACATCAATTGCTTTTATGAAGCAGTTGGCAGTTGGTAAAGTTGATCGTGAACCCATTAAAATGGTAGTCATGGCTAATACAGTAGTTACTCCTAAAATAAAATAATAATAATACAAAAATTACAACTAATAATAATAATGCAAATTTGGGATGTGTAATTATTATAGGATATTGCTAATATTTTACTGTTTATTCTTCATGTTCTTAACATATCAAAACAAATAATGGCTTATTGCAGTCCAGTGAAAAGTTTATTTAGCAATGTATTACACCATTATCATAATTTTTAAAAATCCATTTGTTCATTAATGAATATCATGAGAGAGAATCAAAATACATTAACTTACTATAGCCATGAAGATACAGTTAACTAAACACAAAGGTGAAAACAGAAACAAGAGAAAGATGATATCAAATACAGTATTTTTTAGATAGAATCAAAATTGTATAAAATAAATTTATTTTTATTTGATTAATAGTGTGGATGAATTCAAGAAAGCAAGGGAGTCATGTCTTCATGCATATGATGGTTCTTAACAGACTTGGATATTTGTTTTGGGCCGAAATGCAGTTCTTCCGAATTGTGTTTACTCTTGTTGTGCCTGTCTTGGAGTGGGAGATAGCCTGGGTTATTTATTCTTAGGTTTAGCTTTATCTGCAGTATCTAGCTAACAGCTACTGCCAGGAGAATGGGAAATAACTTGCAGTGGGAGATGAGTTTGACAGAAAGAAAAGTACTCTTTTGGTTAATGTGGTGTTCAGTAGCAAATTCATTTATTCTAGTGTGAGACTAGATTTAGCTTTCTGTTGTTTCTGGCTAGCAGCTACTGAAACAGAGGCATTTGAAACAACGTTTTGGGAGATATCACATTGGCAGGCTTTTTGTTAATATTCCTAGGGTGAGACTAGGTTTTTTAAACATTTTTCTTTTTGTTTGTTAACTTTGTGGGGACTCAGTGCTATTCACTAAACACCAGACTTTGTCAGATAAAATCCGGTGTAAATTGCAGAATTCTGACCGCATTGACAATTTACAGGTTTACTAAAGCCAAATGCAGTCAGGATCCGGTTGGTCCGACCTATTCTCTAGCATTCTTTTGGAACCACTTGAAAAATCACATCCAACAGGATGCATATCTGCAAATTATCATTAAGATCTCTTGACACTTGGCTGTCAGAGTGCGCTGATTGCTTACCTTAGTAGCCAATTAATCAGAGAGCTCTTGATCATATTGCAATGTGTGGGAAATTTTGCTATCGGAGCTCACTCCGCGATGATGGGTGAAGATGGATTTATTTCCATTGCCCTGTTTTTGTTTTTTTTGCAATTGGGTTTTATTTTTTTATTTTAGTTAGTTAATTTGGCCTTTTTGGGGGCTGATGTTAAGAAGAATTAGAAGAAAGAATACTTCTGATGGTAAGTATATATATATATATATATATATATATTATTATTTTTTTTTTTTTTAACAGGTTTAGATTAATTGAGTCCCTCACTATTATTTGGCTGAGGGGTATGGGTATGGTAACTTGCTTTTACTGGGGGTGGCTAGGGGAATTGGGTGCCCATAGACAACCCGGGGGAACCAGGGGGAAGGGTGTCCATTATTTGGTCGGCATTATTTGGTGGGTACATGCTATTATTTGGCGGGGTGGACAATGATAAGTCCAATGAGTGGAAGACCCCATTGATATTAGTGTACCATCCATCCAATACCCATGGGTGGAAGCATGTGGTTAATAGTAGAACCCAGTGGACTCCAGGTAAGAAGTCAAACTGGATGGGTGACTTCAGGCACTCCTGGCACCAGGTCCACTACAACATGTCATTGTGGTTATGGTGAATGGAGTGTTCCTTTTAAGTGAATTCAGAGTGAAATTCAAATGTTAGACCAAAATAAGCAAAACAAAAAAACACAAGGTTACCTTTTTTCTATTATAATTGTAATCTCAAAAATTTAATTATTGGAAGTGACTTGGACAATTTACAGTTTAGAGAATAACAATGAAATTATTTAAAGCTCAAGAATCTGGACTCACACATATTTTCTTGTTTTATACCATACCAAAGCATGTTCTTGCTGGAACTGAAGACATAGAAATCCAGAAAGATATCCATGATAGAATAACCAGCAATGTTGAAGGAACATATGTCTCCAAAATAAAGTAGATCATATTTCTTTGAAGTACAAAATACAACACAAGCCTGGTATATTGGCCTTGAAGAAACAAAGAAAATATAGTTAATTTAATATTTGGTAATACAAATACAAAAAGATATGTCCTGCGCTCACGCCCATCACTCCTGGGAGGCAGCAATGACCACAGTACACATCAGCCCCAATATATACAGTAAAAAAACAAAGAAAAAGTTACCTGTGTTCTCTCCTGAATCCCTATGCATATTTAAACAAATGGAGGTCATTTAGTTGCTCCAATGGTCATTGGAAGGAATGCCCGCCTGCCAACGTCAATGCAGACCCCCCCCCCAGGCAGGTCCTACACTGACCTTTCACCTTGCTTCCTTGAGCTTCTGGCAAAGATATTTCTAATGAGACAGAGAGGGGTATTTTTTTATATACACCCCTATATACTTATATACTTAATAGGGAACACTGGGATGGGCGGCAGCATTGTAACAAAGCTGTGTGATACAAAAAGTGAATACAAATACAAAAAGATAAGTAATGCACTCCCTCCCAGGGGTGCAATATATGTGTATGTGAGGGGTGCAGTGTGTGTGTGAGGGTGCTGTGAGTGTGAGGGGTGAAGTGTGTGTGTGAGGGTGATATGTGTGTGTGTGTGTGTGTGTGTGTGTGTAATGTGTGTGGGTGTGTGGGTAATGTGTGTGTGTGGATAATGTGTGTATATGAGGTGTGAGTGTGATGTGTGTGAGGATAATGAGTGTGTGTGAGAATGATATGTGTGTGTGTGAGGGTAATGTGTGTGAGAGAGTGTTGTGTGTGAGAGTGGTGTGTGTGAGAGTGATGTGTGTGAGAGTGTTGTGTGTGAGAGTGATGTGTGAGAGGGTTATGTGTGTGAGAGTGATGTGTGTGAGAGTGATGTGTGTGAGGCATTATATCCCAGGCTAAAGGTAAGAAGGGAGGGGGGGGAACCATGCTGCTGCCATCCCTGGTGGTGCTAGTGGTGAGTGAACTCTAGCCTGTGGGATTAGAGTTCACTCTCGCAAGATTGGGGCATTGCCATGGCAACGCTCTGGATCTCGCGAGCGGAAACCGGCAGAGCTGCAAGATAGAGTTCTGCCGAGGTCCTCCTCTCCATCCCTCCCCAGCCACATGCCTGTGCAAGTGGGCCGGCTGCAGGGCCAGCACTCAGATAGCGTGGTCCCTGTATGGACCGGATGGGGAGGTCCTACGACCTGTGCCCGATGGCCATTTCGGGCCTGGTTGCTAGGATTAAAAAAGACCCAGAGTTTAAGCCCAGAACTTGGTGACCCCTCCCCAAAGCCCCACCTATTAACAACTGCAAGATACGCCTCTTCCAACACTCACCGATACATGCATATCGACACACACTCACACTTAGAAACATAGGCACAAACTCAGTAATCTAAGTACAGACACAACACTCACAGAAATATACATAAAGCCATAGATGCACAAACACACACAAGTGCACAAAGGTGCACATAGACATGCACAAACACGAACACCAATACATGCAGGCACATTCATGTATACACAGGTACACACAAGCACACACACAGACAGTCATGCACTGACACAGAAAGGCACACACATACACAGACAGGTACACACAGACATGCACTGATAAGGATACATTCAGAGACAAAGACACATATACACAGGTACAAACACACACAATATAAAAAATTATACCATGGGGGGAGGTTGGCAGTGGCAGAGATTTAAATATTTAATGCTGGTCTGGCCTGTCTGCCAGTTGGTCTCCAGCAAGACATGGGATTGTAAGCAGCGCATTGATAAAGTCACAGGGATAGGACATCGTATTCTCCATGTCTGAAAACTGTGACCCTAGTTTCATTGGGCTCTCAGGCAGCCCGGAACTCCAGATTCCTAGTTGTATACTGTTTTCTCCTGCTGCTCTCCCTGCTCATTCTGCTCCATGAGTCTTTTCAGCTCCCAGGCAAAACCCACTGAGCAGACTGAGCAGGAAGAGCAGCACAGAACTGGCAATTCTTCTCTATGGAAGAGGTTCAGGGAGCCCTATATCCACAAGGATCACCTACCCCAGTCGATGTGCATCTATGGCAATATGATAATATCGGCAGATGGTCAAATGGTTTATAGAAGTCTCCAGAACTCTGAGATGTCTAGTGGGATTATGGAGCATAAAGAGAGAATGAATTCCAGAGACTCCAGAACTTCAAGATGGCATTATTTCTCCTTATACATGCTTCACTGTTATGTATCATTTATATTCATTCATTTTATTTTATTTTATTTTTTAGCATATTTTTATTTAAATTATTTTGCTTATACATTTAACATAATAATAAAACATATCTATTTATCTGTCATAGGTGAATAAGTACATACAGCCAACACAAAATATAACACTTAGCCATGACGTCAGGGGGGGGGGAGATAACTAAGGGAGCCACTTACTAGATAATACAATATAATCGCAAAATCAGTAACCCTTAGCCTACCTTGTAATTGTATCTGTTTTAATTGTCAGCTAGAAATTGAGTTGCTTTCTAAGTTGATACCAAGATGGTGATTCTGAAGATTCCCAGTTTCTCGCTATAAAATTTTTTTGTTGCTATTATACAATGGATAAAAAAGAATACCACTTTTGTTTGCCAGAGAGTGAGTTTTAGATGGAGTAGAGATGCACTTGGTGATTTTGTAATTTGGAAATTTAATACTAGCTTAAAATATTCTACAGTCCTTTTCCAGGCTGGTGATAAATGCCCCTTAGGTGTTATTACATCTCCAACAGGTGGGTGACTGTGCTGTTGACATTTTGGCCAATCTGGTAGGGACAGGGTACCATCTGTTTAATATTTTAAATTGTGTCTCCACTAAGTTAAGACAGTGAAATTAACAGTTTACTTTTTTAAAAGGCGGTGTGCCACTCTTCCGTTGAGATATCAAGGGTAAGTTCTCTCTCCCATATCAGGCAGACCGGAAATTTATCTAGAACATTTAGCGATGTGATGATAGACAGCTCTTTTGAAGTTACTTTATCAACTGGCTTTTGATTAAATATTTCTATGATTTGTTTTGTTAGTTCTGAGCTAATATCCATGATGTTATGTTGAATAAAGTTTTTTTTTATTCTCAGGTGAGTAAAGAGTTCTTTTTTAGGTAACTGATAATTCAATTCAATTTGAGGGAAAGAGATTATTTTGTCTTGAAACACAATTTGATTGATTGTAATGATCCCTCTTTGGGTCCATTTACTTATGTCTATGTCTGTTATATATTTTTCTAGGTGTTTGATTTTAAGGTTAGTTGTTATCCTGTTTAGAATGCTACCCAAACTCCTGAATCTTTCCCATGCTTCTAACATTGAATACAAGCATGAGCTCGCTGCCTTGGCCTCTCTAATTTTTGTATGTGTATTATGGAACCAGAGCAAAGAGATGAAATCTACCAAGTTGCAAATCTACATTTCTACCAGATACCAACCTTCCTCTGTAGTCTCTTTTAATTGGAGTCTGTATATATGGAAGATGGTGTTAGCCCAATAAACTTTTATAATAATTGGAAATCCGAGACCACCCTCCTTAATACTTTGAGCAAGCAGGTTTTGTTTTAATCTTGGTCTTTTGCCTTTTCATTTGAAGTTAGTTATGCTATTTTGAATTAGATCTTGCCAAGGCTCTGGAAGTTTTAAAGGTAGCATTCTAAATAGATAAGACTATTTGGTACACTCTATGAATTTATGACATGTATCTTCCCCCACCAAGATATTTGTAAATTTTTCCATGTTTTCAGGGATTGGTTCATTTGTCTTAAGAGAACGATAAAATTAGTTTCCATTATGTTGTCTAAATGTTTTCTAAGCTTAATACACAAAATTTTTGTAAGCTTAATACACAAATCTGTACTGATCCATGAGAAGTTGTATAGGTGCTTTATTTGATCTATTGTCCTAAAGACTAAGGCAAGATCCAAAATACTAGTTTTATTTTTTATTGATCTTGCAGTTAGAAACTAAATTAAGAGATGAGACAGGGTCAGTTAGGGCTATCATGGTATCTGTCATACCTGGTGTCCCGCGTCGTCCCGGTCCCGCTGTCCGTCCTCTCGTCTCGGGCAGTGTGGATCACTGGCGGGCGTCGTACGTGCGTTTTCTCATGAGGGAATGCCGGTGTTGGATGAACACTTATCCACTGTACATGACACTTGAAGAATAGTTCATGCCATCTTGGAGAAGACTATGCTTACTCAAAAAGCCTTTGCGGATAGGCACCCTAGGGCGGCACCTTCTTATGTTGCTGGTGATAGAGTTTGGTTATCCAAGACCATTAACAGTCCCCTATGTTACGCATCAAACCAAGACTGTTATTTTATCAATAGGCGCTACCCATAAAGAGAAGTTGTCTTTCCAGGTCATTTCTTCCCCTTTTTGCCCTTTGGTTCTTGGTTTTCCATGGTTACAAAAACATAATAGAAAAGAATGTGAATACAGTTATGATAGAAAAGAATATACAAGGGTTACCCCCTAGAAAGTTCTGCTTACACACTCTAGTTGGGATTTTCAGCACCTAGGTGCCTTCCCTTCTTTCTACTTTTTTATTACAAAAACATAACCCTGTTATTGACTGGAGAGAAAGTCAAATTCTGTCTTGGAGTACTTCCTGTAATAGTTCATGTTTAAGTCAGGTTAAACCCCTTTGTTCTCTTAATGTTCAATGCTCTTCCACTTTCCACTAACGTACCGCCTCAGAACCAAGAACTGGGGAAGGTCTTTGATAAAATACAGGCAGACCGTCTTCCTCCACATAGGCCTTATGATTGTGCTATCAAACTCCTCCCTGGTACCATGCCCCCCAAGGTTTACCCTCTTTCTCAAAATGAAAATAAGGTTATGGAGGAATATGTACAAGAATCCCTAAGTAAGGGGTTTATCAGACGTTCCTCTTCCCCTGCAGGGGCTGGCTTCTTTTTTGTGGCCAAAAAGGAGGGGGATTTGCATCCCTGCATAGATTACAGGGGTCTGAATAAGATTACTCTAAAACATGTGTATCCTATACCGCTGATAACAGAGCTCTTTGACAGGCTTCGTGGTTCTAAGGTCTTTACGAAATTAGACCTTAGAGGAGCCTACAATCTAGTTCGCATTAAAGAGTGAGACGAATGAATGACGGCATTTAATACTCGAAGTGGTCATTATGAGTATATGGTAATGCCCTTTGGTCTATGTAATGCCCCAGCAGTCTTCCAAGAATTTATCAATGATGTCTTACTAAATTATTTGCACACTTGTGCTATTGTGTATCTTGATGACATTCTTATTCATTCTCCTAATATTCAGATAAATCACCAACAAGTTAGAAGTATTTTACAGACCCTTCTTGCCAATGGCTTATATTGCAAACTTGAGAAATGTCTGTTCGATCAGACTTCTATTCTGTTTTTAGGGTATATAATTTCTACTGAGGGATTTCAAATGGACTCTAAAAAACTATCTTCTATTCTTGAATGGCCCTTACCCATAGGTTTGAAGTCCATACAGAGGTTCATTGGATTCGCTAACTATTATAGAAAATTTATAAAAGGCTTTTCCCAGATTCTAGCACCATTCACAGCTATGACCATAAGGGAGCTAATCATGTCAATTGGTCTGCGGAAGCCAAAGCTTCTTTCACTCTCTTGAAGAAATCTTTTGCCTCAGCTCCCGTCTTGGTACATCCAGACCCCTCTAGACCCTTCATCCTTGAGGTTGATGCCTCCGAGACCGGTGTGGGGGCTATCCTTTCCCAGAGCGAATACCCTACCGCTCTGTTGCATCCTTGTGGATTCTTTTCTCGTAGTCTGACACCTGCTGAAAAGAATTGATATCGGTAATAGAGAATTATTAGCCATAGTATCAGCCCTGTGGACCATTTGGACTTCTTCATCCTCTTCCTTTGCCGTTAGTTCCTTGGTCTCATCTGTCTATGGATTTTATAGTAGAGTTGCCACCATCTAAGGGTTTTACTGTCATTTTGGTTATAGTTGATCGTTTCTCTAAAATGGCGCATTTCGTACCTTTTAGAAAATTGCCTTCTTCTGCTGAATTAGCCAGTATATTCACCAAAGAAATAATACGACTACACGGAATGCCAGACGTCATTGTGTCTGATAGGGGTTCACAATTTATTTCAAAGTTTTGGAGGGGTTTTTGTAAAGACATTGAATGCGCCTTCTCTTCAGCCTACCATCCTCAAACGAATGGTGCTGCTGAAAGGACTAATCAGAGCCTTGAACAATATCTCCGTTGTTTTACGTCTCAACTCCAGGACAACTGGGCTGACCTTCTTCCTTGGGCTGAATTCGCCAGGAACAATGCTACGCACTCTGCTTCTGGTCACAGTCCCTTCTTTGTCACGTATGGTCATCATCCTAATCTTCTTCTGGCTTCGTTTTCTCACGAGGGAATGCCGGTGTTGGATGAACACTTATCCACTGTACATGACACTTGGAGAATAGTTCACGCCATCTTGGAGAAGACTATGCTTACTCAAAAAGCCTTTGCGGATAGGCACCGTAGGGCGGCACCTTCTTATGTTGCTGGCGATAGAGTTTGGTTATCTACGCGTTCCCTCAAGGAAGTTGGCTCCTAAGTTCATTGGTCCTTACAAGGTTTTGCGAAGGATCAATCCTGTTTCCTATGCTTTGGATTTGCCCAAAAACCTTCGTGTGCCCAACGTCTTTCATACGTCCCTCCTGAAACCGCTTATATGCAACAGTCATTCTCGTTCCCGACCTCGTCCTCCTCCAGTTTTGGTTCATGGTCAAGAGGAGTATGAGATCCAACATATTGTCGACTCCCGCATCTCCCGGGGTTCACTTCAGTACCTGGTTTATTAGAAAGGTTATGGGCCCGAGGAGAGATCGTGGGTTCCTGCTTCTGAGGTCCATGCGCCCCGACTCCTTAGGGCGTTCCATGCTAGTTTTCCTTCATGCCCTTCTGGTGTTCCTCCAGTGGGCGTTCCTTCAGGGGGGGTTCTGTCATACCTGGTGTCCCGCGCCGTCACGGTCCCGCCGTCCGTCCTCTCGTCTCGGGCAGTGTGGATCACTGGCAGGCGTCGCACGCCTCCGGGGGCGCGCGCACATCTGGGAGAGCGCCCAGGGACGTGCGCGCGCGCACAAGGTAGCCAGCAGGGATATCGTGGACTCCAAATTTAAAGAGATAGTGGCCTATTGCCACTATCTATTTATGCCTCATTCAATTCTGTCCCTGCCTATCAGCATTCACCTTGCCCTATATTAACCTCCTTCTGACATCACTTCCTTGCCCTGTTGTGGTTTATTCTAGCCTGAGAGTGCATTCTTAGTCTTTTCTCTGGTTCCTGACTTCGGCTTGTTTATTTGTTATTCTTATTTCTGGCTCCCTGACCATGGCTCTGTCAGAGATTCGTTTTCCCGTATCTCTGTATTCCTGACCTTGGCGTGTTTGACTATTCTTATCTCTCATTCCTATGTTAAGTCCAGCCACTTTAAGGTCCGGTAATACGTCTATCTGTGTTCGGCTTTATTGTTCTCTGGTTTGCGTGTTGGGGAGTATAACCTTGACAGTATCGTCAGCATATAAACTTATTCTCAGTTGTCTATGTAAAGCAAGGAAACCTTTTAACTCTATGTTTTTTTCTGATGTTAATAGCTAATGGTTCAATTGTTGATATCTACAAAATGGGTGAGAGCGGACAACTCTGTCTTGTGCCATTACAAAAAGAAACCCAGTCCTCACATATGTTTGGCTGTTGGTCTAGAACAGCGTTTCCCAATTGGTGTTCCGCAGACACAAATGGGGTTCTGCCGTGATTTCCCCAAACAAAATAGCCGCCGAGATTTTATTGCAAATCAGGGGCCAGGTCAGGTGTTGCGGCCCTTTAAGAGCACAACCAGGCTCCTGTAGTATTGGCAAGCTGGTAGGAAGTGATAGCACTTCTTCCCAGCTTCACAGAGTTGCTGCTGCGCGGCAGGGAGTAAAAAGGGAGGTGGCTCTGATGTATGTCATATTGTGTGTGTGTGTGTGTGTGTGTGTGTCTGTGTGTCAAGGTGTGTGTATGTGCCATTGTATATCAGTGTGTTTGCATGTGCCTTTGCGTGTGTGTATGTCAGTGTGTGTGTATCTGTGTGTGTCAGTGTGTGTATATAACACTGTGTGTATGTGTCAATGTGTGTATCTGAGTGTGTGTATGTGCCAGCATGTGTATATGTGGGTGCAAGTGTGTTTATATGTCACTGTGTGTATCTAAGTGTGTGTATTTGTGAGTCAAGATGTGTGTTTGTATGTCAGTGTCACTGTGTGTATGTGTATCTGAGTGTGTGTATCTGTGTGTCAAGGTGTGTATCTGTGTGCCACTATATGCCAGTGTGTGTATATTTGTGTCAGATACATATGCACACACAGATACACACTGACATACAGATGCACACACTGGCACATGCAAACACAATGCTGATACACTATGTCAAAGGGTTCCATGGGAAAAATTAATTGGGAACCCCTAGTCTAGAGTATAATGACTTATCATCATAGTTTTAACACTTAGCATTTGGGTACTGTAGGTGTTAATGCTTAGTGTTATCGTAGTGTAGAAGTTAAAGGGTTACTTAAAGCACCATGACCACTTTAGTGATTTGAGGTGGTCTTGGTGCCTTCAGTCTGTATGTGCAGAGTTTTGCTATGAAACACTATACACATGGAGATTAACATCTCTGCTGTAGATGTGCAACCCCAATTCCAGCAACATCATTAGAGCATTATTAGCCAGCCAGAAACAAAAGTGAATGTGAATTCTATGCAAATTTCGATTCTTACACCAGCACGAGCAGTATGCATGAGCTGTGGTGGGATGACTCCATCCTCAAAGCTAGACATGTCCTCAACTTAGCCAGCCCTCCCTGACATTTGTCTGTTCGTAAGCCCTTGCATGCCCTCCCCTTCTAATCTATTGTGCGCCACTTGAGTTTAGCTCTACTGAGCAAAGTAGCCAAAAAGTAACAAGATTGGTTGTCTAATTGACATCCAGGGAGATGTAACAAAATTAGTTCAAAAAGGTGCCACTTTCTATTGAAATCTGCAGTTTTATAAAATGAAAAAAAGAGGACTATCTCTTCACACAAGAAGAACTTCAGCAAGCATGCTTTAGGTGTCTGGAGTGTACCCTTAAAGTCTTAGTCTTTAAGTTTAATATATTCTATCTACTCTATGACTAGAGATTAATGGAAGAGGGGTTTTGGATATTGTTGCCCAGAGACAAGGTTTTTTTTTTACCCTTTTTGGGAAGCTTCAGAAGTGGGTAAAACTTGCATGAATACATACAGACGTTTAGTATTTCCTTTGATTTTTGTTGGGACGTCATAGGGCCTATATTCAAAAAGGGTTCAAAATCCTTGCCTGGAAATTATAGACCTGTGAGCTTAACTTCTGTGGCTGGGAAAATATTTGAAAGGTTATTAAGGGATAATATTCAAGAATTCCTTGAGAAGAACATGGTGATCAGCAAAAATCAGCATGGTTTTATGAAGCACAGGTCATGTCAAACTAACTTGATTGCGTTCTACGAAGAAGTAAGTAGAAGTATAGATCAGGGTGTTGCCGTGGATGTGATCTATTTGGATTTTGCCAAGGCATTTGATACAGTTCCACACAATAGATTAGTGTTCAAACTCAAGGAAATCGGTCTAGATGAAAATGCTTGTTCTTGGGTAGAACATTGGCTTAAAAACAGAGTACAAAGAGTTGTCATTAATGGTAAATTTTCAAGCTGGACAGAGGTGGCAAGTGGTGTCCCTCAGGGGTCTGTTCTGGGACCCCTTCTATTTAACATGTTTATAAATGATCTTGAAGACCGCATTGAAAGTCATGTTTCAGTGTTTGCAGATGACACCAAACTTTGTAAAACAATACAATGTGAGCAAGATATTACTTTGCTGCAGAGGGACTTAGATAGACTGGGGGACTGGGCACTCAAATGGCAGATGAAATTTAATGTTGAAAAATGCAAAGTTATGCACTTCGGCGTAAAGAATACACAAGCAACGTATACCCTTAATGGAAGCGAATTAGGGATAACAACACATGAAAAGGACTTGGGAATTGTTATAGACAACAAACTATGCAACAATGTGCAATGTCAATCAGCAGTGGCCAAGGCCAGTAAGGTATTGTCATGCATGAAAAAGGGCATTCATTCTCGGGACAAGAATATAATTTTGCCTCTTTATAAATCACTGGTAAGACCCCATATTGAATATGCTGTGCAATTTTGGGCACCTGTTCTAAAGAAGGATATTATGGCACTAGAAAAAGTGCAGAGGCGGGCTACAAAATTAATAAAAGGAATGGAACATATCAGCTATGAAGAAAGGTTAACAAATTTAAACCTATTTAGTTTAGAAAAACGTCGCCTGAGAGGGGATATGATAACATTATACAAATATATTCGTGGCCAATACAAACCATTGTGTGGAAATCTATTCACAAACCGGACTTTACATAGGACACGAGGCCATGAGTTTAGACTGGAAGAAAGAAGATTTCGTCTAAGGCAAAGGAAAGGTTTTTTTGCTGTAAGAACAATCAGGATGTGGAATTCTCTGCCTGAGGAAGTGGTTTTATCAGAGTCCATACAGATGTTCAAACGGCTACTAGATGCATACTTGCAAGAACAGAATATTCAAGGATATAATCTTTCAATGTAGGGTAATAACTGCTTGATCCAAGGATAAATCTGACTGCCATTCTGGGGTCAAGAAGGAATTTTTTTCCTAGTTTGTTGCAAAATTGTGCTTCAAACTGGTTTTTTTTGCCTTCTTTTGGATCAACAGCAAAAAACAAATGTGAGGTAGGCTGAACTTGATGGACGCAAGTCTCTTTTCAGCTATGTAACTATGTAACTATGTAACTATATAGGGCCTAATTTTTCAATACCCATCAGTGCTGTATTTAGGACTTCATTGAAACTTTAATGGGCTTAATGGAAGAAGTAGAATTTACATTTGAATTTTCATGATAGCAAACATAATGTTGACCAATGCGGATTCTGAATATTCCCTCTTCTGCAATTGCAATGTTACATATCTGACTTTGAGGCAAAGGCTGAGGCTGAGGTTGAGGCTGCGTGCACAATACTAAACACAGCAAGTAACCACAATACAGTATTAGTACTCAGTGATTGGGAGACAATAAATAAAATATAATTCTCATACATAACAAGTAGGACTAGAAATCCCCAGATTTCACAGATTAATATTGTGGCTGCTTTGGCCCTATTTTACAGCATGGGTCTGCAGGTGCCGCTGCAGTAGCTCTTGCTAATCTAGCCCTGATCCAGTGCACTCTGCATGTTCCTCTAGGATGGGGGATGACCAGACAGATCCCTTTAATGACAAGGCCCAAACCTTTTCTAAGCTGGTCCATCCATTATGTAAGTCACTGGTAACTCCCCCCTCAGGGAGTTGATAATCCAAGAGTAGCTCAAGAACAAGTAGTTAACACAGTAAGCACAGCATAAGCAGCAAGTAAAACAATCCACAAATATCCCATCACCTTTCCCAATAACTGGATGACACACAGTATCAGGAGCAGAACTGATGTTTAATGCCACATACATTGCTTTTATGCATCTCTCTCATGCAAGGGAGACACCCACAGAAGAATGTACATTAACCAATCATATACAGGTTACAGCCCACACATCTCCTCCCCTCAGCTTGAGAGACAATACAATTAACAGAACAGTTTCAACACACACTAATCCCAACCTTATTTCTCCCAGTGTTAAAAGGTATGATGTATGTGCGAATTTGGCCAAGTGTGAGGCTGCCTGAATGTGATGTGTGTGGAGTTGTCTGTGTGTGATTGTGTAAAAATACCCCACTCCTACTTATCTTTTTGCAAGGAGACGGATATAATTGCTGGTGGTCTACCATAGTGTGTTCCATGGTGGTCCCATCCTGTTGCTGACCACATCCCTACAATACAAGTACTATATCCATTACCGCTTGCTGTAGTGGTTATGGTACTAGGAGTGCCTGGCAACCCACCTTTTTAAGGAATAAGAAATCTTACCTGTGATTTGCCAGGCACAGATCTCCACCTTTACTACCATTTCTTTATAGCTTAAAGTTTCTATGTATGAACTTAAATAAGCTCTCTTGAGCTAAGGCCTACAATGCAGGCCTAAGCTGACTAGCTGAAAGGCGAGGAGAGGCATTCACTGAACCTCAAGTCAAAAGTCAAACAATCCACAAATGGCTGTAGTGGTTATAGTGATTGGGATGCACCTTAAATGCTTTTCTGGGGGCAATGCTTATTGAATGAGCACCAGCATTGCCATTGTAACCAGGCCGACCCCTTCTCCGATAGCATTGACTGCAAGGGAGCATTATTGCTGGAATGAACTGTTGAAACAGGAAGCCTAAGTAATTGTCTTATTATAATAGACAGGTGGTTATTCTGGCAATGTAGCACAGAAATTGCATGCTTAGGGTAGCCTCCAGCAGGCTTATACATGGATAACTCATAACTCACTGCAACTAGCAAGAGTCTAGCCACTCCATGTCTGCTCTCATGAATGGATTAAAAATGTTTGTGAATGCAGGACTGTAGTCAATCAGAATATGAACATCAATAATAGCTGTGTAATGTAAAAGTAAATGATGCTTTCACTTGGTATGCCAGAAACGTGTTTTCCATATTTGTTGTAATTGTAAATTACTTTTAAGATTCTTGCCTTTCTTGTGCATCAACCATTGCAGCCATGATGTGTGAAAGATTGATTGTGTTCAATCTTTTTCAACTTGCATTATGCTATTAGTTCTTACTTCTCTAATCATATGTTTTGATTGGATAAAATATGGAAAAATCATAATGGTACATTTTTACAGGACAAAGTTTAGATTTATATCTTACCTGATCTTTATTTTATGCGTCTTTCTATAGAATAAATCCAAACTTGCCAGTTTGGAAAATATACAAGCATTGGGAGAATATTTTATAGCAATGAAAATGCATTACAATAAGTGTCAAAATAAAAATTATATTACCTGTTTCATCATGTCCCATAGACACTTTAGTGTAATAATTTTGAACTGTGTACTGGGCAAGCTTTAACGTATTCATTCCACGAACAGAATCATTTCCTCTCATCCAGGTATATATAAGATCTTTGTTGCTGTATCCCACTAGAGATGAAATCGGTAGTATAAGCCATGGTATTGAAGTTTAGTTTGTCATGAAAAAGCAAGATATTGCTATTAGCAATTAACTAAGATATAATAAATCGGTGGTTGCAACAAAATCCTCAAGGCACACCAATAGTTCAGGAATTAGGTATTTCTTAGTTCTGTTTTTATAGAGTCATCCAGAAAAACAACTTAAATGGTCTACCTTGTATGAACAGGAAATCTATATGAAATCTATAGGAACAAAAGCATGTTAAGTCTAGGGCATGAGTCACGGGTTACACACTGGATGTTGAACTGCACACTCGTTATTGGTATGTTTCTTACACTATGTTTCTTACACTTTTTACCTATATAATAGTGGTTTATTGTATTACAATGTGATCTTGAGAAAGGCCTGAATGGGCCGAAACCTTGATCAGAAACTTGTGTAACTTTTTTGATAATTTATTAAACACTTTCTTGTTTACTGGAAGACCTCTGAGTAGCCTTTACATCAGGGGAGGGTAACCTTTGGCACATGTGCCATGCATGGCACTCTGGGTGATTTTCCACGACATTCAAGACTTCTAGAGCTAAACAGGCTCTGGCCTATCAGGAGTCCCTGTGGAACTTCACATATCTGTTCGTGCAAAAAGGTGGTGAGGGACAATCCTCAATGTATGCATTACAGCACTTATAGAAATTATCTTAGATCACTTCCTCCCAGAAATTTTGAACGGGAAACCACACTGGAATACAGCTGTCCACAGCAGCTATTGCAGCTCCTGCCTATAACCTGTATCTGGACAGTCCGGTCCTCAGTGGACCCAAGGAAGCCACCCACACTGCTAGATATGCACTGAGCTGTAGAATAAACCTCCCCTCACACAAATAATACAAACAAACCGCACACAAACACACACACAGTCCCCACAGACACACAACTGACAATCCACATACATGCACAGAACTCCACAAGTAGCCTCTCACATGCAATACCACAAGCAGCCCCACACATACACACCAAACACACTATGTGACAAATCGTCCACACACACAAGCATCCACCATACACATCACACAGTTATTATTATCGTACGCAATCCCACAAACTACTCATAAATATATATAATATAATAGCCCAGATACGTACAAATAGAACACTACAAAGCAACTACATACAGCACTCATAAATAACACAACATACATACCTCAAATTAAAGAAATAGGACCGGCACACCAAGGGGACTTCAAGATCTAATTCTGGCACAGTACTACTAAATGGTTGCCTACCCCTGCTTTAGATAGTCAACGCTGGTTTTTGGTATCTAGGCAGTGTCCATTTGTATTTCTCATACAGGGTGAGTGACATGTAATTTGGGATATATATATATATATATATATATATATCCAAGAGGGCTGCACTCACCTGAACATGCATACATTATAGGGTGCTGCTGGGGCCAATATATACAATATACAAATTACACAATCCAGCACACTCGCTTATTCACTAAACAATGATTTTTAAATCTTACAGATTGTAATTGCATTATTTAAAAACACCTCATCTAGGCAAAAATAATGGGGGTTTAGTTACATTATATGATCATATATTGCATAAGCCTGCCACAAGCTCAATGTACCCCATTCTTGGCAGGTCCTACTCTAGCAGCCTAATGCGTGCTCTTATGAGAATTTGGGAGTCCAGGCCAACTCTGTCACAGGTGCCTCATTCCAGGACCCTATTTAGCCTTGACTTGCAGAGAGTCCCAGTAAGGAAGTATTTCCCACGTAAGTTGATTAATCTCATAAAAGCAAGCATTAGGCTGCTAGAGTAGGACCTGCCAAGAATGGGGTACATTGACATTGTGGCAGGCTTATGCAATATATGATCAGGACTGAAGCAATGTCATATAATCAAGGTCATATGATCAACATGATTTAACACTTATAATAGCTGATGTTGTTAGAGAAGGGGTGCGGGCGAATGGTGAGTCATAAATAGCCAAAGACTTGCATAAGAGTTAAAGGGACACTCCAGGCACCCAGACCACTTCTGCCCATTGGAGTGGTCTGGGTGTCAACTCCCACTACTCTTAACCCTGCAAGTGTAATTATTGCAGTTTTTAATAAACTGCAAAAATTACATTGCAGGGTTAACTTCACCTCTAGTGGCTGTCTACTTCCTGAATCATAGCAAAGATTTTCTTTGCTAGAGCATCACTGGACGTCCTCACGCTGTGTGAAGACCTCCAGCATCGCTCAATTCCCCATAGGAAAGCATTGAAAATCTTTTTCAATGCTTTCCTATGGGGAGACCTAATGCGCGTGCACGGCATTGGCGGGCGTGCGCGGCATTGCCGTGCATGCGCATTAGGTTTCCTCAGCCGGCAGACGGGATCAGTCTCGCCCACCGGCTGACGTAATTACTGGGAGGAGCGACGCCGACCCGAAACCACCACCGAAGGACATCGGCAGGGTCTCAGGTAAGTGACCTGAAGGGGTTTTCACCCCTTCAGCTACCTGGGATGGGAGGTGGGATGGAGAGGGGACCTGCAGTGCCAGGAAAACAGATTGTTTTCCTGGCACTGGAGTTTTCCTTTAAATGTGCAGAGTGGTTGAGAATAGCCAGAACAAGTAAATAAACAGCAGAGAGAGAAGAGAGATAATAGGTACATAAAACAGCAGAGAAAGTGCAAGCTGTAACATTGTTTTGTAGTTTTGTAGCTTTCGCTAAATGTAATATTTGTTTCCTGCTTTTGTATTCTTTGAGTAAAATATTCTGTGGCAACAGCTGTTAGTAACTGGTAGTAATATGGCATAATGAGTGTAGCAGAGCGCTAGTTCCACATAGACTTTCTCCACTGATAATCCAAGAGTAGCTCAAGAACAAGTAGTTAACACAGTAAGCACAGCATAAGCAGCAAGTAAAACAATCCACAAATATCCTATCACCTTTCCCAATAACTGGATGACACACAGTATCAGGAGCAGAACTGATGTTTAATGCCACATACATTGCTTTTATGCATCTCTCTCATGCAAGGGAGACACCCACAGAAGAATGTACATTAACCAATCATATACAGGTTACAGCCCACGCATCTCCTCCCCTCAGCTTGAGAGACAATACAATTAACAGAACAGTTTCAACACACATTTTTCCCAGTTTTTCCAGATGTACCCCAAATCAATGATACATCCCCTGATAGCCCTCATCTGGGTGAGCAACATACTCAAAAATCACCCAGATCAGATCAGGGGTTCGGGAATTTCCTGGAAGTGTTCGTTTGACCGACCGCACACGAGGCAATAGCTGCAAGCAGTTCCTATATTTTGGCCTTGTGGTCGGTGTATGTTCGCGGGGTAAAAGACATAAAAATACTTGACAGAATAGACTTTGCCTGGATTCGTATGAATCCCCTTGTTCGTGGGCATCTTTCTACCGAACGCGGGGCCGTTTGTGTGTTTCCTTACGAATGGGTGGAGTTATGGAGGCATCTGTGGTGTTCGTACGGTCGAGTATCCGATTTGGGTTCCAGACACTCGACGACCAAAGACCGCTGGGAGTTTTTTATGGCAAGATGGCTGCCGCCACGTGTTTGTATGTCGAACGGCGCCCACCCAGGGAATACACAGTACATTCGTATACTTTGCGATTAGTCTGGTGTGAAGAATGATGGGGAGGTAAATTAGAGCCACACTTCTCTCCGGGGTGGTCTGGTTGTTCGGTAGTTTGTTCGTATGTCAAACGGAGGTATTCAACTTTGTATCTAGTGCGTTCCTACCGAACAACCAGACGAATGCTTGGGAAATACATTGCATACAAGTAACAAAACCATAGGGAATAATGTTGCAATAAGAACAGTTATGGGCAGCCAAACGTAATCCGCTACAAAGAGTTCCACCAAATATCTATACGTTCAGTGGCGTACATACCAGGGTCGCAGGGGTCGCGGCTGCACAGGGCCAGCCTCTTCTCCTGGGGGTTCCAGGAGGCGGCCACCTCAGGCCCCCCCGAGGCTGGCCCTGTTGGCCCCAGTGGGTGGGCGGGCTGTCTGGGCGGCCGGCGCACGAGGGAGCACTTTCCCCTGTGTGCTTGCTCTTCAGCTCCCTCGTGCACCGCACTGATGCCGGAGCCGGAAGATGACGTCATCTTCCGGTCTCCGACATCCCTACGCAGCGCGCGAGGGAGCTGAAGAGGAAGCACACAGGGGAAAGTGCTCCCTCGCGCGCCGGCCACCCAGACAGCCCGCCCACCCAGTGACCTGCCGCCCAGGAGCCCAGCAGCACCACTGGACCCCAGGGAATCCCCCCAGCACTCCAAAAGGTAGGCTGGGGGGATTAACAAAAATGTGTTTGTGTG
>OW240914.1:236743482-236848482 GCA_933207985.1 Pelobates cultripes | reverse complement strand
TCCCCTGCCCACCCCCACTCCACGCCCTGCCACCGCACTCCAGACTGACAGTGTGTCTGATGATGCACACTCCAGAGCAGCATCCTTATATGTGTCCTGGACCTGGTCACATGACCCGGCACACAGTGATGACCTCAGAGACCACAAGGGAAGGAAATGCCTCCCACGCATTGTGGTTAACACTAATTGGAGTTTAACCAATCAGACACACCCTGTGTGTATATAAGCTAACCTCCCCCTTGCTTCAGTGCCCTGTTTTAGTCTTTAGTTTACCATTGAGCGTTACACTGTATTTGGATTTTCTGGTTACCGAACTTTGGCTTGTCTTACGATTATTCTGTCCTCTCTATCCCTGACCTTGGCTTGTCTCTATGTTACTCCATCTCTCTGTATTTCCTTGACCTTGACTTACTTTGATTACCCCTTTTGCATAGCCTGGTCACTCTAAGAACTGGTATTGCAAATCTCTTTGTTGTGTCCTGTCTGCTTGTTTGGTTTCCCTAGTGAACGTTACACTGACTCAACCACCGAAAATCATCCCAATAACATTATCCCTCCTCCACAAAACTTTACAGTTGGCACAATGCAGTCAGGCAGTTAACATTCTCCTGGCATCTGCCAAACCCAGACTAGCCCATCATATTACCAAACATGGGAGCATGATTTGTCGCTCCATGTAACACGTTTCCACTGCTCCAGAGTTCAGTGGTGGCATGCTCTACAACACTTGATCCGAAGCTTAGGATCATACTTGGTAATGTGAGGCTTGCATGCAGTTGCTCAGCCATGAAAACCCATTCCATGAAGCTCCCACCACACAGTTTTTGTGTGGATATTAATTCCAATGGAAGTTTGGAACTCTTCAGTTAAGGAATCAGTAGAACATTAGCGACTTTTATGCACCATGCACCTCAGCACTCAGTGACCGCGCTCTGTGACTTTGTATGGTCTTTCGCTTCATGACTGAGATGCTGCTGTTTTTAATCACTTTCACTTTCCAATAATACCACTTACAGTTGAATTTGGAATATCTAGTAGGGTTAGAATTCCAAGAACTGACTTATTGTAAAGGTGGCATCCTATCACAGTCCCACACTTGGATTCATTGAGCTCCTCAGAATGACCCATTTTTTCACATATGTTTGTATATGCTGACTGCATGACTAGGTGCTTGATTTTATACACCTGTAGTAATGGGTCGAATTGAAACACCTGAATTCAATAATAAAGAAGTGTGCCCCAATACCTTTGTCCACAGAGTGTATATTTAGTGGCCCTAGGCTGACTGATGAGCTATATGCAGCGTTCAACGTGGACTGCCCTGTTACTAGCAAGGCCCCATTCCAGAGCAGTCTGACTGGCAAGTCTCAAGAGAAATCTCACCCTGCTATACTATATCACATGCTATGCAATATCAGTAAGACTGCTCACTACTTGGCTGTCAGATATTACATTTCATAATTTGCAAATCATGTAAACTTTCATTGCATTTGAAAATGTCAATGTAAAAAATGTCAAAACAGCAGCCATACCTGAGAGCATACAGCACTGTGCCATTGGAGAAAAGCCTAACAAGACGATTCTGCACAGTCACGTCATGTAAGAAAGACTTCTTTGAGTCCACAATATATGTATCAGGAACCCAAAGTAGTTGTACTAGTCGAGCATCCAGTGTAATGCTTTTATTGCCTTCGAACTTTAAACGTTCGTCAGTCCACCTCTGCAGTAAAAATATTGTTGCTGTGTAATCCTGTTAAAAAAAAAAATCATAACAAGCTTATATCAACTTGAACAAAATTACCACTTTCTATACTTATATCATTATTATCAAACTTGGCACATGGAATTTGGCACTCAAAAAAAAGGTTGCAACATTTTATCTAAAATAAGAAAAAAGAGAAGAAGAAAAAATACACTGCCAAATAGTTTTCCAATTCACTTGACTGACAGGAATGGCAATTCTCATGTTTACTAATGCCAATTCCATTTGACATTCGGTCGATCTGACTGAATCTATGTCATTAAGTCGAAAGCGTTCGGTGTCAGATTCTAAATCAGTAATTTTCACTTTAATGCTTTTCCCAAAACCAAGTATAGTATTCAGAATACGTACACAGCACCACCAATTTTAAACAAAATAGCAGGATGTACATTCGCAAGTTATCGTTCACTTGCTGTTCAAGCGAACGATAATTTAAAGTACAATATTAATATAATAGTTTGTATTCTGAAAAGAACTTCACAGTCCTATAAGGCTTTGCCCCATTCAGTACGAGACCATTGGGACTTTTATGAATTACCCTGCCAAACTTTGCAAATAATTCTTAGATATTTTTGATATGTAGCAAACAGTATCCCCTGAGTATCCTAGTATATTTTGATATCTAATCTGTATAGTTAGATAACAGATACTGCTTACTAGTGCAGCTAGATCACACGTCATGATAGATAGATTTTGGCCAAATCTGTGAAGTAGTCTTTTCAAGCTAAGTTGGAAAATTTCGGTAAGCTGGTACAGTGTCAAGACCCTCTGGTTATCAAGTTTCTTCAGTATATTGCTTTGTGTGTATATATAAAAAAAAACCTCTCTGTCTCATTAGAGATATCTTTGACAGAAGTTTGAGAAAGCAAGGTGAATGGTTAGTGTAGGACCCATCTAAGAGGTTTGCCTTGACGTGGCAGGTGGGCATTTCCCTCTAATGACCATTGGAGTAACTAAATAACCTTGATTTGTTGAAATATACATAGGGAGTTGGGAAAGAGCACAGGTACATTTTTTTTCTTTGGTTTTTACTGTATTGGGGCTGATGTGTACTATGGTCGTTGCTGCCGCCCAAGAGTAGGGAGAGTTTGAGTGCAGGACTTTTTGGGGGGTTTTTTGTATTCACTTTTGTATCACACAGCTATGTTACAGTATTGCCACTCATCCCATGTGTTCCCTATTAAAGGTTAATAAGCATGTAGGGATGTATATAAAAAATACCCATTTATGTCTCATTAAAGATGTCTTTGCCAGAAGCTCAAGGAAACAAGGTGAAAGGTTAGTGTAGGACCCACCTAAGAGATTTGCCTTGACGTGGCATGTGGGTATTTCCCTCTAATGGCCATTGGAGTAACTAAATAACCTACATTTGTTTAAATATACATAGGGAGTTTGGAAAGAGCACAGGTAACTTTTTTTCTTTGATAAGGATGCTTGTCTGGATTTTGTTATGACAAACAATGTTGATCTTTTGACCAACATTCAAGTAGGGGAGCATTTGGGAAATAGTGATCACAATATGGTATTTTTTTTAAATAAACTCAAAAAAGCAAAAGCACGTGGGGTATACTAAAACATATAATTTAAAAAAAGCAATTTTCAATAAAATTAGGGCAGCTCTACAACATATTGACTGGCATAAACTCCTTAGTGAAAAAAAACACTGAGGATAAATGGAAACTATTCAAACAAATATTAGAAAGGTACATTTCAGAGTATGTACCATTTGGGTAATAAATATAAAATAAACAAATTGAAACTAATGTGGCTAAGTAGAGAAGTAAAACAAGAGATTAAAAATAAGAAAAGGGCATTTAAAGCTTTTAAATCGGACAAATCAGAGGCATCCTGTATAAGATATAAGGAAGCCAATAATGCTTGCAAAAAGGCAATTAAAGTGGCTAAACTAGAAAATGAGAAATTGATAGCCAAAGAATGCAAAACCAACCCCCATTTTTTTTCCAAGTACATCAATTCTAAAAAAACAAAATGAAAGTGTAGGTACACTGGAAACAGAGATGGGTCTCTTAGCTAATGAAGACCAGGAAAAGGCAGAAATTTTAAATAACTATTTTTCTTCAGTATATTTAATGAGGATCCTATGGCAAGATATATTTAAATGATTGCTGCAAAAAATTTGCAAATAACTTGTGATTGGATGACTCGAGACAAGGTGCTACAGCAGTTAAAGAAAATGGATGTAAATAAAGCTCTGGGGCCTGACAGTATTCACCCAAGAGTACTTAAGTGGGGAAATAAGTGAACCTTTGTATTTAATTTTTCAAGATTCTTTTGTTTCAGGTGTTGTACCGGAGGATTGGAGGAATGCAGATGTTGTTCCTATATTTAAAAAGGGTTCAAAATCCTTGCCTGGTACTTATAGACCTGTGAGCTTCTACGAAGAAGTAAGTAGAAGAATAGATCAGGGTGTTGCAGTGGATGTGATCTACTTGGATTTTGCCAAGGCATTTGATACGGTTCCTCACAATAGGTTAGTCTTCAAACTAAAAGGAATTGGTCTAGATGAATATTCTTGTTCTTGGGTAGAACATTGACTTAAGGATAGAGTACAACGAGTTGTAATTAATGGTAAATTTTCAGGCTGGACAAAAGTGGTAAGTGGTGTCCCTCGGGGTTCTTTTTTGGGACCGCTTCTATTTAACATATTTATAAATGATCTTAAAATAGGCATTGAAAGCCATGTATCAGTGTTTGCAGATGATGTTTGCAGATGATGTTTGCAGTGTTTGCAAAACTTTGTAAAGTAATAAAATGTGAGCGGGATATTGCTCTGCCGCAGAGGAATTTGGATAGATTGGGGGACTGGGCACTAAAATGGCAGATGAGATTTAACGTAGAGAAATGCAAAGTTATGCACTTCGGGGTTAAGAATGTACAAGCAACTTACACACTAAATGGTAGTAAACTAGGGATAACCCCACACAAGAAGGACTTGGGAATTGTTATAAACAACAAATTAGGCAGCAATATGTCAATCTGCAGTTGCTAGGGCCAGTAAGGTTTTGTCATGTATAAATAGGGGCATAAATTCTCGGGATGAAAATATAATTTTGCCTCTTTATAAATCGCTGGTATCCCTTGAATATGCTGTGAGATTTTGGGCGCCTGTTCTAAAGAAAGATATCATGCCACTAGAAAAAGTGCAGAGACGAGCTACAAAATTGATAAAAGGAATGGAGCATTTAGTTATGAAGAAAGGTTTAAAAATGTAAATCTCTTTAGTTTGGAAAAACGGTGCCTGAGAGGGGATATGATAACATTATACAAATATATTCGGGGCCAGTACAAACCTTTATCTGGAAATATATTCATAAACAGGGCTATACAAAGGACACAAGGTCACACATTTAGGTTGGAAGAAAGGAGATTTCATCTAAGGCAAAGAAAAGGTTTTTTTTTACAGGAAATCTCTGCCTGAAGAGGTGGTTTTATCAGAGTCCATACAGATGTTTAAACTGCAATTGGATAAATACTTGCAAAAACATAACATACAGGGATATAATTTCTAATTAGTGGGGTAATAGCTGCTTGATCCAAGGAGATACCTGACTGCTATTTTAGGGTTAAGAAGGAATTGTTTCCTAGTTTGTTGCAAAACTGGAAGTGCTTCAGACTAGGTTTTTTTGCCTTCTTTTGGATCAACAGCAAAAACATATGTGAGGAAGTCTGAACTCAATGGACGCAAGTCTCTTTTCAGCTATGTAACTATGTAACTATGTAATAATATTGTTACAGTGACATCGGTTACAGGGCGGGTTATATTAGGCAGCAAGCAAACAGTCAGTTCTTGAATTTCATGTGTTGGAAAAATTGGTAAGCAAAAAGATCTAAGTGACTTTGACAAGGGCCACATAGTGATGGATAGATAAATGGGTCAGAGTATCTTAAAAAAAACATGTTTTGTGTGGTGTTCCCAGTATGCACTGCTTAGTACCTACCAAAAGTGGTGCAAAGAAAAACAACCGGTGAGTTGGTGTCAGGGTCATGGGTGCACAAGACTCATTGATGCAATCGGGGAATGAAAGTTAGCCCATTTGGTCCAATCACACAGAAGAGCTACTGTAGCTCAAATTGCTGAAAAACATTATGCTGGCCATGATAGAATGGTGTCAGAACACACGGTGCATTGCAGAGTGCCCATGAAGACCCTGTCCACCAGCATAAGCACCTTCAATTAAAGTATCAGAACTGGACCTTAAAGTAATAGAAGAAGTTTTCCAAATGTAATTGGTTGTCCAAAAATGCTGGAATAATATCTGCACACAGGACTAAATACCTGGTTTTCTATGGTGTCCTCAATCCTGTGCTGTATTGAATGTGGTGGTTCAACCACACAAATGAACACACAAAATAGACAGATAACAGCAACCAGATTTCAAAGTAAAAAGTAAATTTTCTTTGTTCTCCCATGTATGGGTATTAAAATCCATTCAGCAACATGCGGCATGCAAATTAATAAAGTGACAAATAACAGCAGTTTATGTGTTTCCTTTTTTTGCTAAAGTACAATGGTACAAAACATGTAAATTGCTTTTACATGCCTTGACACATAAGAGTTGGTGTATCAGCAAAAGAGGGACCTACACAATATTAAACAAGTGGTTTTAATGTTATGGTTTTTCAGTGTATGTGACATTGATGTCACATTTTTGCCTGACATATATCAGTTTGAAACTAAGCATGTGAATTGAAATCCAAGGAGCACTGATGTATTTTTTTGAAAACGGTCTACTAAAATAGCAAAATATTATCAAATTCTTACCATGTTTTCCTCTGAAACAGCATTAATGCTTGCCACTTCAAGAGTTACTGCAACCTCAACAGGTAATCCTAAAAAAAATAAAAAAAAAATAAAAAATGAACAGATATGTGTTGCTGTTTGTCACAAGCACTATGGACAAAATTTACGACAGTGTTACATATTAAAAAGTGGTGCAACACTGCAAAAGAAGAGGTGTTTTCAATGAAATTACCTGCTGGTTCAACTTGTTTCCATGGCCCTACTTTGATAAATCTCCCACAATATTACAAATATGCAAATAAGTAACAAGTGCATTCTGTAGTATGTTGCTATATAATATTCAATTATAAAATTACTTTGGTGAATGTTTTTTTTTCCACATAAAATATTACCAACATAGATATTATTAGGCATTCTACATATTTTTCTTATTTATTTTTTGCAGACAACATTAAAAAACATGTTAAAAGTCTGGCTTTTTTTCAAATCTACATTTTATTCCATTGTTTTTAACCCACGTTTTTAAACAAAATAATTAGTATAAGATTTTAGGTGAATAGAATGAGATATATGCTACTTAGACAAATTGCAGGGTGAACATCATTAAAAACAGTTTATACTGTTGATGTTTCAGGGATAGACCCTTCCTTCATTTGTCTGCGGAACAGTGTCTGGGTAAGCTTGTAGCAATGTTGTATTGCTAGATTAACGTTTGCTTGCGTGAACTTGAATTTTCAGGCACTAGAAGTGTCTTTATCAACATTTGCAGTTACTTTTAATTTTTTGATATTGTTGAAATATGTTGTAAAGTTGGATTTAGAATGATATTAAATGAGCAGTTTAGGCACTATAACCACTACACTACACAGTAATGGTTATGGTCCCTTAAAGCTAAGAGTCAAACTGTTAAGATTGGCGAAGCAACAATTCGAATGATTCTTGATTGTAAGACCTTTTTAGTATTTGGTGTTTTTATAGTCATAGGAAAATGAAATTACAAGTTTTTTTGAATTCTATGGTTTTACATATCAGGACCTTGTGGTGAATCAGACTGTGCATTGCTCAGAGAAATGCAACAACAAAAAACAAGAGCTACCTCTAAGAGTCTACAGGCCTCAGTCAATATGTTTAATGTTAAAGTTCATGACAGTACACTTAGAAAAAGACTGAACAAGTATGGTTTGTGTGGCAGGGCTTCCAGTATACAGAAAGCATCTTCTCTCTAAAAAGAACAAGACAGCAAAGTTGCATTTGAACAAATCACAAGACTTCTGGAACAATGTCAGACGAGACCAAAGTGGAGATGTGCTCATAATGCACATCACCTCGTTTAACGAAAAACCAAATACAGCATATCAGCACAGACACCTCATACCACACGTCAAGCTCATAATGCACATCACCTCGTTTAACGAAAAACCAAATACAGCATATCAGCACAGACACCTCATACCACACGTCAAGCTTGTGGTGGGGTGATGATTTGGGATTGTTTTGCAGCCACAGGATCAGGGAACATTGCAGTCATTGATTGAAACGTGAACACCTCTGTATACCAAAGTATTCTAGAGTCAAATGTGAGGCCATCTGTCTGACAGCTAAAGCTTGGTTGAAATTGGCACATTCAACAGGTGTAAAAAATGTAGATGAATGGATGTTAATGTAGACTCTTTCTTAATTTCTTCTTGTCTTCAGTTGATTGATATATATACGTCTTTTGTATATATATTCTTGGGCCAAATGCTCGCCACAATAATATATGTCTATATTATTGAAAAGTAGTAATACGCAATCTGACTTACGGTTTCTTCAGGTTTATTCTTAGTTACGGATACATAAAACAACTTATGATGTTACAGGATAATGGACATTCAACAGCAGATGGTAATTGCTGGACTTCTGATGGGAGAGTTACATCGTTGTACAGAGCCAAGCCAAGAGTGAGACCGACCTCGTGTCCCTCTGTTACTATATAGATGTGCTAATACTAACGTCAGCATATAACTCTAGCCATATAAGGACAAGACCCCCGAATCCACATTCCAGAGCTCTCGGACAAAGAAAGCCTTGTGACTTATTGATACCATCTGTTACTTATGTCAATCCACACATCCATATATATAATCAATAGAAACATAGAATATGCAATATTCTACATTCCCTCTGTTTATGGTTTGTTTTAAAACCATAACACAATGTCACTAACCTGTCCATTCATACATCACTTGTATCACATTCATTGAGCATAGAACAAGATGAAGTCACAACTTTCTATTATAGAGAGTTCTTAGAAGGTCGAGTTTCTATCCCTCATACTGCTTACTTTACTTCAAAACTCCCTCTGTTTCAGCTATGTATTGATATCCATATCCATGTTACATCATAACTACTTGAACATAATATGTACATATATATAACAATAATAAATGAATACAATATTTACAAATGTTGATCCAATAAACAATAAAGCAATCAGAAAGATTAACCTGCTCTGGTACAGTCGTATCTTTGTAGATAACAAAATCAAGATCGTAACTTTCTAAATAATAATAACTGTGTATCACTATCATATTCCTACAGATACATATAGCATAGTATTTTCATTCTCAATACCTGATATTACTTAAGTACTAATACATGTATTACTATAATATCCTGTCCAATTATATTTCCATGAATCATATGTTTTCTAGTAACTTAAAATGTTTAGGTCATTTGTATTCACGAATTACCTTCCTATACCATTAATACCACCTAGTGATGATTGTATCAGTACTTTACAATCATAGTATTTAATTTGTATATTCAGTAGGCTCTCACTAACTGAAATATACCAACACTACTTATAAGTCTCATTCAAAGGATGTGTTATCAACCATGAAGTTCTATAATAATTCTTCAAATAATGTTCATGGTGTTGTCAATACTTATTGTTCTAGAAATTCTCAACCCAGAAATCTTTCTATCATAGATTTGTTTTTGTTTACAGAATTATAATTTTCACTAAAATTCCACCTTGTAGTAACAAATTTTACATTCAGTCGGAGAAAGGTTTACTTTAAAAGAACTTGGAAAGAATAATATAAATCCATTATCATCACTCTCTTCATTAGCATTGTGATGACTTATTAATGTAATATATCTTAAAAGCAGGATTGTCCTAATGTTCTGATCAATCCGTATTCCTTAGTACCCTTCAACTGACTAAACAAAAATAAAATAAACTTGGGGTCATACTGCCCAGAAACTCTTATTCCTAGTCCGTGTCTAACAAACTCAGGCTAATCATAAAACAACTTAACAACGTATTCATTGGATACCGTCATATCCAGAAACCTATTCTCCCTAGTCCATACCTTTTATAGACTTAGGTCAAATATAATTGTGTACTATACTCTTTCCATTCAATTCAATTCCTCTTGGATCTCTGAACTCTTATATCCAAGGCCTTCTTAATGTATACTATTACTTAATATTAATCAATATAAATTATTCTTCCTTAGTTTTCTTCCTTTTATTACCATTGTTTGTTTTACTTCAACTATATAAACAAATTACTCATTATAGTTAATCTATGAAATACTATTGAACTCAATCTTTGTGGTATTAAGTAACCATGATCCTTATTTTATCAACTTCATATTTTATCTACCTCTGATACTTCTCATTCTATGTATAGGTAATAATGTAATAGTTCTCTTCATAATACTATCCTATCATAATTTTACTCCATGTGTTATATAGCTATAAGTAGTCTCTTTTGGTATTAATACTCATAACTGTTAAATAACTTTTCATTGTCTGTTTTCTTCTTCATTAATATTTAGGAATATATATGTATGTTAGTGTCAATATTTTATTTCTTTGTAAGTCTGTTAATCTTCTGTATCGAATGAACTCTGTAGAATCTTCCATCACAGTTTGCAGATCAGATGAAAAGTCTCTTTCCAACAGTCGATGTCCAGTTGTCTGAAGGAATGCTTTCCTGATTAATTGCCACAAGGATCTGTCACGCTTTAACTACATTAAAACAAAAACCATGTGCAGCATCAATACAATGGCTTACAATGTTTATATCTCATTATTATTATACAGTTTAACATTGAATTACATGGACTACACAACATTCTCATTTCTTCTCATGAGATCTACCATCTAGTGGTCATTACATTTATGTCATGTGATGTATAATCTTTAAATTTCCTTTATATCAAAATATCGTTTCTACACATTTTAATTTTTCAATTTTTGTATTAATCACACCTTATTAATCATACCCCCCTTTAAACTGTTTAATAATCTGGAGGTATAACCTAATCACATATCAGATGTTACAACAAAATATTGTTTTCCACTATACTTTAGCAATAGTAGCCATCTTGTCCTAACACTGGCACCATTTTGTCACATGAAACAAACTACAAAAAACATATATTGTTTCCTACATCAAATGTATCTGCAAATCTAGGTTTTATTCTATCAAAACTTTTGTCTTCTATGTAGTCAAAACATATGTATGTCCAGGCTTTGCAAAATATAGTAATCCATTATCAGTCATGACATTAAAATCTCATTCTCATGAATTAAATCAAAGATTTTAAATCAACCTCAGAAGCAACAAGGAATATATCCATTGTTTTTTCTTCTGTAAAATGATTGGAGTTACTGTATAATCGCATACACCCAATATAACATACATTGCATGTTCCTAACTGCTACATTAGTGTATTTCATTCTGCAATATTTGCAATCTTGATGTAAATTTTTATTTTAATTAATTAACCTAATACTTTCTTATAACACACATAAAACAATGAAAAAACAGTTCAGACTAACAATTCATTAAAACAACAAACTAACATAGATCTCTATTATTGTGCTGTTTTTAATTCTGGAATCAGCCTGTGTACATCTGTTGGCACACATGTCCATGCTCATTCCCTAAACTGATCATATCTCTTGAAGTTATCTGATTCTTATAACTTTCTGTGTTACACTGCATTGCTTGTCTGTCTCCTAATTTCGATTTAGCTAAAATTGCTTTTATTTGTCTGATTATAAGTTTACAAGGAAAGGCCTTTATTGATTTATCTCCACGTGTATTTTCTCTGTCAAAATTTTCAATCAACAAATTTAATTTCTCATTTGCTTTTGATTTGATATCTCGGATAAAATATCTGCAAGATCTTAAATAATGTTGTTTATTGCACCAAAAACAAATAACTTTAGGAGTTATATTCTGCCCTATATTATCAACTCTACAGTTTTTAGTTGAATAAATTGGGAGGGGCTCAGCTGTCTGTATCACTCTACACTCTGTCCTAGAAGAAGAAGAAGGAGGGCTGTAAAATCTGCTCTTCTTTCTCTGCCTAAATCCACAATTCGTTTTAACCCCTTCATTCTTGGTTTCCCTCCTTAAGTTATTCAAGAACAAAGCTACTTCTGTCAAAGTGCTTTTTTCTCTAGCTAACACAATTGCAGTTGGATCTAAATCTTGAAATTTTTTCACAAATTCATTAATTAACTGATCTTCAGAAAAATCAGCAACAAGTCTATATGCACTTTCAAATTTTACAAGAAAACTAAATATATCCTCCCCTTTGTGTGGTTTTAGTTTTTCCAACATTTCAGTGTCTGCAAAATCATTCCCTGTTGTTAATTTTATTAATTGTGTTAATCTGTCTTGCTTATTTCCATATATTATTTTATCATTGTCCTGAAATTTTACAAGCGTGGTCAGCCTACATGCCATTTGAGTCGGCAGCCATGTTTTAAATAGTCTATTCCTTTGTTCGTCATTTAGGCTGTATTTGTCCACATTTGGCTCAAACATTTCAGCATTAGTAAATGTATCCACTGACGTGTCATAAACTGGAATACATTTCACAATTTTCATTAATTGTTCATGTATTTTCAAATTAAGTTTTGCAGCTCTGTCTTGAAATTTACATTTCTGCAAATCACTCAGTGAGGATACATTTTCAGTATCTATTGGTTCTGGGATTAGATTCAGTGCCTTTGTTTTTCTTGTATTAACACACACTAGTTTAACTTCTTTTCTAAACTGGCAAATAAGATCATTTCTTAGTTCAACTCTATCCTCTAATTCACAGACTTGTTCTGACAATGTTCTCTCTGTTACATTGTTACACTGTTCATTTAAATCTGATTTGTCTTCTGTTAACCCATTCAAATCTACTTCTTTTTCTGCTAATTCTAAATTGTCTTGACCTGCATCTCGTTTACAAATCAATGCATTGTAAGTACAGACTAGTTTCATAACATTTCTGATCTTTTGTTTTTTCTTATTAACAAACAATTTCTTGTCAATTTCACTATTGGCAATTTCACATTGTGTGTATAAAGATCGCCACAATACAGCATCTGAATAGCTGCTATTAAATGCAAACTGCAATTTACTTTTCTCTGCATTATCATTTATGAATTCCATGTTACTCACCAGATCAGTTATCTCTGTCTATTTCGTTGCTTCATCCACACAGCTGCGCAGTTCTGGACGCTTGATTCTGGAAATTTGCCAATCTCTGCCACGTGCTTGCTTCTAGAATTCACATTGTATCTTGTGCTTTTTGTCTCAGTTGTAGATAATAGTCTTGTACAGTCTTTGTGATTTGAAAATCTTTTTCATACAAACCACAGTTCTTCTGTGACAGTCAGTCTAGATTCTTTTTTTTTTCTCTTCAAGTTTGTTTTCCCAGTTCCAAAATAGCTTTGTAACTCGATTCTTCTCTCTCCCCCCTTGAAGTGGGAACAAAACTTGAATAGAAGACTGGCAGGCTAGCCAATGTAAAAAATGTAGATGAATGGATGTTAATGTAGACTCTTTCTTAATTTCTTCTTGTCTTCAGTTGATTGATATATATACGTCTTTTGTATATATATTCTTGGGCCAAATGCTCACCACAATAATATATGTCTATATTATTGAAAAGTAGTAATACGTAATCTGACTTACGGTTTCTTCAGGTTTATTCTTAGTTACGGATACATAAAACAACTTATGATGTTACAGGATAATGGACATTCAACAGCAGATGGTAATTGCTGGACTTCTGATGGGAGAGTTACATCGTTGTACAGAGCCAAGCCAAGATCATCAAGATCAATCATGTAATTTAATACAGCAATTTGTAGATAAAGGTTATGATCCAATTTCGATTAAAAATATTAGAGATGAAATAGGAGGAAGAGATAGGAATCTACTTCTGGAATATAAATATAAAGAGAGGAAAAAGGAAGAACAGATCCCTCTGATCCTCAATTTTAGTACTAATAATAGATCTTTATGTAATGTTTTTAAAAAGAACTGGCATGTGTTAAAGGAGGATAAAGACCTTTTACCCTATTTAGGAGACAGACCCCAATTTATTTTTAGAGGAGCCAGAAATTTTAGACAAATTTTAACTAATAGTTTTTTAGAAAAAGAAAAAAAGGATATGCATAATTTTTTAGGTGGACAAGTAGGTTTTTATTATTGTGGTGATTTCACTGGATGTAGATTAAATAAGACTATAAGGAAGAATATTAAGACGTTTTCTTCAAATAAAAATCCAGTAGATGAATATAAAATACACTCATTAATTACGTGCAATACAACCAATGTTATATACCTTTTAACTTGTCCATGTGGTTATCATTATGTGGGTAAAACGATAAGAAAATTGAAAGTTAGAATAGGAGAACACATTAATAATATTAAGAAAAAATTTATTAACCATAGTGTTTCAAAGCATTTTCTAGATTATCATAATGGTAACCCAGAGGGCCTTCAATTTATAGGCATAGAAAAAAATTAAAGTTCACTGGAGAGGGGGTTGTAAAGATAATATTCTAAGTAGAGCAGAAATGAGGTGGATGTTTAACCTCAATACCCTGACTCCTGAAGGTCTTAATGTAGATTTTGAAATTACTTCTTTCTTATAATATGTATTTTAATATGTATTTTAATTTTATAATATGTATTTTAATATGTATTTTAATTAATTATACTTTCTTTCCTTTTTTTTTTTTTCCCTTCCTTCTCCTCATGTATACCCTTGTATCCTTAATGAGTTTTATTTTATTTCCTTAAGAGATATTTTATTATGATTTTTAATAGTATTAATAAGATATGGATATAAATTGATAGAGTGATTATTTTCATTATATATTTAATGGACATGTGCATGGACATATATATTAAAGACATTTGGGGAAAATATACTGATTTTATTAGGATCGGGACTTTATTGAAACGTAAGGGAGATATGATCTCTGCCCGAAAGTATCCCGTGATATGTCACGTGACCGGAAGCCGGAAACAAAGCTGGGACCGAAGACGTATTGGAACGCAAGGGAGATACGTCCGCTGACCCGGAAGTGTCCTATGATACGCAACGTGACCGGAAGTTGGAGGTTAGACAGCCGGAAACCGGAAGTGAACCGGAGAAGAAATCACAGCGCGCCTTTTTCTGAACATATTTAAATGCTAAATTTGTGTGATATTGTTAGCACTTTGATAAAGACCGTTATGGTTGAAACGCGTTAGTGCAATAATTTGAGAGATTCCATTTTTTATGCTATTGTTGGCGAATAAAGTTTGTTCCTGTATTTCCTGACTTGATCTTCTATCCAAAAACAAAAGGGAATTTTCACAGTGATCAGCTTAACCTGCCTTTTCAGCATCGTGGTCTCCAAAAATTTTATAAGGCGCTTATAGTCTGAGCCACTGAACGGCTCAGCACCACGTGAGTGGGCAATTTTACATTTAATTTATTTTTTGTATATCTTATACAGGCTATACTATGTTCCTTATTTTCTATTTTTAGGACATTCCAGCCATATGGTAATATTGCCTGCTTTTCATATCTGTTTTATATTTGGTGTATAGAGATTGCTCTCACTATATTATTTATATTTTATTATATGTTTTTTGTGTGATTTGGAGTGATTCACACTTGGTGATTTGTGCACCTTTACCAATCTTTCCTTTCCAATATTGTGTTTTATGTGGGAGAAATATGGGTCTGATTATTCATTTTTATTTTTGTTATTCTGTTTGAGACCCTTTTATCTTTAAGCTTCTTGGTTAGAAGTTTGTCTGCTCTATTCCCTGTACTATATTTTTTCAACCTACGGTTTCCCAAAATTTTTGCATTCTTTTCTATATTAATTTGATTAATTTGATCTTTGATCATCTTAATCGCTTTTAGGTTATCTCTAGAGGGATTCGTCTTGTTCTTTTTCACTTTTTCAGCTAAATTATTATAAAGAGAGATTAAGTCCAGACTTTTGTTCCTATTAGAGTGCGCTTCTAAGCTTATTAGATTATCTCTCATGGTAACTTTAAAGGAACACCAATTGTTAGGGTATGAGGTTTCGTTGGGCATATTAATTTCAAAATAGCATACAATCTGGGATCTAAGAGAATCTAGAATTGTTTTGTTATGGAGTAAGTAGTCTTTTAGTCTCCATGTAGCTTTCTTTATAGTATTCCACTGGTCTTTCATAGTCCAGATGTTAATGCTATGGTCCGACCAGGTATTGTCCCTGATTTCGATCTTCTCTACCTTTTCTAAAGCTGTTGCATTGCCCCACACCATGTCAATGTGCGAGTATGAATAGTGTACTCTAGAGAAGAAAGTATAGTCCTGTCTCTCCGGGTAGGAGGATCTCCATTGGTCAAAAAAATCAAATTCATTCAATAACCTGCTAAGAGATTTAGCCATTTTTACTACAGAACTATTGGCTTTTAAATTATGACAAAACTTCTTATCCAAGATTGGATCCAAAACGCAGTTAATATCTCCTGCTATTATACACACTCCAGTTTTTATAAGTTCAACTTGTTCTAGTATGTCTCTAAGAGTAATCACTGGGCGGGTGTTAGGCAGGTATATATTAACCAATTTATATTTAATTTCATTTAGTTTACAAACAATAATTAAAAATCTAGCTTCGGTATCTGCAAATTGATATATTAATTCAAATTTCATGGAACTTGCCACAATAATAGCCACCCCTCTTTTCTTCTTATCATTAAGAGAAGCATGGAATACATTTGGGAATTTAGCCCCTCCCCATTTTATGTTGTCTATCAACCTCCAATGAGTCTCTTGTAAGAACTCGACCTCTACATTTTGATTCTTAAAAAAGTCATACACCAGAGTTTTTTTTGTTTGAGAGTTTAGGCCCTGAGTGTTTACTGATACCATTTTAACCATATTCCTTAAAGAAATATCCCGGTGCTCCCATCGGCATGCACAAATACTTCACAACATTAACATTTACACTACAGTCATACTCTTCTATTCTGGTTGTAAGCCAGAAAATACAGGATGGCCTCTCACCTAACAAGTTAACCTTGAAGGTTAGAGCCATTCTCTCGACAGTTGGTTTGAAACAAACCCTCCTAACGGCAAATGGGTCTCAACCGGGACACATGGCCGGGGTCAAGAACCTTGCCCAGGGGGATAGGCCTTCATCATTTCTTCTCTTCCTTTATTCTCTCTGATACCCTTTATATTTATCATTAAGAGAGAGAGAAGGACAGAAGAGAGAGAGAGGAGAACTGAGAGAAAAAAAAATGAATTATGTAAATACTCTGTCCCTTGATATTCTGTTTACTACGGTACTCTACCGATATACCCCCCCTGTATGTATTGGGTGCTGAACTAGCTTGGGGCGAGCTAATCTAGTGCTGTCTTTTTAAATAATATTGTGTTTAAAAACACTTGTGAAAATCCTTCATTAGTGCCTATATAACCTTATTAATGTACTTATTTTTTTCTAGTGCTTATTCCATGGGATACGCTAAAAAAAAAAGAAAAAAGAAAAAAAGAAAAAATATATTAGCCCCTATTTTTTACTTTATTAGTGAATTATATTAATGGAATCCTTTAAACCATTGTTGTACTTATAAACTACTATGAAAGTCCTAACTTTAAGCTTTCTATCGTGAATTAGTCTTTTTTAATACCTCTGTGTTACTTATATATTTGTAATCCTTAATTATATGTGATCATATATTCCCTCCCCTCCTTTTTTTCCTTCCTCTCCTTTTCACTTATCCTTTCTGTTGTCTGTAAATAGTGTTGAAATAGCCATGTGAATTTCTGATATTATTTATATCTTTCCCTTTTTCTCTTCCCTTTTTCTCTTTTCTTTCCCCTTTCCTATTTTTATTAACTATATTATTAAAAAAAAAATTTTTTTTACATGAATCTTCGTGATCTGTATTAGAGAAAAAAATATATATATTTCTCCCAAGACATTAATAATTTATCATAACATTTTACAATTGTAGAGAATTTTGCCACTTGGCAACATTTTACCACTTAGAAAGAAGAGAGAAAAGAAAAAAAAAAGGAGTCCTCCCTTAAGCCGGACACTTTTCCAGACCCCTTCATGAATTGTCTGTAGGGTTTCCGGTTATATTTGATTTATCCATCCAACTCTTCAGAGCTTCTTTAGAGGCAAAATTAACCATTCTTCCATTCCAAGACACTCTTAATGATAAAGGGAAACCCCATCTATAGCTTATGTCCTTCCGTCTCAAGATAGGTAGCAAGTCTTGAAAGCTTTTGCGCCACATTCTTGTTGAGTATGATAGATCTTGGAATATAGACAAATTCTTGAATTCTTCTTCCAGTATAGGGTTGTTCCTCATCGCTGCCATCACTCTCTCTTTTGTTTGATATGAATGAAATTTAACCATTACGTCTCTTGTATATGTCTCCAGAGCATTCTGGGGTCTGGGTAGTCGATGTCTGCGATCCATTAAATAGTCGTGTGGAGCTCCATCCAGAATTAAATTTTGTAAGAATTTCAGAAGGAAGCTCTCCAGATTTTCGTTAGAAATTTTCTCTGGAATATGTCGAATTCTGATGTTTGCTCTTCTAGATCTGTTTTCAGTGTCGCAAACTTTAGCATCCAGTGCTCCTATTTTGTTTTTCAATTCAGTTAACCCTTCTTGGCAAAGCTTATATTTGTTGTCTAATTTGATAAAGTTGTCCTCCATAGTAGCTAGTTTAAGTTGTATCATTTTGAATTCTTGTTTTAATTCTTTCGTGTTTGCGGCCATGTCTTGACTAGTACCTAGAAAATTTCTCCAGGTTTTTAGTAAGAATGTCTTCTGTCATGGGAATGGCCGTTTGTACCTCTTTAATTAAGCTGTAATTTATTTCCGGGTTTTCATCTGTGTTTTCTTGGGTAATTTGTGTCTTATGTTGGGATGGAGAAAAGTATCCTGATAATCTTTTATCTGATGGTAACTGTTTTCTATCTTTTTTCCTCTGGCCTTCCTGGGCTTTTTTAGATGCCATAGCGGCTTACCTCTTCGTTTTCTCTCCTCTCTCCTCACTCTTCCTCCCCTCTGTACTCCTCAGTACTCCTCTCTTGTTTTTTTCTCTTTTTACTTTTTTCCCAATTGGGAATCAAGACAAAGGGATCAGGAATCAA
The DNA here is from genome assembly GCA_933207985.1 of Pelobates cultripes. Lineage (NCBI taxonomy): Eukaryota > Metazoa > Chordata > Amphibia > Anura > Pelobatidae > Pelobates > Pelobates cultripes. Next base: position 236,829,499 of record OW240914.1, on the reverse strand, counting down.
CCAGGGATTAAGGAAGAAGGGGGAGAGAGGCAAGGAAGCACCACAGTGCCAAAAAATAAAAAGCAAGAAACACTGCTCAGGAACAAAATCACACCTTGTTCACCTTATTCACAAACTCACACCTTGTTTTATGTTGTATATAATATACAATTGTAGGAATTGCCCAAGTGATTACATCCTTGTCTGCCCCTTTAAGAGATTGTTCAGTATGTTGCTCTCTAGGCTCTCTCTGGGCTCTCTCTTTGTCCTCGTCTCTCCACTTTCACCTTCCCCTCTCTCTTCCCTCCCTCTCTCTCAGCTCTTTATTCCTTTTAACTCTCCAGCTCCTCCTTACCCCCGTTTCAGTTTTCCTTTATTATATGCTCCTTCTCTTTCCAATTGTACCTTTACCACTGTGCAGTTAGTTGAACCCACACCCCCGACAGTGACAGTCTCCTTGGCGCCGGAGACTTCCTACTTGCTGTGTCGTAGCGGGTAGGTAAACTGGTGCTTCTTCTTGAGCCACTCGTTTGTTGCCTTGGCTGTGTGTTTTGGGTCATTGTCATGCTGGAATACCCATCCTAGACCCATTTCAATGCTCTGGCTGAGGGAAAGAGGTTCTCACCCAAGATTTGACGGTACATGGCCATGTCCATCATCCCTTTGATGCTGTGTAGTTGTCCTGTCCCCTTAGCAGAAAAACACACCAAAAACACACCCAAAGTATAATGTTTCCACCTCCATGATTGATGGTGGGGATGGTCATAGTCAGCATTCCTGCTCCTCTAAACATGACGAGTTGATACCAAAGAGCTTGATTTTGGTCTCATCTGACCACGACACTTTCACCCATTTCTCCTATGAATGATTCCGATGTTCATTGGCAAACTTCAGACCAGCCTGTACATGTGCTTTCTTGAGCAAGGGGGACCTTGTGGGCGCTGCAGGATTTCAGTCCTTCACGGCGTAGTGTGTTACCAATTGTTTTCTTGGTGATTATGAAATCATTAACAAGATCCTCCCATGTAGTTCTGGGCTGATTACTCACCTTTCTCATGATCATTAAAATTCCACAAGGTCAGATCTTGCATGGAACTCCAGACCGAGGGAGACTGACAGTTTTTTTGTGTTTCTTCCATTTGAGAATAATCGCACCAACTGTTAACACCTTCTCACCAAGCTGCTTGGCGATGATCTTGTAGCCTATTCACACCTTTTATACAGGTAACAAGCTGAGATTAGGAGCACTCCCTTTAAGAATAAAAAGTATAAAAGACACCTGGGAGCCAGAAAACTTGGTAATTGATAGGGGATCAAATATTTATTTCACTCATTGACATGCAAATCAATGTATAACTTTTTTGACATGCGTTTTTCTGGATTTTTTTGTTTTGTTATTCTGTCTCTCACTGTTAAAATACATCTACCATCAAAATTATAGACTGATAATTTCTTTGTCAGTGTGCAAACGTTCAAAATCAGCAGGGGGATCAAATACTGTTTTACCTCACTGTATGCAGAGTGATTTAACTCATAAGTAAACAAAAACAAAACTAGTCCAAAAAAAGTCTAAACGGGTACATGAGGTCTCTCACTAAAACTAAATAATGGCCTCATGTACCCTTTTGGGCATATAAGACTAGTTTAGTTTTTGTAAACTGTTTTTGTTAACATTTGTAGGTTACCCTCACTAGTGGTCATTTCAACATGCCATCTAGTTCCCTTGGGGAACTTTGGTATAACTTAACTCCTAAATAACAGAGAACTGAGCAGCGAGTCTGCTGCAGTATACTATTTACACCAAAACTACTTCAGTAAGAAAAAGTTGGCATTATATATTGACTTTGGATATATTACCCAACTAGTTATGAAAACAATACACTAGACATGTGCAAATTATTTTGGAATTAATCAAATTTCGTCCAAATTCTGCAATTTAGAAGTGTCCAAATTTCCAATCAACAGAAAATGAAAAGAACATGAATGGATCCATAACGAATCAAAATGAATAATTTCAGATCCATTAGTTCTGGTAAGGATAGAAAATTAGGAAGTTATGTACTAAACAGCTGAAAGATCAAAATTAGGAAAAGAGCTTTTCAGCAGTTGAGCAGATGAATCTGTAAATTGGTACTTTGTAACTTTGTGACCGCTACCTTTATTCATTCCCCATAACAATTAATAGCCATCCAAATTTCAATAATTAACATTTTCGTCCGAATTTCAATTAGTCCGATTTGATATTTTCCAAATTTCGGAGGAACCAAAATTTGAAGATGAACAAATTGAAGCAAAATGAAACTAAACAAGTGTTTCCCCTGTGTACATCTCTGTCAAAAACTGTGTCACTTCTATTCTCCACTGGGCACTCTTCTCCTTACCACTGCATTTCATCCTTATCTACAGAAAGGTCTCTCCATGCTTCTATTTCCTCTAGTTTCACCAAGAATTCCTATAGCTCCCATCCATAGTGGCAATTTAGCCACAGCAGGGGAGTAGAAGACACTGAAGCCATACAATGCTCTATAGACTCTGATGCTACCACTAGATTGCCAGGGAGATTATGCTGGTCCCAAAAACAATAAAAATAAATTACTGCCCTAGGTGGGAGAATAAATTAGTCATCAGCAGGTCAACAAACTGAGGACAAGTTGTTATGCATATATATTACTACCATCCCTATTGGAATAAAGGAATGAGAAAAGAGCAAAGCACTAATGATACCCCATATATCAGATTATAAAATCAGTGTATGTGATGATGGATGAAAACTATATATAGCTGTTAGTCACATCTAGGAATGGGTGAGAAGGGATAATGCTTCAGTTTTGTTATGGTATTACTTAGGAACATTTTATATTCATTTAGGCTGTTTGTAAGTGTGCCCCAGTACAGAACAACCCAATACGCAACAATATATTTGGTATTTGCATTCCATAGTATTGTTCAAGTGTGTTGTGGTTGTGTTAAAGGACCACTATAGTGCCAGGAAAACATACTTGTTTTCCTGGCACTATAGTGCCCTGAGGGTGCCCCCACCCTCAAGGTCCCCCTCCCGCCCGGCTCTGGGGAGAGGAAAGGGTTAAAACTTATCTTTATTCCAGCGCCGGGCGGGGAGCTCTCCTCTTCGCCTCCGATGCTCCCTTTCAGCTGAATACACACGCACGGCAAGAGCTGCACACGCATTCAGCCGGTCTCATAGGAAAGCATTTACAATGCTTTCCTATGGACACTTGCGTGTTCTCACTGTGATTTTCACAGTGAGAATCACGCAAGCGCCTCTAGTGGCTGTCAATGAGACAGTCACTAGAGGATTTGGAGGCTGGATTAACCCTAATATAAACATAGCAGTTTCTCTGAAAATGCTATGTTAATAAAAAAAAGGGTTAATCCTAGAGGGACCTGGCACCCAGACCACTTCATTAAGCTGAAGTGGTCTGGGTGCCTAGAGTGGTCCTTTAAGTAATAACATACAACTATATTGTCTATTTTAAAAAAAAATTGATTTGAAAGATAAGAAATGGTTTCATCATTAATATGTTTAGTAGATTATTATTCAATACTTCCTTACATTGAGAGTTGTGATAACAGTGACAGTAGAGACGCATTAGGGCATGACACCCAAGCATGGACTTTAGACTTATGGTAGATTTGATATTCTCTAGCAGGTTATTACATGTATGTATAGATTTTGTCTATAACCAAAACACTTTAGTGAAGAAATAAGAAAATTAAATATGCCTGAATATAGAACATATTACCTGACGTTAGAGTGGCTGGTCTATTTACATACTATTTACTCTGAGTCCGACTACTCTAAGGAACGGTATTCAGTAATAGACATACCCAAATAAGGCCCAGTAATACGTTTTCTATTCTGTAATAGACAGGCTAAGTTCACAATAACAAAAAACATGAACGATAATTGAAAGACAAGCCAAGATTCAGGGATACAGAATGGAGAATAATCAATTAACAAGCAGGGGTCAAAATACCATGAATTAACACTAGTAAACACACTTTCAAATAAACAGTAAAGGAAACCCGCAACAGAACACAGACAAATAACCAAACTAAGCTAATATAGCCATAGGAGGGTAGGTTATAGGTTGGTGGCTGTCATGTGAAAACAGAATGTACTCACATTGTCACATGCATGTTCATGTCAGCTATTGGGACCAAGCAGACAGTGATATATAAGGGCCCTGATTCGCAAATGCCTGAGGAGACATTTTGGATGAGTCAAAAGAGGCACAAGCAGCAGCCACATTGGAACGCGCTCCACAGGAGCACAACCAGGTGGGTGCTGTGACAGCTTCAAAGGAGAATGGAAGCAAAAGAAATATCCAGGCCCACCTGAGGTTTCTTCTGAAAGGCAGTCTTTTTTATTTGAAACAAAGAAGTGGAGACAATGTTTTGGCTCCTCTATGAGCCTTTATCAAGCTACATAGGTGAGAGCTGTTTCACAGATCTTTTTGGGGTAGGAAATGGAAAATAAGGAGCTGCTGGATTGAGCATAGTACTATGTAGTGTGGGAATTCTCTAGAGAAGTAGTTGTGAACCAGACAAGAGAAAAAAGGTAAATTGTTTGCCTGCATTCAATAGTTGGCACCCTTGAGGGTGGTAATTTCAGACTCTGCATTGTGGTGGGTTTATTCTGTTCACTCATTATTGTTCCACAAGTATAAAGAAATTATGAAATTTATATTTTAATGCAACATACAATTATAGCCTTAATATATTTTGTGCAACCCTTATTGAAAATTGTGCAAATTAAAAATACATTTCAGTTATTGAGTGTGTCTACTGAAAACGTATTCCCCAATCTCAGCACTGTGTGTGTTTGTGTTTCCTGCAAATGTGTCCCCAATCTCAGCATTTGGTAGGCCTGCTGAAAATTTATACTCCAACACTAGTACTGTGTGCCTGCTGAAACGGAGTCCCCTAATACTAGCACTGTATGTGTTTGTTGGTAACGTGTGCCCCAATTCCAGTCTTTCTGCCAGACTATCCTAGATTTACAGGTACAGTTCTATTTTTGTCTCCATAAAAGACATTCTTTTTTAATTGAATGTGCTGACACTTGTAATAATTTCAGGTTTTAGTATAATCAGTTGCATCAGAACAGGATTAATGAAACTCCTAGATGTGTCGAGCTAACTGAGTACTATATAATTATATATTTTACTCCTTTCAGTGCCAGAGTTGTGCCACTAACTTTGCAATTTTGCTGGTCAAATATCTGGCACTCAAAGGTTTCTTGATTTTGACAGACATTTCAATATTTCACGAGTCCAATAGATAAGGGAGCAAAGTGGGATTTCCAGAGAAAGAGAATGAAGTGTTATTCCATGGGAGATGTCACCAGCCACCACCGGTAGGTGGCATGGTGAGTGAGAGGTTAACTATTTGGAATTTACAGGGGGAATATGGTAGTTGTTTTATGGACTGTGGAACCAGTATTTGACATACAGGGCTCACTGTACAAGCTCAGAAATTTACACCATTGAATAAAACATTGGAAATTACCTACAACTTGTATTTACGTTTCCGTGAGATGCTCCATTTTTATTTTCCTATATTTTTATTAAACCACAAACCAGTTCAGACAAAGCAAAGCCAGGGCAAACATTGCAAATTAAGTGGAAATGTAGAAATATTGTTTTATTTATCTAAGTCTATCTACGATAACTGCCATGTGCAAAAGACATAATGTATTACAATGACTGGCCAGGAGTTAGTTCTTCTCTGTGCAGGTCCACTTCTCCATACATTAAGTCATCAATACTGATGACCTGTGTCCAATGAAATACTTCTCATGGAGAAGCATTGGGACACGCAGTGCTTTCAATCATGCTGTGATTGAAAGCAATGATTCTCTATGTAAAACACTCAATTAAGTTCAAAGTGAGTAAGATATGTGGATGTTATAAAATAAGGTTGCAGGGACAGCAGGCTGACATGCTTTAGGGGACTGTAGTGTTCCCTTCATCTTTTAAATTTAGTAAAAATGCCAGCTTTAGATGTTTTTGCAGCACAACAAACACAAACAAATATAAGTATATATAGAGAGAATCAATTCTTACCATTAAACTTTGGTCGTAGATACTTGTTGTAGTCTTCTGTAAGGTTCTGGAATCCTGTAAGCAGACTTGCATCCTGTGTTTCTTGTGGTGACGTACTGCCAATATTTTAAATGAACATGTTAACACAGACTTAAATAGTAACAAGGAAACAGCAATATGCAAAGTACTGTTTTTTTAAATTTAAACCAGTGGTTACTAATCTAGTTGAATCATATAGTATTTCATCTTACTGTAAAACATATGCCAATACTGTTACTATGTACTTGATAGTCACTTGCAGTTTAGACATTTTAATGTGTTTCTGTTGGATGAATTTCAATTATAACACAGGTCCTACAACATGCACAAAGTGTAATAGTTTTTCAGGATTTTGATTTTAAATGGATCAAGCAAAATGGACACATTTTTCTTTAAAAAAAAAAAACCAAAAACTTTTATAAACATAAAAATTAAATATTCAGAGTTCATTATTATTATTATTATTAAAGCACTACAAAAAGCTTACTAGAAACAGTAATTTTTTCAGATTTTTTTTACATTTGCTGAATTAATCGTATGCTGAACGCATTTTTAATACATAAAATGTGTAAGATAATATTGACTACCACTCTATTACTTAGTATAATGTTATTTGACTTACCACTGCAATAGTAGAGCTGAATAGAAAAGTATGTGATTGTATATGCCCTTCATGTTTTAAAATAAATAAATACGTACAAGAATGACAAAATTGGACAGAATGTTCCAGGCAGTAGCCTTTAGGGACCTTAAAGCAGTATTTAAACCTGTCTGGTTATAACTCCATGGCAATCTTTTTAAATATGGGTGGATCAAAGTACATTTATAGTGATGCCTTGCCCAGTTAAGCTCTACCTTTGTCTTGACTGTAGATGAGTTTCTCCTTTCATAATAAGTTTATTTATTCATTTATGATAATTTCCATTGTATGTAGATACATACAGACATCATAATACACCTCCAGGGTGTATAATGTAACATATTTTCCAGGAACAGAAATATCACAAGGAAAAATTATTTAAAGGTTTATTAAAAGACTTTTATTATAAATAAGACTTGTATTATAAATTTCCATGGTCAGTCTTAAAACAGATGTAGACCAGTTTTATATATTAAAATAGATCTGTGGATCTCTATTTCCCACTTTACCACCATCAAAAATATACATATACTCCTCTGTATCTGTCATGTTACATACAATTTTAGTATAACAAAATGCAGAGAAAAAAAATATACATTGTACTAGCAAACGTGCTAGAAAATATATAAAATGTTTAAATACACAGTATTACATGTTTCGCCATAGAGCCTTTTTCAAAGTGCTGACTTTGAAAAATGCTCTATGGTGAAACATGTTAGTGTTTTATACATATTACATCACTTTTAAAACTATATTCTTTTTTTTTCTAAGATACAATTGTCTTTAATAAATTAATTTTTCAAACTTTATCTCTGTCTTGATTGTTTCCTTGGAGCCTTTATACATATCCCTCTAGTGGGGCCATACCACCTGAGCCATGTGGAGTGAGCAAAACCTACTTTAGTTCTGCAATAAATAGTTTTATTTACCTTTTTTTTACACCATTGAGAACTATATTTTTTATTCCTTTTTTGCTTATATAATACACCACAAGAACCTCTACAAGCAAATAAAACCTATAAATTGGGATTATATTGGCTTTATAAACTGTGAGTGGTTTTCTTTATTTTCATTTTATCTCTAGCTCATAAAATACTGCACTAGATCTGGTATTATTATCTTCTTATATTAGATATCTACTGGAGCATATTTTACTGGATTAAAAGAGCACACTAGATATCCTCAGATGCGGGTTGTACCTCCTAAGCGCATCAAAGTAGTAAGTGCATCTTTCTTTTATTTATTTGCACCAGAAAATACTACACTATATTTTGCCATACTCTTCCTCTTATTTTACATATTTATCCATGTCTGAGAATTCCTCGCCCTCCTTTTATCTCACAAATATTACAGTATCAAAATATAATTGCTAGTATATATACTATATATATAGGAATGACGTGATTGATATCACTCTGTTACAATGCCTTGTGCCATGTGCTGACAGTGAAGTAAATGTTTTTGTAACCTTCATCTGAGCCCTTTATTAACCAACTACATCCCCTAATTCCCCACTTAAACCTCTAACCCCCCATTACAGATCTTAACCCCTCACTATTGCCCCTTATGACCCACTTCAGGTCTAACATCCACTACAGCCCCTAACCCCCCACTATAGGTCCTAGGAAGGCAATTTGTATGTATGGATGATGGCAGCTGTGTCGAGCACCCACGGTCACAGCACAGCCATTACTCTCTGGAGACTGAAGACTGCTACATCCATCCCATTAGGCTTGGTAGTGAACTGCAAGGGTGCATCAGCACAGAGTTACTGGGAGCTGTACAGTTAGTGCAGAATGTCATCTCAGCAGCAAACCGTGTGACCCCAGGAATTATGATTTCAACACAAATCAAACAAATGACTCTGTGAATGTGGCTATATGTGTGCATGAATGTGTGTATATTTGAAATAATATAGATATCATAAAAAGTGATGGGTCATATGTGATGTCATGATGTGGGCAGATAATATGGGTAGGACATTGTATTGTTCCAACATGGGGCAACGGCAAATGTTTATTTTTTTGTCTAGGGCAGAAACAATCCTTGAACTGGCCCTGATTTTGGATGTGTTTTTCAAACTGCTTGGCAACAAGGTGGACACTGGCCTTTCAGAGTAATATATTAACTAAAAACAATTATCATGTTTTTATTCAAGAAAAGTATCCCTATTCAAAAAAGTAAGCATTCAACTGGCTCCTTCTAACCAACTGCAGTAAGCAGTCACATCATGGGTTTGATTTACTAAGTGGTGTAAATAGCCTAGCTGCTGCTAAAATTAGTTACACTCAGAGGGCAATTTAAAGATCTGTTATATTTATTTAAACAGCTCGGAGACTTGCTCCTAAGTGTAACAGATCTTAGCAGATCTATTTTCCTTGAATAAGTGCTAAAATGCATAATGCTAGAGAATAAGTAAATATAAGTGTGACGAGAACAATCTTGCCACATTGCATTGAAGAAGCCTGGTTGCTCGCCTGTTGCCTCTGGACTATGGCCCCATCGTAAAACTTGTATTTTCCCCTGCACAAAGGCTTATTCGTGCCTTTCTGCCAGGGTGTTCGGTAAATTCTATGTACCGAACAACTGCATGAATGACTGGACCGCCTGGGAGCTGGAGTGTGTCGGCAATTTACCTTCCAGAAGCTGCGGTTAACCGCAGCTTAATTGACAATTACTGGGTGGTCGCGGTTACACCTAGCCGCCACACAATGGCGGTGTTATGGAAGTCCCCCGGGGTAGCCAGCGCTTGTTCTACCCAGTGGCAGGACACCAAAAGCGGACACTTTGCCTTCCCAGCCCCGCTGAGGCTGGAGGTCTGCAAACCCGTTCGAGAACCGAACAACGGAGCATTCGGGACTTTTAGTGTTGCAATGTATTCGGTGTAAAAGTACCCAGATAGCCTGCCATGGAGCCTGTTCGTGGAATTAAAGACTTTGGCTCCATGGCGATTGAACTGTATTTGTGTGGTCTGAGCGCCATTCGCTTAATAATGTGCGCTCAGACCTGAGCTATCTGGGGATATGTTAAATGTATATATTTATTGTAACCTTTCTAACATGGGGGATTTTAACAGTAATTCCTATATTGGTATCCCCACGTGCATAATGGCGATTTGCCTTTGTCCTGGGAGATAATTGAATTACTTCTCAATTATCTCCAGGGCAGAGGGGAGGAAGCCAGGATGCATTGTGGGAATATAATGTGACTGTGTGTCCTAGATTGATGCTTGTCTGTCCTTGGTTACAGTCTCCCATTTGGTCCCCTAGGGTAGTGTCCACCAGGTGGGAGACCTGCATAAATACTGGGCAGGTAGCCCTCATTAAAACAGACCACTGCTTGACCCTCAACACGGAGCTCTGTCTCGTCTTTGGGCGGATTTACTGTATGCTGATAGAGACTGATTGCTAGGAGCGTAAACCGCTTGGGTGCTTTTCCTATTCGTCTGCTAGCAGCTATTCGTGAGGTTCCAGTTCGTGAGTTTGGAGTGCTATTTTGTATGCAGTTCGGGAGTTTGAAGCATTCCCTTACATGCGGTTCGGGAGTTTGGTGTTCTGCAGTAGCTGTGCCTGTATCTCTGGAAGGGGAAGATCTTCTAAACGGCGGTTTAACCCTTTTATGCTGAGGGTGCCGTTACAATAAGCTTGTAATTTAAAGCTGCAAACAGCAACACCTTAGAACAGGCTTCCCCAAACTCCGGCCCTCCAGATGTTGCTGAACTACAATTCCCATGATTCTCAGCCTATCTATTTAATTCAAAGAATCATTGGAATTGTAGTTCAGCAACATCTGGAGGGCCGGAGTTTGGGGAAGCCTACCTTAGAATGTCATAAGAGGGACTCAATTGGCTTTCTTAACTAAGAGAACCAATTGGGTGTGACCATGTAAAAACAAAACAAAATTTTATTTAAAAAACAAACAAATATGGTGTGTCCAAGAACTCCCTAAAAAATAAGGTCTGGCATGTGACCTCTTTTTTACCCCAATGACAGTATCCTAGTCCCTCATATTAATAATAAACCACTTTTAATGCACAAGAAATGCACAGTTTTCTGGTCCTGAATGGGATAAATGATTAGGGATTGAAGAAAAAAAAACTTAAATTAAGTTTTCAAATGGTAAGCATACATTTTATTTAGATTTATTTTTATTAAATTCTTTGGCCACCACTCACTTTATTAATGTAAGGGAAGTAGGTAAGAACATATTTTGAAGTTTCCAATCCCTTAACCACCTTGCAGGGGTGGGTCACTTTAAGAACCTTCAGTTCATAACACTAATTAGAATAGGTTAATCCCTAACAAAGATTCTGAATTATTATTATTTTTTTTTTAATTGGTGAGGGGGAACCCCAGGGAACTACACTTTTTAAATGTTTTATTTATTGTTCTGTGTTAAATTTACATATGTGTGTATATATAATATATATTGCATTTTTTTAAATATTATATTGTACCCTATTGCAACAATGCAGTGTTTGTGTGCCCAGGATATACTTGAAACCTAGAGAAATCTTAATGTATCCTTCCTGGTAAAACACTTTATAGATAAATACATGTTAATATTTTTACTGGAATAAGGAGTGTTGATCATAAAATACAGGTAAAAAATTGTTAGCCATAACAAGGTAATAAAATAGTCATAATATTAAGCATAGACACAGACACTTAGTAATAGCGTATTACAGATTATCATTAGTTAGTCTTTCTTCAGTCTCCACGTTCATTTGTTCCCTCTTATAAAAAAAAAATATCAACTCCTTGGAGAATGTGGTGTAGTAGAGGCAAAATACATTTTAAAAATGTATGAAAACTAATTAAATGATAAATCATTATAGTATTAAAAGAGATACATGCAGAAAAAAGATAAAATCAGGAGATATGTAGGAGTAAACATAGCAAGGGTTTAAGAGCTAAAAATCTAAATCTTTTAGGCCTTAGACCACACATTTGCATACATTCTTGGTCACACAACTGTTGTATTGCATGGTCAGCATGTGCAGTTAATGAAGTTGGGGTCAACATACACAGATAGCAAGGTATGGTGCATAATAACTCCTAATATTGTTGATCTTAGTGGTTGTTTCATGTACAGTAAGTGTTCCAGTTAATCTTGCTGTCAACCTGATATGTACAGATTTTATTTTATTCATGAGAGCATTGAACTTTGGAACTGTGTATCTAGAAGATTTTGCGATACAGATTAATTCTGTAGTGCAAATCTTGTGGCACAGCTCTCTTGCTCAGTGGCGTACATACCGCGACCCGGTATGTACCCACTGTGGCCAGCCTCTTCTCCTGGGGGGCCCAGGAGTTGACCACCTCAGTGCCCCCTGAGGCTGGCCTTGCTATCACCAGGCGGGCAGGCTGGCGGGGGCGCGAGGGAGCACTGTCCCCTGTGTGCTCCCTCTTCAGCTCCCTCGCACACCGCACTGATACCGGAGCCGGAAGATGATGTCATCTTCCGGCTCCGGCATCAGTACGCGGCGCGCGAGGGAGCTGAAGAGGGAGCACACAGGGGACAGTGCTCCCTCGCGCACCCACCAGCCTGCCTGCTTGGTGACCGTCCGCCCAGGAGCCCAGCAGCACCACTGGACCCCAGGGAATCCCCTCAGCACTCCAAAAGGTAAGGAGGATTAAATTTAAAAAAAACATGTGTGTGTTTGTGTGTGTGTTAGTGTGTGTGTGTGTTAGTGTGTGAGTGTTAGTGTGTGTGTGTTAGTATATGTGTTAGTGTGTGAGTCTGTTATTGAGTGTGTGTCTGCTAGTGAGTGTCAGTGAGTGTGTTACTGTGTATCTGTTACTGAGTGTGTTTGTGTGTGTCTGTTAGTGAGTCTGTTTGATGTCTGTTAGTGTGTGTTTGTCAGTGAGAGTGTATGTTTTGTAAGTGAGTGTGTATGTCTGTCTGTCACTGAGTGTGTCTGTCAGTAAATGTGTGTGTCTGTTAGCTAGTGTATATGCGTCTGTTCGTGAGAGTGTGTGTGTCTTCAGCACTTACTTTTCTCCAGCGCCGGTCTCCCTTGGCGCTGGGGTTCCCTCCGCCTCTCAGCTCCGAATGCTCATGCGCGGCAAGAGCCGCGCGCATTCAAATCGCCCATAGGAACGCATTACTCAATGCTTTCGTATGGACGTTCAGTGTCTTAGAATCACGGAAGCTCCTCTAGCGGCTGTCAATGAGACAGGCACTAGAGGCTGGATTAACCCTCAGTGAAACATAGCAGTTTCTCTGAAACTGCTATGTTTTCAGCTGCAGGGTTAAAACTAGAGGGACCTGGCACCCAGACCACTTCATTAAGCTGATGTGATCTGGGTGTCTGTAGTGGTCCTTTAAGTGTGTGTGCATCTGGCGTACATACCGCAGACGCAGGGGTCGCAGCCCTGCAAGAGTAAGCGCGGGGGGGCCCACAGAACAATTTTCGCACTGGGGCCCCACGGGTCATGTGTACGCCACTGCTCTTGCTGTAGGTGATAGTTGGAGTGAAGTAGAAGTATTGTTTGAGAGCACCAACATAGGGTCGGACATAATAGATATGCCCAATATTTCCTCCGTATGTCTGCATCAATCTCTTGAAATAAATCACTGTCCCAGAGGGTTTGATAATAAGGTTAACTTTCAATGGACGTGCCCTGCAGCATATAATGTATTGCTGAAAATGCACCATTCATAAAACTTGTTGACTCATAAAGTCTTTCAAAGGAACTGAATGGTATATTGGATATTGGAATGGATATTTGTAGACAAGAAATAATTAGCTATGCCTACACCATTAAGATTTTCATTTCCTGATGCAGGTAAATCATGCAGCCTGTTTGGGAAATATTACCTTTGAGAATGCTTCTAGCCATAACCTAGTAACAATGAAATTCTGGGTTTCCATGTTGTTGGCGGAGTTTTATGCCTCAATAAACTCGGAAGTCCCTCTGGTGGCATTCTGAGTGACTGCAACTGGAGGTGTTCCTAGCTTTTAATGTAAACACTGTGTTTTCTCATAAAATACAGTGTTTACATGAGAAAGGCTGCAGGGAGCTATAGTTCTCACCTGAACAACCGCATTAAGCTGAAGTTGTTCAGGTGACTATAGTGTCCCTTTAAAATACACTTACAATAATAGCTTATGTATGTGTATGTGCATATAAAAGTACTTAGATCATATATATATATATATATATATATATGATCTAAGTACTTTTATTACATTTAAAAAGTGTTTTAAAACTTTATTTTAACTTTTATAACGTATATACAGGCTTTAGGGGGACAGCCTGAGTACTCAGCAGGGCCGGACTGGCCCACCAGGATACCAGGAAATTTCCTGGTGGGCCGTGGCATCTGGGGGCTACATATTTATGTGCCACCAGGTGGCTGGTCCGGTGGCACACTCAGAGGGGGCTGCCACGTTCCACGCTGGAGCCGTTGGGCCGGGTTACAGCCTCGCCGGGCCGGCGGTACACCTGTCACTAATGCTGAGGACTGAAGGAGGGAGCATGTTTCTCTATCATTGAGGAGTTTTATGCCTCAATCAACTCGGAAGTCCCGCTGGTGGCATTCTGAGTGACTGCAACTGGAGGTGTTCTTAGCTTTCAATGTAAACATATTCATTGATATATAGAGGCAGAATTATATTTTTATATTATGCTAAATTACAGTTCTGTATCCACTGCTAATTCTGACATGTGACTTCTATTCGAAGATCCGAATCTTTAACGAACAAAATAAAGGAAATAGACCCAGGACCAAATCCTGATGTACTTTACTTACAAATTGAGTCTAACTTGAAACATTTATACTAACACCTACTTTCAGTCCTGAGCAATTTTCAATCAGAGAGCAAGCATTTATCTACATTAACATCTATTTCTTCAATATGTACCATTGATACACTGTTACCTAGACAACTATATCATGTGGAGCACTAATACATTGAAAGGTGTGTGATTATCCACATGCATGAGCACTTTCACCAGCTACACACTAGCACCTGACTACCCAAAGTGGGGTGGGTACATTTTTTATCCTTTCTTTTCTTAAAAATAGCTTCACTTCCGAAGAAAGTTCAATAGTTGAACTGAAACGTCCCCATGTATTTTTTGTCATGCAAGGTAATGGCATAAAGATTTTACTGCAAAAATTCGGTGAGTGCTGGTACATTGTGGATAGATACATATATAATGCTTTAGTAATCAGCAAGAAAATAAGAAAATCACGTTATTGCTGCCACACCCTAATCTATACTTCTGCTGACTTCTTCATAGAATGCAGTTCAGTTAGTTTGACTGAATTTCACATGGCAAAGGATTTATTTACTTAACTTTAATTGCTGTAGTACTTTAGCCTGTGTCAACCAGTCACGTGTTTGTGTAGTGCTTTTTTTTAAGTTTTGCCCATGTCATTTTTTTTTTACTTTTAGTTCATTCAACATCTGTGTGTTTTACTCTGGTGCTTTGTCACCTTAGGTCATTTCATGATCATTTCATTAAGATACAGTCTTTAGGAAATATGCATGGGGACTACATTGGAATATCATGAATATCCCAATGCAATCAAAAGATATCAAAAGACCAAATAGAAACTAATTTGACTTATTGCCAAAGTCCAAGTTGACAAAAGTTGATGAAAGCAACAGCTGTGAAAAAAAGGCAGCTCTTGCACATTGCGAGACTTGGTCTGTGGACAATGCCATGGTACAGCAGTGATGCAGGTTCCTAGTGCGTAAAGTGCCAGGAGAAGAAGAAAATTCCCATTCCAAAATGAATGTAGGTCTTCCTACTGTCAAGCAGAAGTAAGAGCAGCTCCTTGATTTGTCCTTTGATGGTATATAAAATGGAAACAATGGGGCAATCGAGGTTAATAAGGCCCAGACTGGCCATCGCCAGCCTTGATGTGTGTTATGTCCAGCCGGTGACCCAGAGGCACTTAAATCAACAGAGCAGAGAGGACAACCTATGATCTTTAATCTTCAGCTCCATCGGGTTCCTCTTGCAAGCTTGGAGCGTTGCCACGGCTACCACGGCAAAGCTCTGACATGCCATATTTTATGATAGTAAACTCTAGCTGGAGGAGCTGCATGTGAGCACAACCATTAGGGCTTGTAATGTCCCCCTCCCCGGCCAGAGGTAAGAATGAAGGGAGGAAAAAAAGTTAATTTATCTTTTTTATTAAAAATAATAAAATATATATAGTAATACAATACATATATTTGCTTTGCTCCCATCTGGCCCCCCACAGACATATACACTCAATACAGTATGCCCTACACACATACTCTCTACAGCCCCTACACACATTGCATAACCTTTACACACATACACTACAGACTCTATGCACACACTCACTACATTCCCTTTACACACTATGCTCTGTATACACACATTCTCTCATTCTCTACAGTCCGTAGCCACAAGTTACCCCACAAACACAACATGACTGAAACCGACCTATATACACAAAATATCAGCTCACTCTATGCACACGCAGCCTCCAAACACATTCACAATACGCTTTCCTGGTCATTTTGTTCTCTGGTATCCCTCTTATGGAAACACCAGAGACAAGTCACAACAAAATGTTATTAAATTTGCTTGCACTGCACAGAACCAATACGGGGCCTTTTTCTCATACAAGAGCTCTTCAGCACGCCTCTACACATGGTCTGCTCTGGTAAGCATTAAACCAGCATGCAGGTTACCATGGCAATGACATTCAAATTTAAAAAGGGGGTACATAGCGCAGATATCTCATTCATATAGTATAATAATTACATTCTTCCTTTCCCCGGTGTAGTTTAAAATAATACCTTGTGTCAATTCTGTGTTGGATGTTTGTTATTCAGTTTCATATGTGCACAAAGATTCAATGCAATGCCCTTTACTTCAAAACATATAATATTAATAAAAATATTAATTAGGGGAGCGGAGCTTGGAGCCGGAGCTGAATGGATGCCATATCCATTCACTCCTGAGACAGCTGCTAAAAACCTGCAAACATCAGTACCATTTACACCATCCGGCCCTAAAACATCCCGATCCAGAACCAGGACTCTACTCTGCATCTGTAGATGCCTTTATTTCCGAGTCCAAAGCCCGGGAGACCGAAACGCAAGGCTCGGGCCTACCTGCCACCAGCCTTCCGCGATCTGGATTTCCTCCCCGGTGGGGCATCAGCAGGCACAATCAAAAATGGCCGCCGCAGAGGCGCCAGCCACACAACCACCACCTTGCGTGGTAGCCCACTCTCCCACACAGTCCATGTCCGACCCACTGCAGGTCCAGCTGCCAATCCTGGTGACCCCAGATGACAATTCACTTACAAAATTGGGTGCAAGAAATCCAAAAATTGCTCTCAAAAGACATAGGGACCCTTAAGGTTGACATGCAAAATATTACAGACCGCGTCAGGGTGACGGAGGAGAAAATAATAGACATCCACAACAGCATGACCACTATGAAAGACAACAAGCAGCAATTACACACAGCGCAACAAGCACTCTCACTGCAGCTGTCACCCGAGAAGATCGTGCACTGCACAACCACGTTAGAAATTTGTGGTATCCCAGGAGATGTAACAACAGATGTACTGCCAAACTATATAAGATGACTCCTGGCTACTACATAAGATGACCTCCTGCTGCGGCCCAGAAAATCACACTGGATGGGATATATCGACTCCCGACACCGACTAATGCACCTGCCGCGGATGCCAGAGTCGTTATCCTTTGCTGCACCACTTTTCACGACAAGAACCAAATCATGACGGCATTTCGAGGTAAAACACCTCTGGCATTTGAGAACTCACACTTAATCTTCTTCCAAGACTTAACCCGAGCCACACTCCAGTGGCTCAAGTCTTTGAGTCACCTCACCAGCCGCCTATGCACCACAGGGATACCATACCGTTGGGGACAGCCAAAATCCCTTACAGTGACCCACAATGAAAGACTACACAAGATCTATGCTGGGGCAGAAGTTCCTGCTCTGATGCTCAAGTTGGGGCTCACAACTGCTTCCACAGCAGACCACCTCCTGGAACCCGGCAACTTCAGTGCCCTTTGTCCCATGGGCAGCAGCAGCAACAGGCCCGGTTACATGACTGGAGTCATGGTTGCAAATACCTCTGAAAGTAACAAGGGCTATGGCACAACTTATATATGCTCAAGTTATGTTTTGTTTTCTTCTTCAGTATGTTGTTATGTTATAATTTTCAATATAATTTTTGTTTCTCATTACAACTGTTGTCCTGCAGCTCTTCTTCACCCTGCCTTGGCAAGTGCCATGTCCGGTCCTGGAGGTGGCTGCACAGAGCCGTATTAACATGGTGGAGTCCCCCAACTCTCCCCCACTCCCCTCCCTCCCCCTTCCCACCCGCTGCCCCCTTGGTTAGGGGAACCTACAATTCTCGTAGCCTGCGCTTAGTTAATCATGATAAGCTTAACATAGTGCAACAGCCCAAGGCAGCCCAATGTTTCAAAGGCGCACAAGGCATTATTTGAAATTACATGTTGGCTAATCGCATACTGGGGCCATAAGCCTGGGAGCACTTACTTGCACTGTTACCTGCTCTTGTAACGTGACATGTTAAAAAATGTAAAAAATGTGTGCAGTACCACATGACAAGTTATATGATTCATTTAAACCTGACACGAAACATTCCTTACTTTTGTCAATGCAACTTATGCTATGTCATCATGCACGTTCAAAATAAAGAATTAAAACAATATATATATATTTTATTTATTTATTTATTTATTTATTTATTTATTTTATTAAGGAAATTACACTGATTGTACAGTCCGGCTGGACAGATTTTGGTAATCTACCCGTTTCATGTTTTACAACACTTTATCAAGTTCACTTGTGAAGTTCGTGTTATAAATACGCACTTTACCAAGATCTGTTTTGCGGAAGGGAGCTTTCCTCTGTATGTCCAATGAAATTTCCATTAGAAGATTATCGCTTAGTAAATATTTTTTGAAGCAACAGGCAGTGAACAGAATTTTTGTGATATTGCTACCAATGCAACACTCTCAAATCAGAGTTCCACAGCTCTTTACTGATATACACACAATGTGCACCTGGCAGAGATGCAGGAGAGAAGCTCTGACCACTGGACCAACAGGGATAGGTATGTACTCCCTCCCTAGCCAAGGGTATGAAAGAGAAAAACATAATAAATTTCTCCTTGCATCATTCACACATCTTTCTCACCCTACTCCCACACACACAATACAACCCCTATTCCACCTCATACTTACACACACATTACAGCCCCTGTACATATTACTACATTGCCTTCAACCACAATATCCTCTTTAAACACAAACTACATCCCATACACACATATACTACATCTCTATACACACAATACATCCCTTTACAAATGCACACACTACATTCCAACACAAGCATGTTACATCCTTTGTACAGACACTCTACATCCACAATACATACACACACTAGAGCAGTGAATTCCAACCCAGTGCTCGTGGACCACCTACAGTCCAGGTTTTGTCAGTATCTCCATTGGAATAAAACAGGGAAATACATAAATCCTGGACTGTTAGTGGGCCATGAGGACTTGGTTGGAGACCATTGCACTAAAGCCTCTAGACACACACTACACTCTCTTTACAGGCCCATGGCACACACTACATCCTATACACACACACTACATCCTATACACACACACTGCATCCCATTCACACACTCTGCTGCATCCCCACCACATAACTATAATTCATACACTGGAGTATAGAACGAAAGAGCAAAAGGGTGAACCATTTAGTAGGTAGTCAGAAGCTAAAGTCAAGTACTGCAAGAAGTAGATACAAAATTAGCAACAAATGTAACCGCAGGCTGAAAGTCTCATATATTGCCAAGTAAGGGGGAGATGATAACGGGTAGAAAAAATTGTAGCAAAATGAAAAGCCCTGCAGACGATCATAAAGGTTCCTAAAGAGAGACAGCTAATAGTGAAACTAGCTTCCCTACTCTGCTGTGCCTTTGAGGGCACCCCTTAAAAAAGTAACCACCTCCCGTCCTCTAATTAAAGTAAATGCAAAGCACTGCACAAAACCACAGCGAATAATAAAAGATAAATAAAGAATAAGTAAAGAGATAGAATAAAATAAAATAAATACGGTATGGGTGGTATAATCTAAAGTATCAAAACGTGTCTTTCCTCATCATTTAAACCAACTCCATACAAATAACGTCCCTTTATAATTCATACACACTCTACATCCCCTGTACACACACACACACACGCACAGACACAAACCACATCCCCTGAATATGTATGCAATACAACCAACTATGTGATCTAACAAGATAAAGTATTTTTGATATAAAGTTACCATGTGCCTAGAGGTGACATTGACTGCAAGGTTGCATTTTTTTCCATGTCATTATTTTTCCATTATGTTAAATGTTGTTCTAAGTCTTTCATCAATAAAGTTAAGTATTTGACGTATGAGCTTTTGTACTGTCACATTTAATGTACTTTGAAGTTTGGCAGGACCAGCCCTGTAAGGAATGCATGAGGCTGGTGTGTCGGATTTGAAATATTTATATGTAATATTGGGACCAGTCTTTCCCTTTACCATGTACCTGATTTAATGAAACGTATATAATGACCCTGCAGTTTCAGCCCAGTGTTCAAATAGTATGGCATTTTAAAATTTGGTAATGGATCTAAACAATCGGATCTATTTAAGAGGGAGATACGCCTGATTTTGCATCCATCTAGTGAGTTTTCCATCATCCCCTCCTCCCACCACTGTGCTGATTATACTGCACTATATTCTTAATTTCTCCCTAGATACATCTACCAATTGTATTTCAGCATTCATATACTGGTTGTTCTGTTTTATTATTTACTTTTTGGTGATATTTACACGTTTTCCCCTTTTTAGTTCTGTTTTGTATCTTTTTTCAATCTGTAGTTTGTTGTATCTGAGTTCACAGTTTTTAAAAGTCCCTCCTACTTGTGCTATTCAATCTTGTACATCCACGTCATCTGTAGTGTGGTCCTAGACGGTCCGGCTTGTGTATTCAATCTCACCTTGTTACTGGAAGTAACTTGCGGCCTCCAGTGCGTCACGTCACTTCCAGGGTTAGTCAGTGAACTACATTTCCCACGAAGAGTTTTGCCGCTCAATCGCAACATTTCAAAATGATATCCCAATATGTATAAAATGTAGTCCATATAGAATATATCAAAGTAGAGAATGGTATGGATATATGTAAAAAAAAGAAGAAGAAAATAAAATAAAATTGGGATTTGTATATACAGTATCTCACAAAAGTGAGTACACCCCTCACATTTTTGTAAATATTTTATTATATTTTTTCATGTGACAACACTGAAGGAATGACACTCTGCTAGAATGTAAAGTAGTAAGTGTACAGCCTGTATAACAGTGTAAATTTGCTTTCCACTCAAAATAACTCAACACACAGCCATTAACCCCTTAAAGAACCACTATAGTGCCAGGAAAACATACTCGTTTTCCTGGCACTATAGTGCCCTGAGGGTGCCCCCACCCTCAGGGACCCCCTCCCGACCGGCTCTGGAAAGGGGAAAGGGGTAAAAACTTACCTTTTTCCAGCACTGGACGGAGAGCTCTCCTCCTCCGATCCTCCTCTTCTCCTCCCCGTCGGCTGAATGCGCACGCGCGGCAAGAGCTGTGCGCGCATTCAGCCGGTCACATAGGAAAGCATTCATAATGCTTTCCTATGGACGCTGGCGTGCTCTCACTGTGAAAATCACAGTGAGAAGCACGCAAGCGCCTCTAGCGGCTGTAAATGAGACAGCTGCTAGAGGAAATAGGGGAAGGCTTAACCCATTCATAAACATAGCAGTTTCTCTGAAACTGCTATGTATATGAAAAAATGGGTTAACCCTAGCTGGACCTGGCACCCAGACCACTTAAGCTGAAGTGGTCTGGGTGCCTAGAGTGGTCCTTTAAGGACTGATCCAAATGTACACGTTGTGATCAAAACAAAACGTAAACAAAACCTGGCATTTGCGCTACATGTCTTTCCAACCGTAATTCACCTCTTTCATATTAAATGCACCCACACTTATTGTATATCATTTTATTCAGGGGAAACAGGGCTTTCATTTAATATCAAATATTTAGCTATGAAAAATAATTTAATATGAAAAAAATGGGAGAAAATAAGAAATTTTGTTATTTTTTTAGTTCTACATGACATTTTAACTGTCAATGTCATAATACTGTTTGCTTTTACTGCAATAAAATACACATATTTGTATTCGGCGATGTCTCACGTGCAAAACAGTACCCCATATGTACAGATTTTATGGTGTTTTGGGAAGTTACAGGGTCAAATATAGCACATTACATTTGAAATTGAAATTCGCCAGATTGGTTATGTTGCCTTTGAGACTGTATAGTAGCCCAGGAATGAAATTTACACCCATAATGGCATACCATTTCCAATAGTAGACAACTCAAAGTATTGCAAATGGGGTATGTCCAGTCTTTTTTAGTGGCCATTTGGTCACAAACACTGGCCAAAGTTAGCGTTAATATTTGTTTGTGTGTGAAAAATGCAAAAAATGCCAATTTTGGCCAGTGTTTGTGACTAAGTGGCCTACTAAAAAGACTGGACATACCCCATTTGCAATACCTTGCGTTGTCTACTATTGCAAATGGTATGCCATCATAGGGGTCATTTTAATTCTTGGGCTACCATAGGGTCTCAAAGGCAACGTAACCAATCTGGCAAATTTTAATGTGAAAAATATGAAACACAAGCCTTATATTTGACGCTGTAACTTTTGAAATAAACCATAACACCTGTACATGAGGGGTACTGTTGTACTCGGGAGACTTCGCTGAACACAAATATCTGTGTTTCAAAACAGTAAAAAGTATCACAGCAATAATATCGTCCATGTAAATGCTGCTTGTGTGTGAAAAATGCAAAAAAGTCACTTTTATGGACTATATTATTGTTGTAATACATTTTACTGTTTTGAAACACTAATATTTGTGTTCAGCAAAGTCTCCCAAGTAAAAGGTTTTTGGATTTCTTTCTGTGAAGTGGTTGTGCAAAAGCTTCTGGCTCAAATTTGGCGCACCTCTATAGATAATTCATGGTTTTTCAGGTAGAATGTTGTACAGTGTACATTTGATCTCAGATGTCTGTCACTCAGTTTCATAGTTCAGTCATACAGTTGAATCTGGGAAATCTGAAATCTGGTTTTCATAAAATAAAATTGTAAATAAATAAAGAGATCAAATCATCTAGCAAGACACCATACCCACAATTGCACCTGTATAATAAAAAAAATACTTTATTACACCTCCTCAGATACATTAAAAACCACCCATGTGCAAACATAATTATAGTCAATCTTTAATATTTTTTAGTCATTGGTACATGACATTAGGGGTTTAGTTTTCTTTATATTAGTTTATATTAGCACATTTATGATAAACATGCAAAATATCATGATTATTTATTTGTTTTATATGTAAAATTAAGTCTGAATTTTTTAATTTCTCTTTTCTTTAAATTTTTAGATAGATTATATATTATATATAAAATAAACTTATTTTGCATGTCTATTTTAAGAAGATGAGTCAGGATAACCTTTAAGAACATACATACATGCATGAACAGCAATTTAAACATATTAAAAAATGTTTGCAACAGCCAGTCATCACTATTCAAGTTTTAATTTTATGCAGTATTTAATTCCTTGAATTCACACGTCAATGCTTGATTGCTATTTTCAAGAATAAAAAAAAACAGGGTTAGTGTTTACATACCAAATATGTGTTTCTCTTTTTATTTATATATATATATATATATATATATATAAAAAACCTGTTGTCTCCTTGCACAAACACTTCAATATAAATTTCTGCCTGGTGCTGTCAAGCCAATGCCAAAATATCCACAAATGTAGGGAACAAGAGGCAAGCACTCACGGTCTTTTGATCTCTTTAAAACGATTTTCTTTATTTCATTGGTTAAAACTTGATCGACGTTTCAGCCACACTTCATGGCTTTCATCAGGATCTTTACAGCTCAAAATACATATTACAAATAACACATTTATATAGCAAAACAAATTATACAATTAATGATTAAAACACTTTTTGACTATATTATTTATATAGGCTATTTATGTATCTGGTTCCTAAGCATAATTTTATAGAGGTAAGACTTTCCCCCATCTCATTATATAGATCCTATTAGGTACATTTAAAGTGACAACTACAAATTGTGTAAATTGCATTACAATAAATTCAAAGTGCTGATCGTGCTATTTATGTACAATAAAGTGCTAACAGTTAATGATTTTATACAATAAAGTGCAATATAGTATAATAAAGTGATACTTGTGCTATTTATGTACACCAAAGTGCTACTCTCATTTACATTAGTACGGAGTCTTCCAATCTGTATATATTTAAAGTGATATTTTACTGTTTTATGTGCTTTAAAGTGCTAAGAAATTTTATATTGTTGTCATATATACAAAAATAGTGAAGTGATAAACCTAATGGTGTTATTTACATAAGTTATTTACATAGTTCCTTATTATAGACTATAGTGTATATCATACCTATACAATTACTGAACCTACCTTACCATCTAATCATATTAACTTTCCCCCTAATTGAGGTAAAAAAAATTATATTTAGATAGGGTATTGAATGCTATCCCTTATCTAGATAGGTGGGGTAATGTCTTTCCTCATATTTTTATATCTTTACTTTAATACGATAGTATTTATTATCCATTGTTTTATGCTATAGGTCCTATTTCCTAATTTGGATACATAATATTATATCTCTATTATTTTATCTTGGTATTAGTACATATTAATTCATAATAAATATGTATATTCTTCCTCTAATTCTAATTATAAATATATATGTTAATAACTCAAAGGAGGCAAACAATTACTTCAACATTACTCATATAAATGGATGATATGATATCATCTCGTTCAGTCCTCTTGGAGCCACTGTATCTAATTCCTGTATCCAGAATGTCTCTCTTCTCAACAGGGCATTGCCTCTATCTCCACCTCTTCTAGAACATGGTATCCAATTAATTGCTACAAATTTTAACATGATCAAAGAATGTTTATATTCCAAAAAGTGCTTCGCCACAGGTTTATCCGTGTATCCATCTCTATAGGCAGTTCTTATACTGGATCTGTGACCCCTAATCCTGTCACAAAGTTGTGTTTCAGTTTTCCCTATGTAAACCAAGCCACAAGGGCATGAAATTTTATATATTACATGGGTCATCTTACACGTGATGGTATGGCGAATCTTGTACATCTTATTTTTATGTGGATGGTTAAAGTTACGTGCTGGAACCATGTGACTACACGTCACACAACCTAAACAGCGCACACTGCCTCTTATTTGTATTGTCTTCTGTTCAGTATAGCTCTCGACAGGGTCTGTTCTCATTAATATATCCTTTAAATTTCTATTTCTTCGATAACAAATTTGTGGTGATTCCTTAAATTCTTTCGGTAGACTGTTATCACATGCCAACATGTTCCAATTACGCTTCACAATGTTGGTTATTTTCTGTGATTTGTTATGAAACGTCATAGGAAAGACCAATTTGGGACCTCTAGTGGTGTCTTGTAGCGTGGTCGCATTCTCCTCTGCTTCTTCCAACGCTTTGTCTAAGACTCTTTCACTATATCCTCTATCCAGAAATTTCATTTTCATTTCTTGTAATTGTAGTTGTTTCGTCGTTTCCTTTGAGTTATTCCTCATGACCCTGAGAAATTGAGCTTTGGGTATAGACTTAATCAAATTTTTTGGATGCGCACTGTTATAGTGTAGTATGGTGTTCCTATCAGTAGGTTTGGAGTAGAGGCTATAGACCATTCTATGGTTTTCCACGGATAGTTCCACATCCAAGAATTGTACCTTTTCTGTGTTCACATTGGCTGTAATCCGTATCGGTGTCGGAAGTTGATTGATATGTTCAACCATTTCTTGAGCTTGTATTTTCGTACCCCGCCAAATTATTAGGATATCATCTATGAAGCAAAAATACTTTATAATATTTTGTTTGAATGGTTTTAATATATGTTCCATCTCAAAGATGTACATATATGAATTGGCGTACATAGGCGCCATAGCCGCTCCCATAGACGTCCCTGATATTTGGAATATTTTTGGAATATAAACATTCTTTGATCATGTTAAAATTTGTAGCAATTGATTGGATACCATGTTCTAGAAGAGGTGGAGATAGAGGCAATGCCCTGTTGAGAAGAGAGACATTCTGGATACAGGAATTAGATACAGTGGCTCCAAGAGGACTGAACGAGATGATATCATATCATCCATTTATATGGGTAATGTTGAAGTAATTGTTTGCCTCCTTTGAGTTATTAACATATATATTTATAATTAGAATTAGAGGAAGAATATACATATTTATTATGAATTAATATGTACTAATACCAAGATAAAATAATAGAGATATAATATTATGTATCCAAATTAGGAAATAGGACCTATAGCATAAAACAATGGATAATAAATACTATCGTATTAAAGTAAAGATATAAAAATATGAGGAAAGACATTACCCCACCTATCTAGATAAGGGATAGCATTCAATACCCTATCTAAATATAAATTTTTTTACCTCAATTAGGGGGAAAGTTAATATGATTAGATGGTAAGGTAGGTTCAGTAATTGTATAGGTATGATATACACTATAGTCTATAATAAGGAACTATGTAAATAACTTATGTAAATAACACCATTAGGTTTATCACTTCACTATTTTTGTATATATGACAACAATATAAAATTTCTTAGCACTTTAAAGCACATAAAACAGTAAAATATCACTTTAAATATAAACAGATTGGAAGACTCCGTACTAATGTAAATGAGAGTAGCACTTTGGTGTACATAAATAGCACAAGTATCACTTTATTATACTATATTGCACTTTATTGTATAAAATCATTAACTGTTAGCACTTTATTGTACATAAATAGCACGATCAGCACTTTGAATTTATTGTAATGCAATTTACACAATTTGTAGTTGTCACTTTAAATGTACCTAATAGAATCTATATAATGAGATGGGGGAAAGTCTTAGGAACCAGATACATAAATAGCCTCTATAAATAATATAGTCAAAAATGTGATTTAGAAATGAAAAGAATCCTCTAATCATTATAATATATGCTTAATTTTAAATGTCAGATCTGACTTGTATAAGAGCTAGATCCTCAAGGCTGAGCGATTAAGAGCGAGTATATGACTTGCTGGGTTGCTATGGAGCCAGGTAAATATACCGGGTAACCATGGCAACGGTGACGTCAACACGCTACTTCCGGGTAGCGGTAGATTGACGCATGTGCAGAGATGGTGATAGAACGCCGTGGAAGCGGTACAGCCTTCAGGTGGTAAGTGTTTTAATCATTAATTGTATAATTTGTTTTGCTATATAAATGTGTTATTTGTAATATGTATTTTGAGCTGTAAAGATCCTGATGAAAGCCATGAAGTGTGGCTGAAACGTCGATCAAGTTTTAACCAATGAAATAAAGAAAATCGTTTTAAAGAGATCAAATGACCGTGAGTGCTTGCCTCTTGTTCCCTACATTTGTATATATATATATATATATATATATATATATATATATATACATAAAAAACACACTTTAAATACATATAAACATATACTGATAACAAACTTTAAAAGGCCAGTATGTAGACCACTTTATCTCAAAGTGAAGTGAATTTTAAATTTAAGGCCAGAGTAGTGTCACTGAAAGCTTAGCGGACACATCATTTTTCCAGTTCGACTATTTCAACATTAAATTTGAAATGCAAGTTGAATTCACCTTGATGGCATGTACTAGATGTGCGCATTTAGTTTAAGATGAATTTCAATTTATCCTAATTTAGGTCTTGTCGGTGATTAGGCCGTATCACCAAAACGACCCGCGCAATAGACAAGCATGTTCATTTGTTTCATGATTATGAGTTCATTTTCCATTTTCTGGTTCCAAAAATTGGGGGATGGAAGTGAGAAACTGCTGATTTTTTTTTTATGGAGGGCAAATAAGAAGCTTTGAGTGTGCATGTTGTTAGTGAACAGTGATGCTGAAGGATGGACACTTAAAGGGACACCGTAGGCACTGTATCTGCTTCATCTCATTAAACTGGTTATAGTGTCTGGAGTCCCCTGGTACCATCATTTCTTTCAGCATTAAACAGTTTTTAATCTTGTAATGTTTTAATGCTAAACAAGAGTCCACGGCAGTCTATCCCCTCTGTGCTGCTTTGGCTAATAAGGAAGTATTACCCTGAGCAGCAATTGGCAGCTGTGATTGGCTGGGTGTGTCAGCTGACTGCTTTTAACCTGTCAGAGCTCCAACTGACGGTATGAATGGGTATGACAACAAGGAAATGTGTAATCTCTGCCTTAGCTACACATACAGAAGGGGCGGCCAGGGACTCTTATTTTGTGGCATATTGCACAAACATGGTGCAACACTGAATGGAGGGACAGTACCAGGCCATGCCAGGCACTATAACCAATTCAAAGAGACAAAGTGGTTATAGTGACTACAGTGTCCCTTTAATGTCAGGATAATTGAGAAGGCATGAGCAATTGATGGCCCACTCACCCCTTCCACCATGAGAAAAACAAACCATTTCCACACAGCTGTAACCATATTTCAGTGTGGAAAAAACAGTGCTCTATCAACTTCTTTCAACTATGTCTGTGGACATAGAATCAAGACTCAGCTAGGCAGGGCAAAACCACAACAATAAAAGACATTTGAAAAAGGAGGCAGCAGTTTATTTTCATTTGAAACAGGGTTTGTTTTTTTTCAAAAGGAAAGGAAAAGTCAGAGGACAAGTGATAACGCATTCACTCATTCCACATTTCAGGGTTTGTGTGGTTTTTTTTTTTGGGGGGGTGGGTTGCAAAACCCCTTTTTTCAAATTAAATGACTACTGAAGTTTCTAGGACACTTGTTGTTTTCAGGGCGGAAGGGGTGACTGCAGGGCCGGCCCAAGGCATTGTGCTGCCTGGATCAAAGAATGAAATGATGCCGCCTTCCCCCCCCATCCCCAACAAAACCACACCAAGCAAAAAATTCCCACATCCATTATGTTATGCAGTGTGTGTAGTGAATGCAGTGTCTATGTAGTGGATGCAGAGTGTGCAATGGTTGCAGTGTATGTGGATATGCAGTGTGTGTAGTGGATGCAGCGTGTGTGTATTTTGTAATGGATGCAGTGTGTGGATAGCGGATGCAGAGCGTGTGTGTATATAGTGGATGCAGAGTGTGTGTATAGTGGATCCAGTGTGTCTGTGTATAGTGGGTGCAGTGTGTGTATAGTGGATGCAATGTGTGTGTGTGTGTGTGTTTGTGTATAATGGATGCAGTGTGTCTGTGTATAGTGGATGCAATGTGTGTGTGTATATAGTGGATGGAGTGTGTGTGTGTGTATAGTGGATGCAGGAGGGAGGGGGTGACACAGTGAGGGAGGGGGTGACAGGTGGCAGAGTGACTGAGGGAGGGGGTGACACAGTGAGGGAGGGGGTGACAGGTGGCAGAGTGGGTGACAGGTGGCAGAGTGACTGAGGGAGGGGTTGACACAGTGAGGGGGAGTGACAGGTGGCAGAATGATTTTTTTTTTTTAATTCTTTAACCCCTTAAGGACCGAGGACGGTTCAGGAACCGTCCTAACGGTTCTAGTTACTTACCTGAACGGGGGGAACGACGGCGATCAGCGGTGCTCCCAGTGTGGGGAGACTGCCTGCAGCCCAGACAGTCTCCCCACACTGGATTAGGACCCCTGTGGCCAGGTGATCGCTCAACCCAGCGATCACATAGTCACAATAGGTGTCCATGTGTCTGGACACATTAGTGTTAATAAAAAATAAAAAAAATTATATTTGTATATATATATATATATATATATATATGATATATAGACATATATTATATTGATATAATATATGTCTATATATCATATGTATAATGTCATACTAAGTGTATTTTTATATTAATATGTACTTATATTAATATAAAAATACACTTATAGTTAAATCACACACGTATATATATAATATATATATAATAACTATATATATTGTGTATATATATATATATATATTATTATAAAATATAAATAATAAGTAATTTAAATAAAACATTTTTTAAATAATAAAAATTTAAAAAATATATATATCTATATGAAATTTTATTCTAACTGTATTTTAAAATTAATATATATTTATATCAAAATACACTTAGAATGAATTTGTATATATCTATGTATATATAAATAAATAAAAATAATACAAAATATACATATGTCCATATACAAAATTACATAAATAATTATATAAATATACACGTAGACTTAAAATATATAAATATGCTTATATATTTAAATTCTATGTGCGTATTTATGTAATATTTTTACATAATTAAGTAATTTTATTGATTGCAATTTGAGGGACCTGCCTGCCAACCCAGGCCGAAAGTCCAGAGAATTTAATTTGCTAGCACTGTATTTTGCCCTGTAACGTTCTACGACACCCTAAAACCTGTACATAGGGGGTACTGTTTTACTCGGGAGACTTCGCTGAACACAAATATTAGGGATTCAAAACAGTAAAACATATCACAGCGATGATATTGTCAGTGAAAGTGACTTTTTTTGCATTTTTCACACACAAACAGCACTTTTACTGATGATATAATTGTTGTGATACGTTTTCCAGTTTTTAAACACTAATATTTGTGTTCAGCGATGTCTCCCGAGTAAAACAGTACCCCCCATGTACAGGTTTTATAGCATTTTTGAAAGTTACAAGGTCAAATATATGGGTCAAATATTTTACATTGAAAATGGCCAGGTTGGTTACGTTGCCTTTGAGAGCGTATGGTAGCCCAGGAATGAGAATTACCCCCATGATGGCATACCATTTGCAAAAGAAGACAACCCAAGGTATTGCAAATGGGGTATGTCCAGTCTTTTTTAGTAACCACTTAGTCACAAACACTGGCCAAAATTAGCGTTCAATTTATTTTTTTACTTTTTTCACACACAAACAAATATGAATGCTTACAAAAAGATAATATATGCTGGCACTCAATCACATAGGTGGTGCTGGTATTCAAGGTTATCCCTACAAAAGCCCCATAAATATCATACAAAAAATATATATGAATACCGCACTCAATGTTGTAAAATAATCAACCGTAGGTAAAGAAGTGCTATAATTGAATTTATTATGTTCAATTCTTTAATGTCTAGTTATATAACTTAATATGTGAGATTATGATTTGATCAAAAGAATATATTACATCATATAGTCAATCGCTATTTACACAAATAACCTCCATAGGTGTTATATAGATAAATAATTAATGTATAAACACAGTTGTAAGTATTTCTGTTTGCAAAACTAAGGAGAACCTATCCATATGGATAATAGTAGAATCTGTGGTGTTCTATGTACATAGAAAAAAGAAAAAAGAGAAAAAAAGGAAGAAAAACTGAAAAAAATGAAAAAATGAAAAAAATGATGAAAAATTTAAAAAATATAAAAAATAAAAGATAAAAAAGTATACAGATAATAAATGTCCTGATGTACAATAGTCCAGAGAATAGTGCACTTTTAGATAATAAATAGGTGGATCTCACCAAGTTGGATATCCAGATGGATTGTAGCCTTAGTAGCAACTGGAAAAAATGAAGACTCTGTGAAGAATGGAAAAGTGTCTATTGGAGGGTTTTTTAAAACCTGCTGAATTCCTGCTGTGCGTTGAAAAGAGGACTCAATGAAGGTGTCAGATGTGGTCCTCGTATGTCTCCCTCAAAGTGTCGTCACAGTACATGGGTAAATATGAATGCTTACTTTGGCCAGTGTTTTCGACTAAGTGGCTACTAAAGACTGGACATACCCCATATTGAATACCCTGGGTTGTCTACTTTAAAAAAAATATGTAGATGTGGGGTGTTATTCAGAGATTTATGACAGATAATAGTGTTACAATGTCACTATTGATAAATTTTAAAAATGTATGTTTTGAAACCGCAATATCCTACTTGTACCTATAGCCCTATAACATGCAAAAAAAAGCAAAAAAGCATGTAAACACTGGGTATTTTTAAACTCAGGACAAAATTTTGAATCTATTTAGCAGTTTTTATCATTCGCTTTTGTAGATGAGTAAAAGATTTTTCAAGTAAAAGTCAAAAACTTTTATTTTTTTCAATTTTATCATATTTTTTTTATTTTTTTTTAAATTAAAATACATGGGATTGTATAAATAATGGTATGTAAAGAAAGCCCCTTTTGTCCTGAAAAAACAATATATAATTTGTATGGGAACAGTAAATGAGAGAGCAGAAAATTACAGCCAAACACAAACACCACAAAAGTGTAAAAATATGCCTGGTCGCAAATGTACAACATCGCAAAAACAGTCCAGTCCTTAAGGGGTTAAATTTGCAGGATTTTTATTTTATTTTTTTGGAGAGGGTCGCCCCTCCTTAGAGCACAATGAAGTTCACATTTCCTGTAATGTTGATTGACCTACTCATTACTCACACACTACTCACACACAGGAATCTCTTGCAGTGTCCAGTGAGCTATTAACAGAGCAGGAGATAAACAATTATAAATTAAACACACTGTGCATTAAAGGAAATTTACAAATTAGATGTGTAAAATGTGTAGATGTGTAGGAAGGCTGTGTAAGACATCTAAATGGCAGAGAATTTTGACACCTAAATGGCAGAGAATTGAGCAGTGATATTGCAGGGTATGATTTGTACACTAAAGCCACTTAATTAAGCTACAGTTGTTCCGTGTTTAAAGTGTCCTTTTAAAAGTAATTTTGCATTTTGTTATCCTTTTTGATGCAATTGTCCTCTCTCCTCCTGCAGACAATTTTCACTTCTTTTTGTTGATTTTTGAATGTTACCAATTGATCTGCAATGAAACACAAACAGGGGATATCAAGGACATCATTGTTAGGGAAAACTATATACATTACATCTAAATTGTGGTCCACATTTCAATATCTGTCCAGCTACCTTAGGTTGCCATCCTTATTAATATTATTTTCA
The DNA here is from genome assembly GCA_933207985.1 of Pelobates cultripes. Taxonomy (NCBI): domain Eukaryota; kingdom Metazoa; phylum Chordata; class Amphibia; order Anura; family Pelobatidae; genus Pelobates; species Pelobates cultripes. The sequence goes on along the minus strand of OW240914.1, from coordinate 236,796,627 downwards.
TTTCTGTGTTTATAGAGTACCACTTACTCTTTTTGCAACCTTCTAACTTTTTTATGCGTTGTTTTCTTTGTCATTATGAACATTTTCACTTTTGAGATCTAACTTTATTTGATCTGAATGAGGGCCAGTGTGACCACTGACTGACCAGATGGATGGAAACGCACTGTGCAGTGCTCCCCTCCAGCCATTCATTGCAGCGTGGTCGAGCATGAATCACGGAAGAGGGGCTTATCTCCTTTTCCTTTGTCTGACAGGAAGCACTCACTGAGAGCCTCAAACTGCTTCCTGTCAGACCAAGGAAAGGGAAACAAGCTCCTCTCCCGCGGTGCCATGCTCAACCACGCTGCACACAAGATGGAGGTAAATTAGCACTAGTGGTGTTACTGGGGACACATGGAGGGCTGGGGTATTTACTGAGATACATGGAGGGCAGGAGGGTTAGTGGGGATTTACTGAAACACATGGAGGGCAGGGGTTGGGGTTGCTGAACCACTTGGAGGGATGGGGCAGGTTACTAAGACACATGGAAGGCTGGGGGGCATTACTGAGACACATGGAGGGCTTAGGAGGAATTACTGAGACATATGAAGGGCTGGAGGGGAATTATTTAGATACATATAGAGCTGGAGGGGCATTATTGAGACACATGAAGGGCTGGGCAGTTACTGGAGACATTTGGAGGCTTGGGTGGTTACTGGAAATTCATGGAGAGCTGGAGGATTACTGGAGATACATGGAAGTGTGGAGGGGATTACTGAAACACATGGAGGGTGGGGGGGTTTACTAGAGACACATGGAGGTTTAGGGGGATTACTGAGACACATTGATGTCTGGGTGTTTTATTGAGACACATGGAGGGCTGGGGGTTACTGAGACACATTAAGGGCTGGGGATTACTGAGACACATTGAGGGTTGGGAGGTTACTGAGACACATGGAGGGCTGGTGGATATCACTGAGACACATGGAGTGCTGGGGATATCACTGAGACACATGGAGGGCTTGGGGGCATTACTGAGACACATTTAGGGCTGGGGAGCATTACTGGGATACATTTAGGGCTGTGAGCATTACTAAGACACATGGAGGGCTGAAGGGATTACTGAGACACATGGAGGGATGGGGGTTACTGGAGACACATTGAAGGCTGGAAGATTAATGAGGCACATGGAGGGCAGGGTTTAGGGTTTACCTAGACACATGGAGAATTTGGGTGGGTTACTGAGACATATGAAAGGTTGAGGTAGGGTTACTGAGACACATAAAGAGGCTCACAGAGGGCTGTGGGGAGGCAAAGAGAGGGTTGGAGGGACAAAGAGGCACACAGAGAGGGGGGAGAGAACACAGAAGGTCTGGGGAGGACAAAGTGAGACACAGAAGGGCTGGGGGAAGAGAGACACAGAAAGAGTCTGGGGAGGAAAAAGTGACACAGTAGGGCTGGGGAGGAACAAAGACACACAGAGGGGCTAGGGAGGACAAAGAGACACACAGAGGTGCTGGAAAGATAAAGAGACATTCAAAGGGGCCGGGGGAAGAAAGAGACCTACTAAGGTGCTGTGGGGGAGGGAGGCACACAAAGAGGCACACAATGAGTTGGACCTCACAATCACATGGCTGGGTTAGCTGCCTGCTGCATTGCCAGCAGGGGGACTGCCTGTAATGACAGGTAGTCCCCCTGCTGGCTGGAAATAAAATAAAATTAATAAAAGTGTAAAAAAAGTGTAAAAAAAAAATGATATACTTAGATCATATATATACACACACACACATATACATACACACTCATACACTGTCTATGTGTATTTTACTATTAATATATATATATATATATATATATATATATATATTAATATCAAATTACACGTAGACTGATACTGATTAAATATATATATAATTATTGTTATATATATATATGTATATATATATATATATATTTATAATATATAAAAAAATATGTAAATACCTTGAAAAATAAAATTAAAAAAATTATTAAAAATAAATAATTAAATATATAGATGTGTGTTATTTTGTTCTAACTGTATTGTGATATTAATATATATATATATTTTTATATCAAAATACATGTAGAACGAAATAATATATATATATATATATATATATATAAATACATATATATCACTATATATATATATATATATATATATATATAAATAAAAATATTTTTAAAAAATTATATATATATATATATATATACACACATATATATACACATACGTATATATACTGTATATATATATATATATATATATATATATGTACACATATATTAATTCTACATATATATTTATGTAATATTGTTACATAATTAGGTATCTTAATTAATTACAATTAGCGGGACCTGCCTGACAACCCATGCCGAAAGTAAAGGGAATTTAATTTGCTAGCACTATATTTAACCCTATAACTTTCCAAGACACCATAAAACCTGTACATGGGGGTACTGTTCTACTTGGGAGACTTCGCTGAACACAAATATTAGTGTTTCAAAACAGTAAAATGTATTACAACGATGATATCGCCAGTAAAAGTGAAGTTTTTTGCATTTTTCACGCACAAATAGCACTTACACGGACGATATTATTGCTGCAATACTTTTTACTGTTTTGAAACACAAATATTTGTGTTCAGCGAAGTCTCCCGAGTACAACAGTACCCCTCATGTACAGGTTTTATGGTGTTTTCAAAAGTTACAGCATCAAATATAAGGCTTGTGTTTCATTTTTTTCACATTAAAATTCGCCAGATTATTTACGTTGCCTTTGAGACCCTATGGTAGCCCAAGAATGAAAATTACCCCTATGATGGCATACCATTTGCAATAGTAAACAACCCAAGGTATTGCAAACAAGGTATGTCCAGTCTTTTTTAGTAGCCACTTAGTCAAACACTGGCCAAAATTGGCGGTTTTTGCATTTTTCACACAAAAACAAATACTAACGCTAAATTTGGCCAGTGTTTGTGACCAAATGGCTACTAAAAAAGACTGGACGTACCCCATTTGACATACCTTGGGTTGTCTACTATTGCAAATGGTATGCCATTATGGGTGTAAATTTCATTCCTGGGCTACTATACAGTCTCAAAGGCAACGTAACCAATCTGGCGAATTTCAATTTCAAATGTGTTATATTTGACCCTGTAACTTCCCAAAACGCCATAAAACCTGTACATAGGGGGTACTGTCTTACACGTGAGACTTTACTGAATACAAATATGTGTATTTTATTGCAGTAAAAGCAAACAGTATTATGAGATTGACAGATAAAATGTCATGTAGAACTAAAAACTTTTTTTAAAAATCTTATTTTCTCCCATTTTTTTCATATTAAATTATGTTTCATAGCTAAATATTTGATATTAAATGAAAGCCCTGTTTCCCCTGAATAAAATTATATATAATAAGGGTGGGTGCATTTAATATGAAAGAGGTGAATTACGGTTGGACAGACATGTAGCGCAAATCAGGTTTTGGTTTGTTCACAACGTGTACATTTGGCTCTGTCCTTAAGGGGTTAATACTAGAAAAACAACTTTGTTTTATTATTAATAGATTTTCCCTTTAAATTTGAAATTCACTGTGATTCACTTTGAGTACAGCGCTACAGAACTTGCTGGCACTATATAAATAATAAAAAATTATTAATACTCACTTTAGTAAATAAATCTGTATGTTATCCTTAACTGTAAACCCCCTTTAAAGTTCCCTCAGCCCTAAGGACACATTAACCACAAACCAATATTACTCCTACTGGTCCCCTACATTATCAGAACCCCTCCCTTAACATAACATAACCTTATTTTAATCTTTCCTGTTACTTGTTTTTATTACTATGCCATATATAAACTACAACTTCTTCGACGTAACTCTGAAACCTGAGTTGCACAACACTTTAAGAGTAGTATTGCCTATATCACAATTGTCTATTGTATTATGTTATATCCTTATATCACCTCTACACGTACATGCTTGTGAATTACATTTCTTGGCAGGGACTATACTATACTACCAACACCCTCTGCATTCAACTCTGAGTGACTCGTCTAAATATGCGTAAGCCTGAATAAACATTCAAAAACCAGAAATACAGTATTGTATAGTATTACACAGTTATGCTCTATGTTGCACTGTTATATAGCTATCTGTTCTACTTGGTGTTGTGACCATACCTTTGCTTGGCAAATACATTGCACATGCTAAAAATAATGTTAAATGAGTAACAAAATAACTAAATACGTACATCAAGGATGTGCATCATACTCACTAATATTTTATAACAGTGCAGTATGTTTGGGCATGTCTGCATGCATACACTGATTATTATTATGTTATTTATATAGCGCCATCAAATTCCGCAGAACTTTACAATGTGTGGATGAACACACATGTAGTTGTAACCAGACAAGTTGGACACACAGGAACAGAGGGGTTGAGGGCCCTGCTCAATGAGCTTACATGCTAGAGGGAGTGGGGTAAAATGACACAAAAGGGTAAGGATAGTATTAGACTAGTGACAGTTGTAGAAGAGTAAGTAACTAAAAAAGAAAAAAGGAGAGCCAAGATATAAATATGAGGCACGAATATGGGTAGAAACAAAATGGGGGGATAACCCCTAAATGGTGAATTTATATGAATACAAAAAAAGAAAAGAAAAAAACTACCATAAAGTGTCTCAACATTTTGGTAAATATAGTCACAATGAAATGGGCATAAAAAATAATTTTTAATGGATATATTAAAATGTTAAATAGAAAAGATAAAAGCAAAACAAAAAGTACAAGGCTACAAAATAATATGTCCTATAAACTAGTTGGGGTGTTAGACCTCCAATAGAACCAATAGCAAGAGAAGTGTTGCTTCAAAGAAATACTTATTGGTGTAAAGTAAAACTACTTGCTATGAACAATGTAACTGAATTCTAAATAGAAACGTGGGATACTAGTATCTTCAAAACTCTTCCTGCAGAACAGGGTAGGTTGAATATAGATGAAATGCCTCTAGTGCACAAGGGGTTAAACAACACAACAGTTGGTTGCAATGGTTAAGAGAAAAGAGGCATGGAATACCTATAAAATAAAGAGGAATAGGAGACAATTGCAAGCTAGGTTAGATATAATGGTCAGTAAACTATTTGGGATACATAGCCACCAAAATTACTGGCTAAGTTGGAAGAAATATGATCCTATGTTACTTATGAATGAAGGGAGTAAAATTAAATTCTTCATTAAGACCATAGGGAGCTAGTGTTTTAAATTGATGTATCCATCTAGATTCTTTCTTAAGTAGTGTGAGGTTAAAATTCCCTTTTCTTGTGTTTAAATGAATATGTTCCAGGATTTGGAAATTCAGATTAGTCGAATCCATATTGTGGAAGTTTCTAATGTGGTTGGCAACTGGTGTGGAAATGTTAAGATTTGTTACGGAATTGACATGTTGTAGCACACATCTACGGAATTCCTGATATGTTTTACCCACATATTGTAATTTACAGCTACAAGTAATGACATAAATGACCTTAGTTGTGCTGCAATTCATGAATTCTTTGATTGTATATGCTATTTTAGTATTAGTGCATACTACTGTTTTTGATGGCAGAATATATTTGCAAGCTTTACAGTGGCCACATTTGAACATTCCCTTGGAAGTCTGTAGCCATGTTGAAGATGGTTGTGCTGGCTCCAAGTGGCTATGGACAAGTAGGTCACATAGATTTGTTGCTCTCCGTGGTGTAATACTTGGAAACTGTTGTAGATTTTCTGCCACATCGCTGTCATGGGTAAGTATAGGCCAATTCTCTGTAAAGATCTTGCGAATAGGGTCCCAATACTGGTGTTTTACAGGTATTCTCTGCCTCTTCTCTATTAACTATTGCAACCACATTGGTGTGCTGTTTAACCTCCTGTGTATTAGAGATACTTCATCTATTTACAGCAGACCCTGTCCTGCAGGAGGAGTTGAGAGCATACCAATACTCCACCCTCCTATCTTGAACATTGTTTATAGCAAGTGGCTTCACTTTTTACTATTTAAGTATCTCTCTGTATTTACACCTTTTTGGAAGTTGTGCTATATAGTATAGGCATTTATTAAGGGGTGCCCTCGAAGGCACTTAGATTTTCTATTTTACAAGCATCAGGATTATCTATATTTTCTACATCTCTATTTATTTATCATTGCATCTAATCCTAGCTTGCTACTGCCTCCTATACCTCCCTATTTACAGGTATTCTCTGCCTCTTCTTTATTAACTATTGCAACCATATTGGTGTACTGTTTAACCTCTTGGGGTGTATTAGAGGTACTTTTTCTATATACAGCAGACCCTATTTTGCAGGAGGAGTTCAGAGTATACTAATACCCCACCCTCCCATCTTGAATTCAATGACATTGTTTATAGAAAGTGGCTTAACTTCTAAGTATCTCTTTGTATTTACATCTCTCTTGCTAGCAAGCGTCAGGATTACCTATAGTCTCTATATTTCTACTGACCATTATATCTAACCTAGCTTGCAACTGTCTCCTATTCCTCTTTATTTTATAGGTATTCCCTGCCTCTTTTCTATTAACCATTGCAACCAACTGTTGTGCTGTTTAACCCCTTGTGCACTAGAGGCATTTCATCTATATTCAAGCTACCCTGTTCTGCAGGAAGAGTTTTGAAGATACTAGTATCCCACTTTTCTATTTAGAATTCAGTCACATTGTTTATGGTAGTTTTTTTCTTTTCTTTTTTGTATTCATACAGTTTTGGAAGAGGAATCAGTCAGGAGCTGTTAACAGTTTAATTGATACGCTTTTATGAAGAAGTGGGTTTTTAATGATTTTTAAAGGCGTGGAGACTGGGTGAGCATCTAACGGAGGAGGGAAGCGAGTTCCACAGGAACGGTGCAGCCCTCAAGAAATCATGAAGGCGAGCATCAGAGGTGGGAGTGCGGACAGAAGATAGACGTAAGTCTTCAGCAGATCGTAAGGGTCTAGACGGGACATACTTGTGTATAAGGGAGGATAGATAGGTGGGAGCAGCATTATGTAGCGATTTGAAAGCAAGAACCAGAATTTTAAATTGAGCTCTATATTTTATAGGAAGCCAATGTAGGGACTGACAGAAGGGTGAGGCATGGGAGGTGTGGGCGGACAGGAAGATGAGCCTCGCTGCCGCATTCATTATGAACTGTAACGGCGCAAGTTGGGAGCACGTAAGACTACTGAGAAGCGGATTACAGTAGTCAAGGTGAGAAAGGACAGTGCAATGGACCAACACCTTAGTCGAATCTGGCGTTAAGTAGGGGCGGATGCGCGCAATGTTTTTGAGATGTAAATGACAGGATTTGGCGATAGATTGAACATGAGGCTTGAAGGAGAGGTCGGAGTAAAGGGAACACGTAGGCAGCGAGCCTGCGTGGTGGAGCTGATGGTAGCATCGTTGACTTGGAGGGAGACAGACACAGGAGTAACAACACTTGAGGGAGGAAAGACCAGAATTTCAGTTTTGGTCAAGTTTAGTTTAAGGAAGTGGGCAGCCATCCAATTAGAAATAGCAGAGAGGCAGTCAGAGACACTAGTCAAGAGGGACGGGGAGAGATCAGGAGAGGACAGGTAGATTTGCGTGTCATCTGCATAGAAATGATATTGATCAGCCACAACATTTAAATCACGGACATGTGAAGTGAATAATTTAGATTTTATCATTACAATGGCACCTGTTAAGAGGTGGGATATATTAGGCAGCAAGTGAACAGTCAGTTCTTGATTTTCATGTGTTGAATGCAGGAAAAATGGTCAAGCGAAAAGATCTGAGTAACTTTGACAAGGGCCAAATAGTAATGGCTAGGCAGCTAGATCATTAAGTCTTGTGGGGTGTTCCCAGTATGCAGTGGCTAGTACTTGACAAAATTGGTGCAAGGAAGGACAACAATGAACCAGCGTCAGAGTCATGAACTTCCAAGGGGAGTGAAGGCTAGCCCATCTTGTCCATTCATATAGATCTACTTTAGCTCACATTATTAAAAAACATAGTGCTGGCCATGATAGAAAGGTGTCAAAACATAAAGTGCATTACAGTTTTTGGGACTGCTCAGCCACAGTCAGAGTGCTAAATGACCCCTGTCCACCACCGAAAGCACCTTCAATGGGGACGTGAACATCAGAATTGGACCATGGAGCAGTCTGATGAATTACATTTTCTTTTAGATCAAGTGGATGACTGGGTGCATGTGTGTCATTTACCTGGGGAAGAGATTGCAGCAGGATGCACTATGGGAAGAAGGCAGGCAGGCGGAGGCAGTGTTACGCTCTGGGCAATGTTCTGCTGGGAAACGTTGGCCCCTGACATTCATGTGGATGTTACTTTGACATGCATCACCTACCTAAAGATTGTTGCAGACTACATACAGTGAGGGAAAAACTTATTTGATCCCTTGCTGATTTTGAACGTTTGCCCACTGACAAAGAAATGATCAGTCAGAAATTTTAATGGCAGGTGTATTTTAACAATAAGAGAGCAAAAATCCAGAAAAACGCATGTCAATGAGTGAAATAAGTATTTGATCCCCTATCAATCAGCAAGATTTCTGGCTTCCAGCTGTCTTTTATACAGGTAATGAGCTTAGATTAGGAGCACTCTCTTAAAGGAAGTGTTCCTAATCTCAGCTTGATACCTGTATAAAAGACACCAGTCCACAGAAACAATCAATCAGATTCTAAACTCTCCACCATGGCCAAGACCAAAGAGCTGTCCAAGGATGTCAGGGACAAGATTGTAGACCATCGCCAAAAGGCTTGGTGAGAAGGTGACAACAGTTGGTGCGATTATTCGCAAATGGAAGAAACACAAAATAACTGTCAGTCTCCCTTGGTCTTGTGCTCCATTCAAGATCTCACCTCGTGGAGTTTTAATGATCATGAGAACGGTGAGGAATCAGCCCAGAACACAGGAGGATCTTGTTAATGATCTCAAGGCAGCTGGAACCAAAGTCACCATTAAACAATTGGTAACACACTACGCCATGATGGACTAAAATCCTACAGTGCCTACAAGATCCCCCTGCTCAAGAAAGCACATGTACAGGCCATCTGAAGTTTGCAAATTAACATCTGAATGATTTAGGGGACAACTGGGTGAAGATGTTGTGGTCAGATGAGACCAAAATCGAGCTCTTTGGCATCAATTCAGCTCACCGTGTTTGAAGGAGGATGAATGCTGCCTATGACCCCAGTGGTGTATCCTGGTTTTGTGCTGCCTTACGTCCCTGTATGACCCCAAGAACACCATCCCCACCGTCAAACATGGAGGTGGAAACATTATGCTTTGGGGGTGTTTTTCTGTTAAGGGGAAGGAGGTTGTTGGGTGAGAACCTCCTTCCCTTAGCCAGAGTATTGAAAATGGGTCATGGATGGGTATTCCAGCATGACAATGACCCAAACACACAGTCAAGGCAACAAAGGAGTGTCTCAAGAAGAAGCGCAGATTAAGGTCTTGGAGTGGCCTTGCTAGTCTCCAGACCTTAATTCCATTGAAAATTTGTGGAAGGAGCTGAAAGTTCAAGTTGCCAAACGTGACTTAATGACTTGGAGAGGATCTGCAAAGAGGAGTGGGATGAAATCCCTCCTGAGATGTGCGCAAACCTGGTGGCCAACTAAACGAAACATCTGACCTCTGTGATTGGCAACAAGGGTTTTGTCACAAAGTCGAAGGGGTCAAATACTTATTGTAACAAACTCTCCTTTTTACATGCGTTTGCCACGAGCTCCTTGGGGTGCCTGCTTGCCAGTCTCCTGCCCACAAACTAAGGACCCTGTGAAATATAATGTTAAAGTCTCCGTTCGTGCAATTGGGATCATATGGTTTAGTTACCGAACAACCACACGAACCAGAGATCACCCTGGAGCTTAACACCTATTAACAACTTGGAACGTTTCTCACCACTGTGTTCTAATTGTTCGTCTGGGTGGCCGCAATTCCTATGGACAACCACGAGGTGGTGGCCATCTTGCTCACATGAACGCAGACAGCAGTGTTTGGTCATGAACCTCATGGAACTAAAATCAGACACAGAAACTCCCGAACACCACTGGACTTCCATCTTCGCCTGCGTTCGGTTCTATACAACTTAGAAGGGCACTTGTAACGAATCACCTGGCACCCCGACTGGGTACCTCCATTGAAGGATGCTCCTAGTGCTTCCTGAGAGCTCCAAGCAATCCAGCCGACACCATAACCACTGTAGACTGCTTCAGAGAGCAAAACAGGAACAAGCTCTTACAAGAGCTTAGTAGTGATATAGCAAGGGAGTATGACTAGAATAGCAATCCCTTGTAGCAGATTCCCCCAGTAACGACACGACACTTCGTTTTGAGGGTCAAGCAGAACTGCCTGTACTGGCACATCCAGCCTCTTTTATTCACAATCCACAAACATAGTACTGCCCACAGGGTTTTGAAATACAAGCAATCAATCCGTACAATACACACAGACACTCCCACACAAAATCCTCCCCCCTGCCTGTGATATGATTACTGAACACAATGGTAATATAATTATCACAGGCAGAGAAATACAGTATTATAAAACATATCAAAGGGACCCCAAAACATGCAATAACCCCATGTATATCCTCGGAACCGGGGGATCTGGGTGAACCACACATTCAAAATTCACCCAGATCCATTCAGTAGTTTGGAAGATACAGTTTAATGCAGATTCCGCAGAACATATACAGGCTATATGAAAAATAATTACCGTATAATGTGTCCCCTGTTGTATAGTTTAAAACTACTGCATGATGTATTTGTGCACCAAATACCGACGAGATGGCACTGTGTAGAAAAGTCCAAACAGTGTCTGTGAGTTAAAATGGCCGCCATCCATTGTTCTCACCATGTGCTTCATCCATTGTTTTCACCATGTGCCTCTGATACATGAAATGGTGGCCACCCAGTAACTCCACAGTATGTCCCCAGATGGTTCTTAAAGGGCCAGCAGCAGCACAACACAAATCCATTATGCCCAAATCATGTCTTTAAAGGGCAATATATCCCGGGGGCCATAGTCACATGGCAGGAAGCTGGCAATCAGTCTTCTCCAATGCTCAGTGGCGAGGTTGGTTTCGCCACAGCACTGTTCGGCGAAATTATTCGTCTGGATGAGGGGAACAAGCTCCAGGGTAAAACTATTGACTCTGTTCGGTAGTTTGTTCGTTTTAAAACTACCGAACTAGACCGACCGCAAGCCCTGATTCTCTGGAACTGTTTTAGGCATGGGACTATGCCTGCGGTCGGTCAAATAAATGACTTCCAGGAAATTCCTGAACCCATGAACCGATCTGGATGATTTTTGGATATGTTGTCACCCAGATCAGGGATATAAGGGGATGTAATGGGGTTTTGCAGGGTTTTATGTATTTGTAGGGTACTTTTGGGATGTTTTGAATAAGTATGTTTGTTTTATTTTTGTGCTTGGAGATAATTGGATTAGAATTAGTAGATTTCCTGATCCAATTATCTCCCAGGTACAGAGGAGGGATTATCTGATTGTGTATAGGAGTGTTTTAGACCTGAGAGCCAATGTAATTGTGTATTTGTTCCTACTGTGGTCAACTCTCAGGTCCATTGGGGAGTGCCCCTTGCATGGGGACATGCATATAAGGCCAGTTGTGGCTGCCATTAAATTGTTCCAGCTTGCACTCCAAAATGGTGTGTTATCCTGTTTTTAGAGGGAAGGAAGATTTAACTCCTGTGTCTGCTGTTCCAGCTTGCAGGGGATTCAACTGAGAAAGTCCTTGTAAGGACTAGAGCTCCCAGGACTGAGTATTGTCCAGTGCCTTGGGGTGTTTAGAGCGAATTCCCCATTCGGCTCCAGGAAGGAGCGGTTCCAGGGCCCCAGTCAAGCCACGGCGACTGTGGGCAGAAGTGCTGCGGTTTGTTCCCTCTTCCAACTGAAGCGATCCTTGGCGGAGGTACCCAGCCAGGGTACAGTGAGCTCCATTACACTTATTTCACTCATTGACAAGCAAATCAATTTCTAACTTTTTTAACATGCGTTTTTTTAGGAATTTTTGTTCTTATTCTGTCTCTTACTGTTAAAATACACCTATCATTAAAATTATAAACTGATAATTTGTTTGTCAGTGAGCAAACGTTCAAAATCAGCAGGGGATCAAATACTTTTTTCCCTCACTGTACACCCCCTCATGAAAATGGTGTTCCCTGATGGCAGGGGCCTATTTCAACAGGATAATGCACCTTGCCTATCTGCAAAAATTGTTCAGGAATGGTTTGAGAAACAAAGAGTTCAAGGTGGCCTCCAAATTACCCAGATCTCAATCCGAATAAGCATCTTAGGGATGTGATGGAACCACAAATATGAACCACGAAGACCACACCTTGTAGCTTGCAGCTTTTAAAGTATCTGCTGCTAATGTCTTGGTGTCAGATACCACATGACATGTTCAGAGCTCTTGTAGAGTTAATGCCTCGGAGCCTCAGAGCCATTTTGGGAGCATGACATTAGGCGGGCTGTTTTAGTTGTGGCTGATCAGTGTATGTGTGTATACCACTACACACAAACACTACACACACTCTGCATGCACTATATACACTCTGCATCTATTACACACAAACACTATACACTCTGCATTCCTCTATACACACTACATCCACTACACAAACACACACTCTGCATTCATTATATGCACACTGCATCCCCTACACAAACACACACTCTGCATTCACTATACACACACACTACACCCACTACACAAACACTCTGCATTTACTATACACACACACACTACATCCAATACACAAACACACACTCTCCATCCACTACACACATCTAATACACACAAACAAAAATGTAAAAACTGCATCCACTATACACATGACATCCTTTACAGATACACTGCATCCACTGTACACACGCACGCTGCATCCACTACACACATTCTACATCCACTGTACACACCATATGCAAGTGGGCATACTCAGGAAGGCCCTATGGGTGGACTTGGGGAGGATCTTGGGGGCCAGGACATTAAGCTGCGTCATGGGCCCCACAATTTCTGATGGCAGCCCTGCAGGCAAAATATGGCAACATACACACCTCATTTAATTAAAAAAAAAAAAGTGCCGCATGCCAAGGGACAATATCTTGTTTTGGCACAGTACTCCTTCTATTTAACAGGTCTGGTCTAGACTGTAAATAATTTAGTTACATTTCACACCCTGCTATGCATACTCCAACCTTCTTTTAGCTTTTGTGAAGTGAAAAGGCACATATGTACATCCTAACCTATCCTCAAATAAATCCAATATGAAGCAAAGTAAACAAACTCATGAATATTTCACTGATCCTGATCCTCTAAGATGTTGCCCTGAAGATACTTTGGTCCCTACCAAACATCTCCAATCATGGAAACACAAACTGCGAGTATAGTAGCTGATACACTGGCTTCAGTCTGGCCAAAATTTGATGCCAAGTTCATTAAAATGAAATAATCAGTTGACAAGGCTACAAATAAATTTGCCTTGAATGGATTCCATGTCACTCTGTTAGAGTGATCAGAAAGACCTGATGTTTTCCTTTCAATTGCAATTCACAAAATAATTTAAATAACTGGGGGAAAAAAATGAAGATTTGGGGAACAGGAGTCATAAAGTAATCTGAGATTTGCTAGCTTACCATATACTTCTTTTTCTTCTTCTTTATTTTTGACGTGCATAGGTACATTAAGGACATTTGCATAGTATCAATAGAATAATCAAGGTACATAGTCATATTTTTCAAAGACAAACAAGATATAAACTGCACTTTTTTTGAGGGGGGGGGGATTTGACAGGAACAAGTGAAACACAGTGGAACAGATTGTAGGCAGTAGGAGTATATAGATCCGACATAAGCACTGTGTGCTAAGATATGAATGAAACAACACAGTAGTATTGTGATTAGTAAAAGACAAGATGAATAACCCGGCTATAGTAAATGTGGTTAAGCAACCTAGGACTGAACATTGGTACGTGAGTAACCCTACAGGTGATAATAAAGGGAGATGGGCTCCAGAGACTTTATGCTTGGGTTGGAAATCCCAGGGGAGGTTGCATGGGTTAGAGTCTCTGGGTTGAGTAAGGCAGTCAGCCAATGCCCCTTCTTGAGGCAGTATTGTCAGGTGCTGCAGGTGGGTACCACTTCCAGGCATGACAGGGAAACTGCATGCCAGGGCTCTGTGTTGTCACTGGTGTGCAAGACCAAGTGTGGTACAGTAGAGGCCCCTGTGCTTTTGGGGGGGTCAGAGCAAGGCGGGGGATGGTCCCGATGCTTCTCGCCAACATGATGGTTTCATCATCTTCTCCGCCAGGCACATATGCGTTGGGCATGTTGAGGATTCCCACTCCTGGCACTGCAGCTGTTTATGGGAACCAGAGTGCTTGTTCGCTGTTCAGAGCAGCTTGACTGCTTGGGCCCCCTCGGGAGTTCCGGCAAGGTGTAAGTATGAGTAATTGGCTGTACCTTTTGGCTGAATCAGCACCTGTAAGGCTCTGGACATAATCTGCTCGTTGCCGCAGATGCTCCCAATATGCCTCACAAATCTTGTCAAATGCTGCCAAAAAGCCAAGATGAGGCCTCTGTTGCTTGACAAAGTCGTGTTCCAGCACCGTTTTGAAGGCAGGAGTTAGACCCGTAGGTTTTTGCAGGGTACTCCTAGGTCAGTCCCAGGTGAAGGTAGGTAGCTGAGAGTGCCGGGATAACCATCACCGGCAGGGTGAGAGAAAAGGGCTGTCCACTGTGTGTCCAACTAAAACGTGGGTTGAGGGATCAGCCATCTCCCCCACTCCCATACAGCCAGGCCTCAACTAGGCTACAAAGTTGCCATAGTGGGTCATCCATCCGGAAGAGCAGCATCGGCTTTCAAATGTTGTGGCGAAAGCCGCCTCGCCACTGGACATTGGAGAGGCCTGGCTGCCCACCTCCTACCTGCTGACTATGGCCCCTGGTGAATTTGTACTTTTGAATGCAATATTTGGGCATGTGGTATTTTATATTGCTGCCACTGGCCCTTTAAGGGCCATCCGTGGACATATTATGACTGTTAGGAACAATGCCCTTTAAGGCTGTGTAGCAGATTGCATTCAGGCTGTATTTAATATTATGTGTTTGGTAAACAGTGTTATGTATATGCAGCATTGCCCTGATTGTTCGGTAGAATCACTCCATTCATTATATTGAGTGAAACTACCGAACAACCAAACCACCCTGGAGTAAGTGTGCCTCCAATTACCGTTTGCAACAATGTTGCAAACGGGTAATTGGCAATCTATGTAATGTGTTCTTTGTCCTCTGGGTGGCCGCCATTCGGGAAACGAACACGTGGCGGCGGCCATCTTAAACTCCCGAACAGCGGTGTTTTGCCGTCGAGTGTCTGGAACTAAAATCGGACACTCGACTAGGCAAACACCGCTGAGACCTCCAGACTTCCATGAATTCGTGTGGAAACTACCGAATGACCCGCCGTTCGGAAGAAAGAATCCCATGAACAAGGGAATTCGTTTAAACCCTCCCCAGGCTCTGTAACCCAGGAAATTCGTGTGTTTCATTCCCTTTTCTGTGACCGACTGCAGGGCCAAAATACATGGAACTATTTTCGGATACTTTTGCCATGCAGTCGGTCAAAACTTTAACCCTCCATAATTCCCAAACCCCTGGTCCGATCTGAGTCATTTTTGGATATGTGTCTCACCCAGATCAGGGCTACCAGGGGATGTAACGTTTAAAGGGGTATCCCTATGTTTAGGGGTACATCCAGTATCCCAGGGAATTTGTGTCTGGACTAATGGGATTATGTGTCACACTAAGGGGAGGAGATGTGTGGGAGGTAACTGGTACACTATTGGCTGGGGTACTAATTGTTGTGGATCCCTCCCTTGCATGGGAGAATGTCTTAAAAGGAGGTTGTGTGAATAAATCTTCAGTTCCTGCTTAACCCTCAAAGTGAAGTGTCGTCTCATTATTGGGGGAGGATTTACTGTATGCTGTTAGAGACTGATTGCCAGGAGTGTAAGCCGCTTGGGGGCTTTTCCTGTTCGTCTGCTAGCAGCTATTCGTGTGTCTCCAGTTCGGGATTTTCGAGTATTCCCTTGGTTGCAGTTCGGGAGTTGGTGAATTCGTGGGTTTGCAGTTCAGGAGATTGGTGCTTGCAGTAGCTGTCGGTGCAGCTGAACAAGGGGAATATCGCCTAAACGGTTTTTAACCTCTTTTGGCAAAACGGTCCGTTACAAATGTGTGTTAGAGTGAGAGTCCTGGGTGAGCTGTAAGTCTGCAGAGGCGTATATGGCCAAGTTTGAGGGATGAGAGCCGTCAAAAAGGCTGATATTAGTCGGAATATTCCGAGAGCTCATTCAATGTGTGACCGCTCACCATGTTGGGCAAGCCCTGCGCCCCCCCCCGCTTAGCATATACTTTAAGGGTTATGCTTGAATTCAAACACTCAAATAACTGTTAACTCCAGTTCTTCTCTTTCTTTAGGATATCGGCTGATGTGGCTCTGCTAGCACCCAAAGCCCCATCTCTTAAAGCTTATCATTACCATGTGATGTTGATCTGCTTTGTACAGATAATGGGAAAGGGAAACTTCTGCATTATGAGAGCAGCAAAAAATGTATTGAAAAGGAGCACCTGTAAGAGCAGCATTTGTGTGAAACTGCTTCAAAATGCTTTACAAAAAAACAGGAAGATGGTATCCAAGACTGCCTGAAAAATAGTCACGGCAATAAGCTATAGTGTTTGGGGTGTCCCTATACATAATCATGCCAAATGTATTTAGCTTTATTATTGGGACATCTGTGGTAAACATTGTAAAATAATTTGCTATAATAGTATCTCAACTGGAAATCGTGTTACCTAACCAGTTTAATAGGAATTACTCATTAATTTTAGCTGACAGCTGAACACTCAGTGTTGCACACCCAAGCTCATGAAGTACAAAAAAATTAAATGCAATGACATTATTTTAACCCTTTAGGTATCAAATGTTATATTTTGCCGGCGTCCTAATTAGCTCTTAATCTACCTTATGAAAGCATAGAACGCCCTACTTATTTCAAGTTGGCAGTTCTATTCTCCCTTATTATTATTATTAACTTAGTCGGATATTTCTTAAGATCTTAAAAGAACCAATTACGATAACAAAGGCTGTCATTAAGGGGTTAATTTAGAAGCAATAAAAATTCACTGCATATCAAAATATTCCAACTGTGGACTAGAAACAATAACAGTTCTTGCAAATAAGAAGTCATTTAGGAGATGAAATAGAATAATGGGGTAAGAATATATGGCTGTATAAAATTGGACTTCGAAAATAGCAAAGAACTTGCAAACATGCTGTACATTCCTTTTGATATAAATGTAGCCAGGGCCGGTGCAAGGATTTTTGCCGCCCTAGGCAAAAGAAAGCAGCTCCATTTTTTGGGGCCTCTTACATAGCTCAAGGTCTGGGCCCCAGAGCCTGACAGTGAGTATGCCCATAAAGCCCACCCATAAGTCCACCTACATGTTCCACCCATGAGTTCGCTCACAGGGAGTAGAGTGTGTAGGGGATGTGTTATGTGTTACTGTAGAGGATCTAATGTGTGTGCTAATGGAATGTAGTGCATAGGGATACCAGTTTGTGTAGGTGATCCAGTGTGTTTGTGTGTAGTGGAAGCAGTGTGTTTTTGTGTAAGGGACAGAAAGCAGTGAGTGTTTGTGTATAACGGATGTATTGTGTGTTTCTTGTTGTGTGTAAGGGGTGCATTGTGTGAATCTGTGTTTGTATGCATAAGGGATGCAAAGTGTGTTTCTGTGTATGTAAGGGATGCAGTGTGTGTGTCTGTAAGGGGTGCGTTGAGTGTGTGTAAGAGATGCATTGTGTTTCTGTGTGTGTGTAAGAGACGCAGTGTGTGTTTGCATGTGTGTGTAAGGGATGCATTGTGTGTTTCTGTGTATTTGTGCAAAGGATGCATTGTCTTTATGTGTAAGGGTTGCATTGTATATTTCTCTGTGTGTAAGGGAAGCATGTTGTGTTTCTGTGTGTATAGGGATGCATTGTGTGTGTTTGTGTGCGCGTGGTGTGAAAGAGCTCCCTGTCCTGCCCCCTGTCCTATAGAGCTCTCCCTTCCATTCCTTAGAGATCTCCCCTGCCCCTTAGTGGTCTCTCCTCTCCCCCCCACCTCCCTTAGTGGTCTCCTTTCTCCCCGACTTTCCATTAGTGGTCTCTCCTCTCCCCCCACCCTCCCCTAGTGGTCTATCCTCCACCCCCCTCCCTTAGCGGTCTCTCCTCACACCCCTCCCCTAGTGGTCTCTCCACCGCCCCCTCCCTCCTTTAGTGGTCTCTCCCTCCCCTACGTTCTCATCTCCCACCCCTTGTGTTCTCCTCTTCTTCCCCCCCCCCTGTGTTTTCCTCTTATTCCCCCCTCCCTGTGTTCTCCTCTTCTTCTCCTCCCTGTAATCTTCTCTTCTTCTCCCCCCTTCCCTCCCTGTAATCTCTTCTTCTCCCCCCGTAATCTTCTCTTCTTCTCCCCCCATAATCTTCTCTTCTTCTCCCCTCTTCTCCCCCTCCCTCCTGTAATCTTCTTCCTCAATCTTCTCACTCCCCCTTCCTCCCTCAATCTTCTTCTTCTCCCCCTCCCTCCAATATTCTCCCTCCCCCAGTAACCTTCTCCTCCCCCTCCCTTTGTAATCTTCCCCCCTAAACCCTTCTCCCCCGTAACCTACCCCCTCCTCCTGCCTTCTCCCCGTGTCTTCTCCCCCTATAATCTTCTCCCCCCCCCTCCCTCCATCTTCTCCCCCCTATAATCTTCTCCCTCCTAATCTTCAATCTTCTCCCCCTCCTCCTCCCATCTTCTCCCCCCCTCCCCTATAATCTTCTCCCCCCATAATCTTCTCACTCCCTCCCCCCCATAACCTTCTCCCCCCCCCCCTTGTAATCATGTTCTACTCACCTCTCCTTCCCTGTAGTGTGGCCGAGGTCCTCTCCGGTCCACGACCCGGCGGGACTGACAGGAAGTGCACACTGAGTGTGCATTTCCTGTCAGTCCGGCTGGGTCGTGGACCGGAAAGGAACTCGGCCACGCTACAGGGAAGGGGAGGTGAGGCAGTGCGGCAGCCGCCTGAGCGCTCTCTATATAGCGCTCAGGCGGCTGCAGAATTTAAAGGGCTGGCGATGGGGGCACCTAAGGCTGCCTAGTTCGCCTTATAGGAAGCGCCGGCCCTGAATGTAGCAACTATATGACATAGGCTTCTACAGAAATGCATGCCAGCATGTCTGTCACTTGTAACACTCTAACATGTGATTCTAACAACTGGTCATGGTAAACTTTGGAATTCCAGAATTCTGAGTGACATAGACTTACCATAAAGGGAAACAGGATGTTCAGGCTTGGATGTGCCCCTTTAAAGTGAGAGTCACAGTGTCATAGAAAATTAAGCAGTAAGCATCTCCACCTTTCTGCCTAAACAAGACCAAAGTAGCACTTGATATCTCACATGCCTAGGCTACACATTGAGGTGAGAATTAGCGTACAATTTACAAAAATTGTAGCTTCAACTTCGCATAGTATTAGTCTCCACCTTTGAGGAAAACATAAATTCAAACTGAGTTCCATCTGCTCATTTAAATGTGGACTTCAGCTACTGTTCATGAAATAATTTCCCATTGAATGTACTTGGTAGAGGCACTACTACTTATATCAGTCTATGTAACAGATGATGAGGCTTGGTTTGTCAGCTACTCTAATCAATATGTACGTAAAAAATACCAGTTCACTTGGAGCAGGTAGCAACTTATTACAAAAAGATTATTCACAAAAGTGTGAACTTGGCCAAAAAAAATCTGAAAATATTGCTGAGAATGTTTCTCCTTTTTCCTTAGTGTTCTAAAGTTTGCAATTAACTGTGGGTTCACTTTTCATTCCCTACCATTTATTCTTTGTTGAATAATCTTGTCAATTAATTTTATGAATGTCTTGCTTTTTGCAAGTGAATTATTAATGTGCAGTACTATTTGCCCACTTGCAATGCTAGTAGCCAGCAAATAGATAAAAAACGGTGGTGTTAATTATATGGTGGCTAGCCAGAACTTGCTTGCCAGCTCAACATAAAAAAAAAAAAAAAGTAAATAAATGGATACAAATCCTATGGGGTTAAATATTACAACAAATTAATGTGTTTTACCCCTGTAAGCCCCCTATATCTTCTAAATGTCTAAACTTAGCGACTGGGTGGGTGGGGGGCCCTAATATCAATAATAATAAAGGGGGGACTTAATATCCCCTTGGTCACCACCCATGTGCTGTGGGTGGAGCCCAAATATTAATAATAAAGGGGAGGACCTAGTTTGTGTCCCCGGCTTTCACCACTGTTCCCTCTAAGATGTGTGTGCTTTCGCTCACACCCTGTTGGAGGGAGTGCACAGAGAGTGTGGCTTCTTGTGGCACCAGGGCTGTTTGAAGGAATTTGGGGGCCCTAAGCAAAGTGGACATGGAGGCTCCTCCAACCCACCTGCGCCTCCCCCACCCAACCCTTCCCCCCTGCCCCGCCCTCTAAATACACACACACAAACACATTCACTGACAGATACGCATACACTAGCAAACAGACAAACACACACTCACTAACAGACACACACACTAACATACAAACACACTCACACTAACAGACACACACACTAACAGACACACACACACACACTCACTCACATTAACACACTAATTTTTTTTAATTTAACCCCCCCAGCCTCCTTACCTTTGGGAATGCTGGGGGGGGGGTTCTCCCTCTCTCTGGGGTCTAGTGGGGCTGCTGGGCCTGGGCGGTCAGTCCGGCGATGCTGGCGAGGGAGCACTTTCCCCTGAGCACTCTGCTCAGCACCCTCGCACGCCGCAGAGTGATGCCAGGAGCCGGAATATGAAGTCAATTGCTTGGGGCCCCGAGCTAGCCTGTGGCCCCAAGACAACAACCATGGACGTATTAGCTGCAAGGCTAACAAGACATTTGCCCTAGGCATTTGAGGGGCGGCTTTTTTTGCTGCCCCATGGAAAGTGCCGCCCAAGGCAAATGCCTTATTTGCCTTGCGGCTAATACGTCCGTGGTCGTTGTCTTGGGGCCATAGGCCAGCTCGGGGCACCAAGCAATTGCTTGGTTTGCTTGCATTGTCGCGATGGGCCTGACCATTTTGAAGATCCTTAACTGCTTCATCTGCTGCAAGACTGATCCTGTAAGCAACCTGTATTACTTTATACTGGAATCTACTTACCTGTCTCAACTACTGAAACTCTGCATAATCCTGTAAGCAACCTGAACTATATTATACTGAAATTATTTACCAGCTTTAACTATTTCAACCCTGTATCTGTCACGATTCCGGAACCTAACACGCTAACAGGTCACAGAGAGGAAGGGTGCTATACCGGTCCTTAGAGTGGCCGGGCTAAGCACACTAAGAATGGTCAGGAGACAAGCCAAGTAAAGGGAGTCAGAAAACGGGAGAACGAGAAACAAGCCGAGGTCAAAGGAGTGGAAAAGACAGGATAATCGGAATAACGAACCAAATAATCGGTAACCAGAGAGCAACACAAGAAAACTGCACTGCAGGTATCACAAGACCACAACAGGGCACTGAGAGACAGGAAAGGTAAATATAAATACCCTTGGTTTAATTCTGATTGGATAACTTCCAATAAGAATTAACAATCACACGTGGGGGATATCTATGCCTCCCACTGTGATTGTGGTACTGTTTCTTTAACGCCGGGTCACTCATATGACCCTGACGTTTGCATAAATCAGCGACCTCCCAGCGTGCAGCGTTATACATGCTGCCGCTGGGAGGCGTGAAGGACGCAAGCGGCGAGCGGCGGAGAGGAGACGTCGCTCGCCGACAGGTAAGGGAACCCTGACATAACCCCCCCCCTCGAGGCCCGCCCAACGGGCGGGAAGCCGAAGGCCGAAGGCTTCAAAGGAAACCGCGCATGAAAGGAGCAGATCAAAGAGGGCGCAGTCAAGTCAGAGGCAGAAACCCAGGACCGCTCCTCAGGGCCGTAACCCTTCCAATCAACCAGATACTGCAACCGACCCCGAGAAAAACGAGAATCAAGCAGAGCAGCCACTTTGTACACGTCACTAGAGACAGCGCGGAGGGAATCTGGACGCCTGAGAGGACCAGAGAATCGATTACAGAGCAGGGGCTTCAAAAGGGAGGTGTGAAAAGTGTTAGGTATATGCATGGAAGGAGGCAAGGCCAGGGAGTAGGACACAGGATTGACCTTATGCAATACCTTATAGGGGCCAAAGAACCTGGGCGCGAATTTCATCGAGGGGACCCTGAGGCGGAGATTCTTAGATGACAACCAAACCCTATCACCCGGGACATAAGAAGGAGCAGCACCCCCTACAACGATCAGCAAATCTCTTCTGAGTAGCAGTCGCACGAGAAAGAGTAGCATGGACCTGATCCCACATCTTCCGTAAGGAGGTGAGGTGCTCGTCCAAAGCGGGTATTCCCTTGTCGGAGAACACGCCGGGAAGGACAGAGGGTTGAAACCCATAAGCAACCATAAAACGACTTAAGCCAGTGGACGAATGAGTCACAGTGTTCCTGGCGAATTCAGCCCAGGGAAGGAGGTGAGACCAGTTGTGAAGCAGCGTAAATATAACTCCAGAGATTGACTCGCCCGTTCGGCAGCTCCATTAGATTGTGGATGATAGGAGGAAGTAGACGACATGGAAATCCCCATCTCAGCACAAAAGCCCCTCCAAAACCGAGAGACAAATTGAGGACCCCTGTCGGATACGATATCCTGTGGTATACCATGCAAGCGGAAAACCTCTCAAATACCTGAGCCAACTGAACCGCAGAAGGTAGTCTTTTAAGTGGAATAAAGTGTGCCATTTTAGAGAACCTATCAGCCACAGTCAAAATTACTGTCATTCCATCGGATGAAGGAAGATCCACAATAAAGTCCATGGATAAGTGGGTCCATGGTTTCTTGGGTACGGATAGAGGCATTAGGAGTCCCGGGGGTTTAA
This sequence comes from Pelobates cultripes, assembly GCA_933207985.1. Taxonomy (NCBI): domain Eukaryota; kingdom Metazoa; phylum Chordata; class Amphibia; order Anura; family Pelobatidae; genus Pelobates; species Pelobates cultripes. The sequence goes on along the minus strand of OW240914.1, from coordinate 236,773,559 downwards.
CATTAGGGGACTTACACTGTGCACAAACATGACAAGCCTGTACATAATCCACTACGTCTTGCTTAAGTGAAGGCCACCAAAACTGTTGAAGGAGACCCTTGTATGTTTTGGTAACCCCTGGGTGACCAGCCGTTTTGGCGGTGTGAAATAAAGCTAACAATTTCTTTCTATCTTTTTCTTTCACGTATAATCTACCAACAGGTGTCTCAGAGGGTGCTTGGGTTTGGTATGCCTTGATACCATCAAGGAAAAGAGACGAAATAACCAAACGGGTAGCAGCTATTATTTTAGACGTGGGTACAATGGGTTCAGGAGTGGGGGCAATAGACTCCAAAGGTTCGTATTGTCGGGAGATAGCATCAGCCTTGACATTACGGTACCCAGGCCTATATGTGATAATGAATTGAAAGTGTGAAAGAAATAAGGACCATCTGGCTTGACGAGAGGACAACCTTTTAGCATCACCTATATAGGATAGATTCTTATGATCAGTTATAGCCAGGATTTTGTGTCTAGCTCCTTCTAATAAGTACCTCCACTCTTTAAAAGCCATCACAATAGCTAATAGTTCCCTGTTCCCGACGTCGTAATTCTTTTCCGAATCAGACAGTTTTTTAGAAAAGTAACAACAGGGATGGAGGGGTTCGTTATAGGATAGTATTTGTGATAATACAACTCCTACACCTGATTCTGAAGCATCTACTTCCATTATAAAGGGAAGGGAAGGATCAGGATGGTGTAACACAGGGGCAGTGGTAAATGCCTTTTTGAGAGTTTTGAAGGCTTTAATGGCTTCAGGAGTCCAAACCCTGGGGTGCAAACCCTTTTTAGTCAGTTTCATAATAGGAGAAATGACTGATGAAAAGTTTTTAATAAACCTGCGATAATAATTGGCAAAGCCTATAAATCGCTCTATTGCCTTAAGGCCTTGAGGAAGAGGCCAAGACAATATGGCTTCTAATTTTGAAGGATCCATGCTGAACCCCTGTTCAGAAATGATGTACCCTAGGAATTGTACTTATTTCTGGTCAAATAAACATTTCTCCAATTTACAATAAAGACCGTTCTGTAGCAATCTCTTGAGTACCTTCCTCACATGGGCATGATGTGACTCCAAATCAGGAGAATATACAAGTATATCATCGCGATAAACCACGGCACAGACATGCAGTAAATCTCTAAGGACATCATTTATGAGGTCCTGAAAGACAGCAGGAGCATTACACAGTCCAAAAGGCATGACTAGATACTCGTAATGCCCACTGCGTGTATTGAACGCTGTCTTCCATTCATCATTTTCTTTTATACGAACCAAGTTGTAAGCCCCCCTGAGGTCTAGTTTAGTAAAATATCTAGAACCTTTAACACGGTCAAACAACTCAGTAATGAGAGGGATAGGATAAGAGTTTTTAACTGTTATATTATTCAGGCCCCTATAGTCTATACATGGCCTCAAATCGCCCTCTTTCTTGGCAACAAAAAAGAAACCAGCGCCAGCCGGAGAGGAGGACCTTCTGATAAAACCTTTACGTAAGGATTCCTGTATGTACTCCTCCATGACCTGGTTTTCTTTCTCAGAAAGCGGATAGACCTTACCCCTAGGAGGCATCGTTCCAGGTAACAGGTTTATGGCACAATCATAATCCCAGTGTGGGGGTAGTTTATCAGCTTCCCTTTTTTCAAAGACCAATGCGAGGTCTGCATACACAGGAGGGACAGAAACAGAAAGTGGTTTAGCTGTAGGCACATTAAGTAAATAAACGGGCCATACAGTCTTGCTGACAAGATTGCCCCCAGGAGAGTATACCTAGACAACCCCAATCAAGTACCGGGTTATGCTTAACTAACCAGGGGAAGCCCAGAATGATGGAAGCTGTAGGGGAGTCAATTATTTGGAAGGTTATCCTTTCTTTGTGTAAGGCACCCACGACCATAACCATTTCTTGGGTTTCATGGGTCACCAGAGGTTTATCAAGTGGTCTACCCTCTATGGCCTCAACGGCCAAGGGTGTGGCCTTTTGGATCAGATTCAAGGCTGCGGTTTTAGCAAAGTTCTCATCCATAAAGTTGTCTGCAGCACCTGAATCGATCAAGGCTTTAGTTGTTATCGTGGTTTGATTGACCAAAAGAGTAACCGTAATAAATGGTCTGGAGATGGACACGTGAGGGGAAAAAACCATAACACCCGAGGCCGACCCCTCTCTAGGCCTTAGGTGCTGAAGTTTCCCTGCAAACTAGGACAGTTTCTTCGGAGGTGCCCCCTCTTACCACAATAAAGGCACAAGCCCTCCCTTCTGCGGTACGTTCTTTCAGCTTCAGATAAGCCTACAGCACCTAATTTCATGGGTTCGGGAGGTGGTTGATTAGGGGGAGGTAATGCTAGTAATGCAGTACTGGGTAAAGCAGGTAACCCCTGTGTATTCATCCTTCTTTGACTACACTTCTCTCTAATACGGTTGTCAATAAGAATGATATAATCTATTACATCATCCAGAAGATCAGGCAATTCCCTGGATGCTATTTCATCTAATATGTAAGCAGCCAAACCCTCAGGAAAAGCTGTTACGAGAGCGTCGTTATTCCAAACCACTTCAGCTGCCAGAGTGCGGAATTCAATGGTATAATCCGCTACAGATTACCCTTTCGGACCCGGCTGGGTTGATCAAATGTACGTTTAAAAGCTGTTAAAAAGTCTGCAAAGGACATTGGGGACGTATTCTCCCACATGGGATTAGCCCATGCTAGAGCTTTCCCGGACAAATGGTTGATCAAAAAAGCAATTTTGGTTCTGTCAGTGGGGTAGGAACGAGGATTCATCACCAAATGAATATCAATTTGGTTGAGGAAACCACGGCACAATGCTGGATCACCACTATAGCGCTGAGGTGGCGTCATGTGAACCACGTGAGCAGGAGCGGGTACTGGATCAGGAATGGGTTCTGGCACAGCAGCAACAGCTTCTTGAACGGCAGGTTGCAAGTGGGCAGTACGAGCCAATATGGTTTGTAAAGCCTGAGCAAACTGATCCATACGGTGGTCTAAACCATCCATTCTAGCCTCCTGATTTACTAACAACTGTGGGATATCAGCAGGTTCCATGGTGGCCCTGTTGTAATGTCACGATTCTGGAACCTAACATGTTAACAGGTCACAGAGAGGAAGGGTGCTATACCGGTCCTTAGAGTGGCCGGGCTAAGCACACTAAGAATGGTCAGGAGACAAGCCAAGTAAAGGGAGCCAGAAAACGGGAGAACAAGAAACAAGCCGAGGTCAAAGGAGTGGCGAAGACAGAATAATCGGAATAACGAGCCAATTAATTGGTAACCAGAGAGCAACACGAGAAAACTGCACTACAGGTATCACAAGACCACAACAGGGCACTGAGAGACAGGAAAGGTAAGTATAAATACCCTTGGTTTAATTCTGATTGGATAACTTCCAATCAGAATTAACAATCACACGTGGGGGATATCTATGCCTCCCACTGTGATTGTGGTACTGTTTCTTTAACGGCGGGTCACTCAAGTGACCCTGGCGTTTGCATAAATCACCTCCCAGCATGCAGCGTTATACATGCTGCCACTGGGAGGCGTGAAGGACGCAAGCGGCAAGCGGCGGAGAGGAGACGCCGCTCGCCGACAGGTAAGGGAAGGGGAGACCGCGGGCGGTGATGGACTGAGGGTGAGTGCTGCAAGTGGCGTGCAGCCTCCCCTCCTAGCCGCCCGCGGACCCCTGACAGTATCATCCTGAACCTGACTGCAGTGTGACATTCCACAAACTACTAATCTCCTTGGAATCACTTCAAACCTACTTGTATATAAAAGAGTTTAATTCATTTACTTTCAAGATATCCCAATTGTGGCATATTGCCTTTATTCTGTTTTTTTCTTACAAAGTATCCTGTTTGTGGCAGATTGCCTTAATTCTTTATTTTAAGTAAATTGTTATGTCTAAAAAAACAAATAAAGTTTCAACCAATAACCCTGGCAATCGTCTCCTCTCTGACCTGCTCAGGAACATGACAGGGATAGCGCATAGACAGATAATTGATAAATGTAGACAAGTGATTATTATAGCGATTATGATCGTTTGCATCCTGTTGACGGCATGGTTCGACAAAGTATTTCAAGTCTTTACAGTCTCTCATTTATTTACCCCTTAGAGGACACAAGTGCTGAAGTGTGCTGAAAACGTTGCATGGAGGTTGGTGTTGCTCGAGCAACTTGTGCCTACTCTAGCTTGTGCCTACTCCAGCATCAGCATTGTCCGTATGAGCCTGAACAGTTCCGCTTTCCCGGCCATTGCTGTGAAAGAAACGTTGTGTCTGCGTAGCTCAGCCGTAATACGAGGAATGGTCCATGACCAGTGGCGGGTTGGGATGGGGGGCAGAGAGGCAATTGCCCCCCAGGCCGCCCTAAATCCAGGACCCGCGCCACCTATAGGTGAAGTAGGCGCCGGCCTAGAGCACACATGCTATGCTTCTACATGTGCCGTGGCAACATCCAAGCCGCACAGCACTGAAGACAAAGGCACTGCTGCTCTGAAAAGAGCGACTGAGCTGCCCGGCGCTGTGTCACACCACTCGCCGCAGCTATATTAGAGCGTTGCCGTGGAAGGGGCTGCATTTCCCACTGGACCACCAGGGAGCCGGATTCCCCCTCCCTGGCCAAGGTAAGCCTCACGTAAGGGGGAAAAATATTAAAAACTTTGTGTTTATATAAATATATATATATATATAAATATATATATATTTATTTTTTTAAACAATCCCCTAAAGTTCTAAGCTCCCACTGGTGTCCCTAACACCCCACTATAGGTCCTAACCCCCCTCTACTTCCACAAACCCCCACTAGAAGTTCTAACCCCACACTATTTCCACTAACCCCTCAATACAGCCCCTGCCCCCTAATACAGTTCGTGTCCCCCCCACTGCAAGTCCTAACCCCCCACTACAGCCCCTGTCCCTCACTACAGGTCCTAACCACCACAATACTGTCCCTAACATACCACTTATGCCCCTGTCCCCCCCACTACAGCCCCAATCCCTGACTGCTGCCTTTAAACCTTCACTACAGCGCCTTACTCCCCCACCCCACAGCTACATTGGGCTGTGGGAGAGCTAACTTGAATCTATGAAATCTATGAAATGGAAATTTTACTACTTCCCACATAAATTTTCTACACATCACATATTGCCACACATAACACTCACAGCAGCCCAAATGTATCACTCACAGCTACTCACACTGCTGCACATACCACTCACAGCTACCCACACGCAGATACTCACAGCTACACACATAAAAAAACAGCCTTATACATCACGCACAGTAAGCCACAATATATACTTCACACATAGCCACAACACTTTCATCCATCCTACACAACACACACACACACCATATCCACTAAACATTCTAATAAATATTCACTTACCTAACAATAAAAAATAGCACAAGGAAAGAATTTCCTGGTGCACACCCTAATAAAATGGGCTGCGCATGCATGTGGCGACTTTATTGGAGTCTGGGCAAATGAGCTGCCCAGGCAGACCCAGCAAAGAGCATTAATACTGGCCAGTCGCCCAGACAGCTGTAGAAGCAGTCCCTCAGGGATGGGGCATATGTGATGTTATAACATGGGCCAATCATGTGGGTCAGACATTGTGATGTCAAATATTTATTTTGCCTAGGGCAGCAAAAATCCCTGCCTAAATCATGTTAAAATGGCCGATGTGTCTGCCTGCTTGCCTGCCAAGGAGGCACAGGCAGGATCTTTTGGAGGCTCTCTAATTAGGTGATTTAGGCAGCCGCCTAAGGCCTCGTGTTAAAAGGGGGCTCACGGTTACCTGAACCGTGTAATCAGAGAGCTGCAGTGCTTCACCAATATTAACTTACTGCCGGCAGTCTTTCCCAGTACAAAAATATCATTTAAGCCTTCCATGCCACTGTATCGGCGATACTAATAAAAGATGAAACCCCTCACAGGGGTTCCATCAATGCTGCAGCCCTCTCCTCCTGCGCGCTAAACCTTCTGACAATTGGCCAATCCGCGTCTTGTTGCTACGTGCATAGTGCTGATTGCCAGCCAATTGCGATGCATGCTATGACGCTGATGACTATTTGCTATTACAATTAAATTATGTTAAACCACATTGTATCATATTTGTCTTGCTTCATAACATCAATATCTGTTATAAAACCCGGAAAAGGTGTGCATGGATGGTGAGCTGATTCGGTGGTGCAATAGGCCATTTGACCCTCAGGCCTACGGCTGCCAGCCCTCCTCTGTCCATGACCTGATAGAAATTGATAGGAGTCACTTTTTCATGTAGGTGTAGTGGACCAGACTGGAGTACTAGGGATTGACATGTCTGATCTGAGACATACTGCAATATATTAATAATTAGATTGGATCAGGATTGTTTTACTGGCTGGATAGCTAGTGCCCAGTGGTGAAGCAATTCACTAAGTTGGTGACAGGTGAGGCCCTGCTGGTTGCCAAGTGGCTTGAGAGGCTCTAGCTATGCTTTGACGCGAGGGGATTCATGGCCACCGAAGGAACGTTGTGGCGGGATGTTGGCCTCTCGTGACATTTAAATCATGAGATAATAAGATAGATTGGGTGTGACAAGTGAGGACCTCTCTATGCCACTGTGCGTGGCGGCTAACTATGTTTTGGCTTGTGGGGCTTAATACTGAGTTTACATAGCCGGGTAACCCCTCCCACAACTTCAGGCTACGCCTTCCAATTTGTAGTCGGGGACAAAAGCCGTATACATGATAAGTTAGATATATGAGCAAGTCGGTTGTGGTGTGCCGAAACCGACGTATCAGGTAGGCCTGTAATAAAAGAGGGCAAAATGTTGAATAAGATACCTTATTACACATCTTTATGTTGCAAGATTCGTAAAGGCTTGTCCTACTCAACTCTAGCTCTGGTTGTGGTACGTATCTAGTAATATACTGTGGATTTCCAGCGTCCTAATGTTTATGATGTGAGCAGGGACATTTGTCTGGAAGCAGCTGATGCTGCCCTGATTCTGGAGGAATGTCTCAAAAAGGCATTGGGGTTGAATCCCCGCCTAGTTAAGAGGGTTCTGAGGTACATTATGAATTTAGCTGTAGTGAGTGGTTTGCCCTGCAGTTAAATAGGGGCATATGAGATTTGGTCCAGTGAGTGATAACCTGTAAAGGTCTGACATTTTGATCGGCACCTTATTGTCCGTAGGATAGTCCTTATGTCCCTATGTATTACATATGGTAAGAGGATGTTAACTGTTTAGTACTAGGAAAGGCACTTAAGATAAGGTGTATTCCAGCCAGGTAAGTTTTGTAGTGTTAAGAGAGATTTTTTAAATTGTGTGAGCAAAAAGGAGAGGAGTGTCGCAATGGCGACTAGTGAACGAATATCGGTATTATGGTAATCGGTGGTAAACTTGTTGTAAAGGTGAAATCTCTATTGTATACTCGTGATGTATAATCAGAGAGGGCAGCTCAATCCAGAAATCTGCCAAATGCCATGAGGCAAATTAGTGCAGTATTAAGCCATGGAACGTGGGTATAGCCAGCTGCTTTATTGCCAGAGAAGCACTTGACAGGTTCCCCTATCCACTCATACCTCCCTAGGCCTTGTAGGCGGCCACTATGGGGTAGATTCCAAGGAAATGTTGATGAGGAATGGATCGTTTTTTGGTTTTTTTGTTTGTTTTTTCCAAGAGTCTCAACTGGCCAGGCATCTCAGAACCAAAAGTCACCAAATTGGCTGTGAAATCAATGTGTGCGGACGCATTGGTCCATGTAACTGGGAAATGATGAGAAATGTACCTGAGCCATATGTGTAGGTCTGCTTACAACTAGTGCCAGAATGCAACTGTCGGTGGGAAGAAGACTCAGCGGTCGGGAAATAAATGTGCAGAATAATTCTCATGGCGAACTTCAAAGTGCCCAGTAGGACTGTAGATTCATTCTCGCCCCCACTCCCCCCCACGTGTTCTTCAGAAGGAAAGGTTCCCAGGATTCCGATGCGCTGTACCTTCTCTGTAGGTGGACATGTTCTGTAGCGTATTAGTGTCAAGATGAATGCCTAAGAAGGTCAGTTAGTGAAAGTGGAACCCATAGTGAGGAAAAGTGCCATCGCCTTGTGAATACTAACCAGAGCAGAGTGAGGGCATTCAGAGCGGAGTGAGGAAGTTATCTAAGATAACGGGTGACTGCAGGACATTCGCTAATATTGAGTGTTAGTCAACATAGTGTGTTAGCAAATAAGACAAACAGCTTGGGGTTACTCTTAGCTCTAAAAGTTACACGTGTGGCAAAGTCATGACATTCCCTCCATAAAATGCCACGAACATGCCCTCGGGATGGCTGAATAGGTAGAAGCTTGGAGGCATAGGAAATGTCTGTCTTGCCCACCCAAGCTCCGGTCAACCCCTTTGGCATAGTGCTGGAAGAATTCCTTAGAGGAAATCAATGAGTTGAGGCTAGGGGTGATTATCAAATACCTTTTTAAGCAACGTGATTGTGTTGCGGACTGAAGGTTCTGACACTCGTGAATACCGGACAGGAGTGTGACCAGACCTGTGTGGAACTGGTGTGTGGAAACCTTAATGTAGAAGTCGACTGAGTGACGGAAAGGGTGTGCTTAGAGGTAAAACTCCAGGTTGTCGATGCAAACCTTCTCTATGGTGAGGAGAAGTAGAGCCACTTACATCATGAAAGACTGAAGGTTAGGATGAATTCTGGGATAGTGAGTTTCTGATTGAGTCTGGGATTCTGGTGTATAGAACGACGTACAGATCATTGTAGTAGTAAGACTTGTACTCTAAGACATCGTGGGAGGCAATCAGTAAAGAGACTAAAATTAACCTTTCCAGATGTCTTTGCGTATGGTCAGGGACACAAAGAATGAGGGAGTAATAATGTAAACCGATGTGCTAGGGACAGGATTTGAAAGGATAACATAACCATGAGAGGGATTTGGGAGTCCTGTGGCTGGGATGTGTGTCAGTGCCTGTGGAGATTCCAGTCACTGTAGTCCATTGTTGATGTTATGTATGGAGGCAAGTAGAGTGGATATCAACTATTTGACTTAATGTGATTTGGCCTAGTGGGCAGGGGCCACTGAAAGGTGTGGCAAGAACGTTGGCCTCTGGGGCACTGTAAAAAGAGTCAATATAAGAGGCCATGCTGGGTGAGGCCCTAACTCGTAACCTGGAGAGGTTGATGTGAGGTGTTAGCTATGTGTTGGGCCAAGGGGCGTATACGTCCATATGTGGATGAAGATGGGTGTTGGCCTCACAGAATTGATAATGATGTGGCTAGTTACTGGCATAGCTGGGAACCAGGCCGCCAGTTGATATACCGGATCCGAGAATGGTAGTAGTAGCGAGGTGGGTAAACATACCTTGCTTGGGGTAGAATGTGGTTTCCTTGCCAGAGGAATGAGATATTGGAGAACCTAAAGGGAAATGATGGTGGGAGGCAAGTTGGAACTGGAATTGGGCTTGACTTACTGTGAACTAAATATGTCTGTATAATCGGGGTGGTTGTTCTTGAGGCTGGTATATGAATAGGTAACCTGAGGACATAGTTGTTAGAATCCTGACCCTACGATGGTGGGTACAAGATTCATAGGACATATATCAAATATCCCTATAAGTGAGTAGGATGAGGATCCTAGGCCACTACCAGAGTGGGGAGTGTTTAACCAATACTGTGACACTAATGGGGGATAGGCAGAGTCATGAGTGACCGCTAATTGGTCCTGTGACTTCTGTAGCTAAAATACAAATAGGGGGATATGGAATACCAAGCTATGAGGGCAGTTTTGAGCTATCCCGGTAGGACTTAGAATATTTAATTATGGTCGTGCCAGCATGGGAAGGGGGGGTGTATGTGTGAGGAATTAAGGATCCCCGGGCGTGGGCCTGTGTACGGCCTGGGGGAGGAATTGCGTGCCAGCGTTGGCTGATGTAACATAGAACAGTTAGAGTGGAGTTGCTGTAGGTTTGGTGAAACTATGCCTGAATAGCAAGGGTCGGTTAGGATGATATACTTGCTTGAGTAAAATATAGCAGCGATGAGTAAATAACCTTTTGCATAATACGTGATTATTTTGACGTAGAGTCATAGGGAACATATGATGGTATGGTAAAGACTGGTACACTAGGGTTTTTCCCAGGGAACATGACAATACATAAACTGAACGTAGGAGTGTGGCGTGTTACAAAAAAGGTTTAGCTAATAGGTGGTCGTCCGCCAAATAAGTAATATACCTATCATGGGAGAAAGTATACAGATTGGCTATAACACATGGTAACAAATGTGAACGTGATGACTGCCTCAGAACAGTACCAAGTCCATGAGTGATAAAATAAGACATATGCGATATATGATGGCAATGCAATATACGTAGTGAATATTAAACGCTTACCAGAGCTGAATTAGTAATGGGAAACTGACAATATCTGTGCACAATTGTAAATAATAACAAGAAACATAGCAAACATAACCGAACTACAGGGGGCATATAAGGATAACTAGTAGCAGGCTAAATACTTTCAAAAAAGAACCTGGAACATTTCATGTATCAGGGAACAGTGTGAAACTAACAAATTGGTACTATGATTGTGGTGGCCGCTAGATGGAAGCATGTAACTGACATAGACTGGAGACTAGTTCGGTAGAAATTTGAAGAAAATAAACTAGCGAATAGGAATGGAACAAAGAGCAGGCAGGAGTAGGTGAACTGACTTAAGTCCTGAATGGGAAAAAAGTCCAGAATGGACGGTATGTAAGAACGTAAACATGTGAACAATTGTGTGTTCATGGATTTGGCCCGTACAAGCAGACTCATGGTTCGTGGGTTTGACTAGTACAGGAAACAAACGACTTGACCCGGAAGCTTGTGGTGAGGTGAGAGGTCAGCTATGCGGCTGGAAAGTACCCAGACTTGGTGGACACAGAGGTTTGGTCCAGGAAAAGGCCCGGGAAGCTGGTAAGGGGTCTCATAGCGCTGGCTGGAACGAACGGCAGTTCTGGAGAGGAGGTGAGTAGTATCTGACTGCGTGTGGCTGGAACAGCGTGATGGGAGTTGTTGGAGCAGGGAGAACTTGGTCCGATCGGCGTGGGAGTCTCGGATCACAAGTGGCTGGAACCGCATGATGGGAGATGTTGGAGCAGGGAGAAGTTGGTCCGATCATCGTAGGACTCTCTGACCGCATGTGGCTGGAACAGCGTGATGGGAGTTGTTGGAGCAGGGAGAACTTGGTCCAATCGTCGTGGGAGTCTCTGACCGCATATGGCTTGGAACAGCATGATGGGAGTTGTTGGAGCAGGGAGAACTTGGACCAATCGGCATGGGAGTCTCTGACCGCATGTGGCTGGAACAGCAGGATGGGAGTTGTTGGAGCAGGGAAAAACTTGGTCCGATCGGCGTGGAAGCCACAGTAGGCCCAGACCAGCTTGTTTGGAGTTTTAGGCAGTCTGTGTTGATGACCTTTGAACCGGAAGTAGAAATGAACCAGGCAGCATCAGCCCTGTGGTGTAGGGGGCCTGAGTTTAAATAGCTGGGTAACCCCTCCCACAACTTCAGGCTCCGCCTTCCAATATATATAATAGATATACACACATATGTTATATATATATATATATATATATACTTATAATTACAATAATAAATAAATAAAATAAATAAAATAATAAAATAAAATATTGAAACAAAATGTAATATAAATTATATATTCATATGTAATTTCATTCTAACTGTATTTTGTTATTAATATATATATATATATTGGTAACAAAATACACTTAGAATGACATTCTATATATATTTATCTAAATATAAAATACAAATAACCGCAAATATAGATATAGAGATATATATATAGATAAATACATATAATTACATAAAAGATTACATTAGTATACACGTAGAATATAAATACCTATAAATGCATATATATTAAAATTCTACATGTATATTTAAGTAATCTTTTAACATAATTATGTGATTTGATTAATTAAAATTTGATTGACATGCCTGACAACACAGAGACAAAGTGCAGAGAATTGAATTCGCAAGCACTATATTTGACCCTGTAACTCTCCAAGACACCATAAAACCTGTACATAGGGAGTACTTACTTGGGAGACTTCGCTGAACTCAAATAATAGTGTTTCAAACTGGTAAATTATATTACAACGATGATATTTTAAGTAAAAGTGAAGTTTTTTGCATTTTTTACACACGAACTGCACTTTTATGGACTATATTATTGTTGTAATATGTTTTACTGTTTTAACCTCTTAAGGACAGAGATTCAGAAGCTTGTCTTTCACTTAATGACAACAGCATTTTTTCATTTTTTGCTGTTTGCGTTCAACTGCAATTTGCATTTTACTAATTTATTGCACCGACACATGTTATATATCATTTTTTAAAGGACAGAAAGGGCTTTAATTTGATGTAACACACATATATATAAATGCTTATTTATTATAAAAAAATACAGAAAAAATGGAAAACAAATGAAAATGTTTGTGTTTTTTTTACAGTTTTTGCAATAATAATATGTGCATAATTAGTGCAGGTTAAGGAAAATAAATTCATTTAGTTGTTCTGATTTACAGAATATATAATGTGCCTGGGATTTTAAGTTTTTTTTGGTAGTTACAGGTCACAAAGCACAAGGAGTAAAATAAACTTTTAATGTGGAGCGATTTTAGAATTTTGTATGTTTGTCTTGTAAGCCATAAATTATTTTTAAAAAGTATATATTTATATAAAGTAGACATCACAGGCTATTTACCTAGGGTTATTTTGACACTTTCTACGTAGCCATTTCACCGCCAACCTCTGCTAAATATTGGAGTAAAATTGTGTTTTTTTTTATTTTTGGCACACTAACTTATAACAAAGAAATTCTCATGTGTATTTTGTAAAGTTGGTGTATGCTATTCCTGTACAAAGTTTTATTTTGTGTTCAGTTACATCTGCTGAGTAAAATGACACCCCCATTGTATGTCTTTGGCACTATTTCGTGAAGTTACAGTGCCATATTGGAGGCTTGTTCTTTTCAGTATTCACAGTAGAATTTTGAGAGATGGATTTAATGAGCATATGCTTCCATTTGGGGTATTATACCAGTTTAACTGTTCAAAAAGTCCACAAAGGCCTACCATTTGTAAAAGTAGACACTCCAGGGCATCTCATAAGGTGCATATTGTGCTTTAACATGCCCCAATTTTTTCACCAATATATGCTAAAGTATGTGATAAAAAATAATTTTGTGTGTTTTTTACATATGGATTGCATTTTGTATATTTCACATGTGCCACTAAGTTTAAACCCCCCAAATTATGCTCGGCTAAATCTTCTGAGTAAAAAGACACCCCTGATGAATGTCTTTGGCACTATTTCGTGAAGCTACAATGCCATATAGGAGACCAAGCCATATCAGTTTTTACCGAACTTTGAATTTTGACGCTGGGCCTATGTGCAATTTCCAAGCATCTTAGCAGGGTATAACCCACAGAGGCCTACCATTTCTTAAAGTAGACACCCCAGGGTATTTCAAAAGGTATATTTTGAACCTTAGTGTGGGATCATTTTTCCGCTAGCTTGTACCAAGTGTAGTGGTAATAAGTGTTTTTTCTGCCTTTTTGACACACAAAGTGAGTTTGCACAGTATATTTTGCAAACCTTATGTGTGCTACCAGTGTATAATACTTCATATGTTGCTCAGCTATGTCAGCTGAGTACAGCAATACCCCCGAATGTACCTTTGCCAGGTATATGTGGACATCGGAGGAGCACATTTGGGACACAGCCATTCCAGTTTTTTTCAAACTTTACATTTTTACGCTGTGCCCATGTCCCATTATAGAGTATTTTACCAGGCTATATAATCCAAATACCCTATAAAGCCATACGATTTCTTAAAGAAGACATCCCAGGGTATTTCAAAAGGTATATTTTGAACCTTAGCGTGGGATAATTTTTCCGCTAGCTTGTACCAAGTGTAGTGGTAATAAGTGTTTTTTTCTGCCTTTTTGACACACAAAGTGAGTTTGCACAGTATATTTTGCAAACCTTATGTGTGCTCTGACTGTATAAAAGCTTAGATTTAACATTTTTCTAAGCTTTTTTTTACCGTTAACCCCTAACTAGCAGTAAGCAGCACTAACAGTAAATTCCCCATTTTCCCATAATTCCCACCCACCCCAGCTAGCAAAATATATAATTATAAAATATTTAAATTAATTACATAAATTGAACCTGAGGGTTAAAAAATTGAGGGTTAAAAAATAAATAAAAGTTAATCCTCAGGGGTTAAAAAAAATTTAGTCCATCACTCGTCATTATGGCAATCCCCTGAGTGACGGACCTCGTCCATCACTCGTCGTTAAGAGGTTAAAACACTAATATTTGTGTTTAGTCAAGTCTCCTGAGAATAACAGAAAAATATGTATTTTGATTACTCTAGGCAGTAATCGACCGATAGGGAAGGGGTTAATTTTTATTTGGACTGGGTAAAGTGGGGTGTTTTTTTTTTTTTTTTACTTAAACGTTATTAAAACTTTTTTTTTAGCTTAATTTTTAACTTTTTAAAGTTTATTTTAAAACTTTTTTTAACGTTAACCCCTAGTTAGCCTAACACCAAATCCCCCAATTCCCCACTAACTTCCACCCACCCCAGCTAGCTAAATATATAATTTTAAAATATTTAAATTAATTAATTAAATAAATTTAACCCTTGAGGGTTAAAAAAAAATCAGATGACAGTAAAATGTAATCCCTGCCAACAGTGATCAATTGGCAGGGAAGGGGTTCATTTTTTATTAAAATGGGCAAAGGGGGGTGGGATTTTAAATTAACCATTTTTTTTTTTTTTTTACACAGGGGGCAGGATCATCACTGTTCCGGCTCCCTGCACTTCACACAGAACCAGGAAGTGCAGGGAGGCAGAAGGTGAGTATATGCAGCACATGTGCTCACTCTGACAGCCTGCAAGCCCTCTTGGGCTGGTGAGGAGATCAAAGATCTTCCTCACTGGCCTGCAGGCGCTTCGTTCCAGCAGAGGAAGGGAAGGGCCTGAGGGGCTCTGTGTTCCTCCTGCGAGCAGGCGGGGTCAGAGCGTTGCCGTGTGTTACAATGACAACGCTCCAATACAGTGCTGCGCTCGCAGGAGGACAGGAGTGTCAGCCTGCAGCCAGAGGAGCTGCAGGCTAAAGTGAACATGCCACCACTGGACCAACAGGGCTTGCATCATTATTTCCCCCTGCCCTGGTAAAAGGTAAGAAGTAAGGAGGGGGAGACATTAACATAGATTTTTACATCTCACCCACCCACACAAAGCATAGGCCTTATAGACCCTTCACACACAAACACACACTACACCCTTTACACACACTGGCCCCTCACACAGACTACCGCCTCACACACACACTACACCCCTCCCACTCACTGACTCCTTCACACATGTTTTGCCACTCTCACACACGCACAGCGCCTCACATTCTGCACCCTTCACTCACGTACAGCACCTCTCATCCACATACAGCACCCCCACACATAAACACACACACAGCACCATTCACACACACAGCACCTCACAGACACACATATAAAAAAAGATACAAAAGAGGGCGGTAGGTAATAAAAGGTTGACTACCCTTGCTCTAGACCTTCAGTCTCACGTAAACACCTTCATGGATATTCTATGCTTTAATTCAGTTTAGGAAAAAAAAAATCCCTTAAATTCTCAAATAGCTGTCTAAATACCAAGATATGCTCAGTAGCTAATGATTGGTAATTAAGCATGCCACATTAACTCCACAGGATACAAATGTAACGATATCAGAACTAACACAAAAAGTAGCAATCTCCACCTTTGTGTTTGTAAGCCCTCATGGAAATGTATATAACACGGGCTACAACAAAGCCAAGTGTAATCATCCAGAGGCAAAAGTCAAAACACAAAGGAATAGTGAGAGATATGCTAAACAGTGAGAAATAAGCACAGGAAAAATATATAAAGTGAAGGGTATATATACAAGGAGATAGGTGATAGGGATATATAGAAATGACTCCACCTCTCTATATATACTAGAGGTATCTGGTAAAGGTGTCCCTAGTCTCTAGACCCTAAATCTCCTGTAAACACCTTCATGGGTGTTCTATGCTTATACTCCGTCTAGGGTAATTCCCTCAAGTTCTCAATCGCTGTCTAAGTACTAAAGGCAAAAAAAATTAAAAAAATACTTAAAATAAATAAAGTGCGTGCATAGTGATAAGGTGCTCCATAACAGAGGGACCCTTGAAAAAACCCTTTGAATACCAATTAACCCTGGACTTTATTTGCATTAACTTTTCTGTACCACTGTATCCTCTGTTAACCAATCACATAATAAAATCATCTATTATAACAGCACACTTGAAAATTAAAAGTCAATAAAATACTGTACCTACATACCTCAAATCTGTTGGGGTTTTTGCATGCCAAACAGGATGATATACATGTGGTGATATTAACTGCTCTGGGTCCAATGCTTCTGTCCCCTCTTATTCCAATCAAAAGCCTGGAATGCTCAACATCACTTAGATTATATATACAGCCAGAGCAACTCTTTCAGGCTTTTATTTAGGCAAGACTGAAGAGAAGGTGATAAATAGATAGGTACTGTTCACCTTCTCGTCTGCTGATGATACATCTGTACGTGGAGGTCAAAGATGACATTGACCTGATATCCTTAAGGGCTGATGCCATCTCAGGGAACTCCAGAATGCTCAGTGCCTTACTTTGTGCTATATGCATTATTATAGTCATCTAAGGGCATCAAGTACATCACAATCATGCTTCTCCAGGTCCTGGGTCCTAAGGCTCTCACAGCATGAAAATCCAAAATCCACAAGTACATGCACAAAAACCCCAAAAACAAAGGTTTTGGACAAATTAATGTTATGGGTGCTGAAGACAAATAAGCATGTTAGTGTCATCAGTGTAATCTCTAGTCCATGGCATACTGGTGAACTCTGATGTCTAGCTGAGTAATACAATAAATATTTCCTCAATTACATTCCCATTTTCTCCCTTTTTCCAGCTTTAGGAATGGTACATTGATTGTTGTTTGACCACTAGATAAATGTTCACCTACACTGTAAGTAACATGTCAATAATTATATCATAATTACTATAAAAAGTAGCATGTGTTCTGTTCTGTTTTTGTAATTCTAAGATGATACCAAGTTCCTATTTCTGAGATTTGTAGAGTTATATAATATATCAAATTTTTCATATCATTGAGTCCTATCATTTCACTGGTTTTTGGGTTCATTCAATATTTCTGATCAACATACACACCATCTCATTCGATTATATTACTTTAATGAAAATGGTGTAATCCAAACGCTGTCATCTTCTGGAGACCAGCATTGCTATTTTCCTTTTGGTAAGTGATCACTTCCTAAGTATGCTCTTATACACTATATTTTCTATATAAAAGGAATTGTCCTGTACTGCCATCCAGTGGTCATTAGTTATATAATGCTGTAACTCTGCAGCAACATGTTTGTCTCTCTTCCTATTGAGATAGTTGACATCATTTTAGTTCTATTAGGTCAAAATCTTCCAGAGTTGTACTCCAGGGATACTTTTCTAAATGGGGATTACCCCTAATCAATTGATATAAAAATTAAAAGACCACATATAGGACTAATAAATGCTACTGAAACTCAACTATTATCAAATATTTAAAAATATATATAATATTTCTAAATATCTGAAAATAAACAAATAATTAAGATATTTAAATAGCAGTATGAGGTAATGGAAGTCTCATAGTGCTTTCATAACAGTTTAATGCCAGAGTAGATATATTATGACATATTATCTTTAGAAAATGTAGCGATAAAGAAAAACAAAATATCTGGTTACAAATGTAACATATTATATCAGCTCCCTAGTGTGCTTCCATTTTTCCATACTGGACACACAAACATGTGTTACAATGTAACTGCTTCCTCATAATGAAACATATTAACTAAGAGTTTCCCACACAAATCGCTGTGAGGTAGAAAACCAGTCATCTAGTCTTCAGACCTATATAGAAATTAGCTGACCGAGACACACTAGATTTGGTGTTCAGTATAGCACTTGAGTAATCAAATAGTCTTAGGCTGGCCACTAAGAGAAGCCTAAAAGGTACAAATGCACAAATTAAAGTTGAGACTAGTATAAATTTGTAGATTACACAGATATGCAATATATAGACATGGAATAACACCGATAGTTCTTATAAACAACAATATTTGTTCAAAGTACCCTGATATTTCAAGATAAATCGGTGTATTTTGGGGCATTGCACAAGATGTCATAGCAACTAATTTTAGAACTTGTAATCATGACACCTCGAAGTGGGAAACACAGAGAACAAAATACCTGGGGATACAGAAAACCAACAAGGCAGAGACAGAACACAAGACATTGTACAGTTGATGGAGATATGGGGATTCAATTCCACCATATGGTCATATTGTGTTGTCCTCTACTACTTCACAGTACCCCAATATCGGTATTCTATTTCTGTAAGAAGGGCCCCTAATCTCAGGAATCTGTTACTTCATAGTTATCAGGACCTGGAAATCAAACAATCTTCATGTTTGTTTTTTTTAAATAAAAAAGGGATCAATGGATGTAGTAGCTACTCTGTGTGGCAGTTTATCCTCCCTCCAAACAATTGCACTGTACTGTAGCCAAACAGGTTTTTCATGTCAACTATTTGATTAATTGCAATTACATCCATTTGATATATCTAATTACATGTAGTTATGGATTGTAATATGTCAACAAGACAAACATTTCAGAAGCAAAATACAGCATATTTATTCTATCTCTAATCCTAAAATCGAAACACCAGTTTCTAGACATGTTAGTAAGTATAATGATGGCAACACAAAACACCTAAAGTTTGAAGCTATACATAGGTATAAATTATCACCAAGAAAGGGCAATTATAACATATCTTCACATCTAATTGAATCCAAATGGATCTCTAAATGAAAGAGCAATGGTTAAAACATTAAACTAAATTACACTCTTTTTATTTTATTTTTTTATTTTAAATTTGTTTAAAATATTTCTATTGAGTTTTTCAAATATATATACATATAATGTAATAACAATAAACATATCGACAATACACATTGATAATACATGAGTTTTAACAACGAGTCTACAAAGTTACCAACAATATAATGAAAATAAAAAAATGAAAACAAATTCAAAATTTAAAAATAAATAAAAAATTTAAAAAATATGTTTGATGGATCGCCTTGCACCCCAACTGTGTGCCTCCGCCAATCAGTGCTTCCTAGTAACTCCGAGTACTTCTAAGCACTCCACCAGACACCATCAGCACCGTAGTCCCCACTTCCAGCATTACAGTTCGGCTGGGGTCTCGTCGTCCTCCACCCACCCTGGACCCAAGACCAGGATCCAGCTTCCAGTGGGCAGACCTCTCCTACTCCATAAAGCGTAGTAGGCTGCTCTTACAAGAGCAAGTGATTATAACCCAAAGGAGTATAGTGATATAGCAACCCCAGAAGAGATACAGCTGTTCCCCCCACACATGAGATGAGACTCTATGTCGAGGGTAGGCAGGAACTTGTTTAATGGCAGCCACAACTGGCCTTTTATGCAAGTCCCCATGCAAGGGGCACTCCCCCCTGAACCAGAGAGTAAAACACAGCAGAAACACCAATAATCAGTTCAGGGGTTCAGCAATTCCCTGGAAGTCATAGTTTTGGCCGACAGCACGCATGGTCCCATTCCCAAAACAATTCCATAGAATCGCGGCTAAGTGCCGCTGGGGGACCGACCGGGAACCGCGAAGTTTTCATGCCGAAAATAGTTCCAGGGCATTCGCGGCTAAGTACCCCTGAAGTCTATTTGCGGTTTTGGTCCATGCGAACGGCCACCAGGGAGCTAGATTTTGGTTCTATGGAAAGTGCCAAACCAGGGGAACCAGGGGGAATAAAATATGGGTCTTTACAGTCGCTGACCTGGCCCATAGTCTTTTGGCAGGAGGTTGTCAAGCAGGCCCCTCCAAAAGCCCATGGCGAGGTTCTGTTCGCCACATATGTATCTTAAATATCTCATAAAGAAACAAAAGAAATATACAATAGTGTAAAACAATTTTGTCTTGGGTTTTTGCTTGTGTTGTTTGTCACAAGGTTTGGGAATCCTTGTTTAGATTCACTGCTGTCTAAACACAATAATAGTAAGCACCTAATCCTCTATCTATTGCTGAGAATTTGAATGTCTATAAGTAGATAAAAAATAAACAGACACAGGCAGAGGTCAAGGGAATCACAGGTACACATAAGCGAGACATTGGTTTGGGCTGTGATGTCACAAGAGTGTACACATCATCATCATCATCATAGACTGACAATATAAAAGACCAGTGGAAGGATTCCATGTCATAAATGATATCAGAATAAGGCACCAAGGAATCTAAGGATGTGTGGGGAACATCTTGTGTACATTGGAACACTGAAATGATGTCACTGCCATGATTGCACAACACAGCAAAAGACAGGTATAACAACACTAATATCACGTATTATGGGAACAACCACAAAGACAATGTGTTCAAGTTAACACCCTCTGATGATGCAATAAGTGCAACTCCCTGTTAAAACAACACACACAAGGCTGATTTCTTGTTAAGCAACACCCCTTTGTGCCAACTTAAGTTAGAGGATCTTCAGTGACTATTATCACGGTTATGGTAACACTCCCAATCTCAATGCATTCAAGGTCACACCCTCTAATGATCATGTGAAAAGGGTAGATACAATATTTATAACTCTATGATCATGGGCACAACCAATGGTGTATTCTGGTTTTGTGCTGCCCTAGGCATGACAAAACACAGGCACCCCCCCTCCAAATATGTCTTCCTGACAGACATATGTATAAGACGCCTCACTAATACATGCACTGACATACACTCACTTACAGATACACAGTCATTGTCACACACACTGTTTAACCAACACACACTTTCACTAAAACATACACATTCACAGATATACACACTCACTCATTCACAGTGACACACATTCACCGACAGACACGCATTCACCGACAGATACAAACACACTCACTGACAAGGCAAACATGCACATTCACTGACAGAAATGCATACACACTCAGTGTCAGACACACATACTGGGACACACTCACTGACAGATACACACTGACAAACACATATACAACACTCACTGACAGACGTATGTGCACTCACTGTCAGACACACACATTGACTGACAAATACACATACACTAGCTGAAAGACACACACTATCAGTGACAGATACTCAAACACACACTGACAAGCATACATACA
The DNA here is from genome assembly GCA_933207985.1 of Pelobates cultripes. Taxonomy (NCBI): domain Eukaryota; kingdom Metazoa; phylum Chordata; class Amphibia; order Anura; family Pelobatidae; genus Pelobates; species Pelobates cultripes. The sequence continues at coordinate 236,752,141 of OW240914.1, read as the reverse complement.
CTGACAGACACGGATGCACACACTGACACACGCTGAAACATACATATACTGACAGACACATTCAGTGACAGATACACACACTGACAGACACACATACACACTCACTGACAAACACACATACACTCTCATTGACAGACACACTCTCACTGACAGACACACACTAACTCTCACCAACAGACACACACTAACACTCAGTAACAGACGCACACTAACACACTCACTAGCAGGCACACACACACTCTCACTAACAGACAGACACTCTCACTAACAGACAAACACTGACACACACACACACACACACTAACAGACACACACTAACATACTCACACTAACACACTCACTAACAGACACACACACACTAACATACACACACACAAACACATACACACACACTCACAATTTAAAATAAGAAAAAGTTCAAGTTCAATCCACCAAGCCTCCTTACCTTTAGGAGTACTGGAGTGGATTCTTCCATGTGGTCCAGTGGGGCTGCTGCTGGCTGGGCTGGCAGGCATGGACGCGCAGTTGGTAAGGTAGTACTTCAAGTACAGAGTGGAGGCGTGCGGCGAGGAAACAGTGATCTTCCCTGCTCAGCTCCCTCGTGCGCCTTTTAGTAATGCTGGGGCCGGAGTGATTAAATATTCCAGCTCCGGCATCACTGCGGTGCTCAAGAGGGAGCTAAGCAGGGAAGAGCTCAGGGGAGAGTGCTCCCTCGCATGCCCTCCTCCTGCATAAGGTAGATGCCAGCCTTGGGGAGCCCTAAAGGCCAGCTCTTGGGTCCCCCAGCACAGGAGGCTGGCAAGGCATTTGCCAGGGGGGCTTTTTTTGCCACCCCCCTGAAAGTGCAGCCCAAGGCAAATGCCTTGCCAGCCTTGCGGTATATATACCACTGCAAAACCCTATAGTCATGTCCCATATGGTACTCTTCCTGTTACCTACTGTCCTCCCCCCCCGGCCCCCACCCCTGCGCGGTGGGTGGGGGCCATAAATAACAATGGGGGGCCTACTGTCTTCCCCCCCGGCCCCCACCCTTGAGCAGTGGGTGGGGGCCATAAAGATAATGAGGGGGGGACCTACTGTTCTCCCCCCCGGCCCCCACCCATGCGCGGTGGGTGGGGGCCATAAATTATAATGGGGAGACCTACTGTCCTCCCCTCCGGCGCCCACTCCTGCGCGGTGGGTGGGGGCCATAAATTACAATGGGGGGGACCTACTGTCCTCCCCCCGGCCCCCACCCTTGAGCGGTGGGTGGGGGCCATAAAGATAATGAGGGGGGGACCTACTGTCCTCCCCCCCCGGCCCCCACCCCTGGGCGGCGGGTGGGGGCCCTAAGACAAATCCCCCCCTCTAAGGTGACTAGTGGTCCCCAAGCCCCTAGTCACCCACCCCCCCACCCAAAAAAAAGTAATCCCCTACCTACCCACCTCACCCTAAAAAATAGTGAGGGGGGAATAAAATAACTAACCTGTAAAGAAAAATTAAACTCTTCATTAAAATTTTCATTTTTCAGCCCCAAAAAAGGCCAAATAAAAAAACATCATACCCATCAAACTTAAAATAAAATAAAAAACCCGAGCGCAAAAAACAAACAAAAAAAAAACAGACGGACGGACGGACGGACGGAAAAAAAAAAACGAGCGCAAACAAAATAATCTATCTTCACCCATGGAGGGTTCCACACAGACTGAGCTCTGGGGTGGGGGTGGGGGCCAATAGGTTTTTTTTGTTTGTTTTTTACAGTGAGCAGCCACAGGCCACAGGCTGCTCACTGCTTACTAGACATGCCCCTTATCGCGGTATAGCGAGGTGGGGCAGATCCTTTACTAATACTAAGTAATATTTACTTAGTATTAGTAAATGTGGCTGAAAGACCAATTTAGGTCTTTCAGCCTTTTGTAAGATAACTCCCTAATACCATGGGAATTAGGGAGTTATCTACTAAGCTGCTGCAAGATGCAGCCACCGCAATGAATAGGATCGGAGTTTCATTTATTCGAATGAAATTCCGATCCGAACAAAGTGCCGAATTGCATTCTAAAACAAACGAACATACTGTTCTCATTGAGTTAGAACGCAATTCGGCAGTTTCGTCTAAAATGACAGGAAGCATCGTGAGAACACTGAGGTAAGGTAAGAATTATGGGAAAATTGCTCTGACCAGCGGAAATGAAGCACACTTTGCTCCTCCGCTGGTCAAAGCTGGTTAAGCGGAGGAAACCTCCATAAGGCAAAGAGACTTTGCCTTATGGAGGTTTTCTTATGATTTTAAAGAAAACTAGAAGACAGGAAGAAAAGAAGAACAGATCCTGAGAGAGGGGGAAAAGATGAAGAGATTGATGAAAGGTAAGTTCGGCATGCCAGTGCCCCTTTAAAGTCAGTTTATTTTTATCTGTAGTGAACTTCATGTTAGCCTGGCTATGTGGGGTATTTTTTAAGTAACAGCATTTTGAGTGTGACTGGGGGGAGCCACTGTGGCCTTTTAAGCCTTCATTTACTTTTGTTTTTTCTAGACAGCGACCTGTCGAGGTTGATTTATTTCTAGTGAGTTTAGTGAAGGCTTAGCTACCAGTGCTATTTTCTTTGCAACAGCTTTCCCAGCACTTTGCAAAGTAACAAGTGGCAACTTTGTTTCAATATATTTTGCTACAGTATCTTACGAGGTAATTTGTGCTTATGTGCATTGGATAGCTTCACACATTCTGGGGATACACTACCCTCTCCTCCAGACCTGCGGGTCAGTGAGGCTCACTTATTTTTGTTTTTTTCTTGTTCATTTTTTTTATTTTTTGCCCATTCAAGCAGCCTCCTGTATTCTGCTACCCTTCTTATCCATTTAGGATTGCAGAGCTTAATGGCTCCTTTTATGGGATTACATGTGGTGTGTTTTGTAGTTTGCAATTCCTAGGGTTACCCCCATCAAAGTTCCTCTGACACACTACAGGTCCCATTAATGAGACGTTGTTTTCTTTTTTGCTAAGCAGTGATCAATGCAGCAGTGGCTGAGAAAGCTTTGGCACGTGTACTCCCACAATTGATAGAGCCCCTACAGGGGCACCTCAATTTGCTGAGGATTCGGAAGCTTTGGATTCCTCCAAAAATTAGCAAACACGCCCACGGAAGGATTATTGGAAAGGTGATGCCCCAAAACCCTGTGTCCTCAAGGACAAGGCACCGGCTAAACGCCCCAAACAATAAGAATCTAGGAAGAAATGTATCCCTCTACCAGATTTGTCAGATGACGAAAACCTCCTCTTCTCCCCCACTCCCGCTGTCCATCCTGGATGAGTGGCAGGCGGATCATTCATCCTCCGAGGATACCTTGGGGCAACCCCTATTTGATCCGTGTGCTCTACGCCATCCCCGGTCATCTGATTGGTCTCTCCTGGACCACCTCACGCAATTTCTACATTACTGAATGCATAAGCCACTAGATAGAGAGGTCCGAAAGCAACTACACACGGAATGCCCTAGACTAGGCATAGGCAATCTTCGGCACTGCAAATGTTTTGGACTACACCTCTCATGATGCTTTGCCAGCATTATGTGTTAGAGCATTATTGGGGATGTAGTCCACAACACCTGGAGTGCCAAAGGTTGCCTATCCCTGCCCTAGACCATCCTTACCAGGTAAAGTGGCCATGACCCCAAACTTCAACATCATGGTGTACACTTATTTGGCAAGAACTGGCCGTGACACTCGTAAGGGTATTGAGCACAGTCTACGAATGGCCCAAGACAAATTACTGGATATTATGGGGACCCTGGCTAGAATTCTCCTTTTAGCCGATGAAGCGCTCACACAGGGTGGATCTCTGGGCATGTCATCAATCTGGGATTGGGTCTTACGTGCAATATGCCTGCTGGCCAACGCAAACCTAGCTCTTTCCACGGAATGGAAAAAAGCAGTCCTTCTCCAAATGGATGCCAAATTATCAGATCTAGGGTCGAAGGAATTAGGTCACGTGCCTTTTATGGCCAGAGATCAGGGCCTGACATTGTGCTAGACTACTCACAGGTAAGCCATGTCTCTCACTGCTATTCTATTCTCTTACATGCTTGCAAATTGCCTCAGTGTCTCGACAGTTGGAGAAGTTTGTTCATGGACACTTGGATTCTGTAGACAGTCCATGGTTATACCACTGAATTCCATTCGCCCCCCATTCAAACAGTTCTATACAGGCATTTAGAAAATGGTGGGTATTCATCTGCCTCGAGATAGCCTATAATCCAGAGATTGGTTCGCTCACCTGGACTTAAAAGATGCGTATCTGTCCGTACCGGTGAACACGTAAATCGGCTTTTTCTTCAACTCCTTTGGAAGGGAAAAGCTTGCCAATTCACTTGTCTACACTTCGGTCTCAGTTCTATCCCTTGGTGTTTCACCACATTTGCGCTCCAAAGGAATACACTGTCTTATTTATCTGGACGATTTGTTGCTCTTCTGTGACAACATCTTCAGACTGAGCTCACAGATGCGCTTTGCTGTCTCTTTATTTGATCCTTGGACGTTGTGGTCTGTTGGGAGAAGTCGACTCTCATCCCGTTCCATGTGGTGCAATTTTTGGGATTCGAGATAGACACCTCTACTTGCATTCTTCGTCTCCCGCAAGCAAAGACTATGGCTATCAGGATGGAGATCTGAAGACTACTCCGTATTCTGGTTTGCATTGTGGGTCTTCTCTCCTCCTCTATACAGACAATATATCCAGGGTTCTTTATTATCAGGCCATGCAATGCCTGAAGGCGAAATTCCTAAGATTGCAACCTTCCTATGATCAGATAATCCCAGTTACTCCGGATGTCAAAGGGGAACACCACTGGTGGGTTCTACGCATGTCCACCTGGAATGGCAAGGCCGATCTATGGACCAACCCTGGATGTTATCATGTTATCGTAGAGTCAGACGCGAGCCTCTGGGGCTGGGGCACGACTTGCCTGACCTCATCCACGGGTGGAACATGGACAATCGTGGAAGCCAATTTCCATATCAACGGCTTGGAGTTAATCACGGCTCTTTCACATTTCAGCGGTGCAATACCTCAACCGTTTAGGAGGAGCTCGGTCACGCCTTCTTTCACAGACACATACATACAGAAACACAGGCATACACACACACATAGACACAGACACACACACATACAGAGATACAGACACACACTGAGAAACACACACATACATAGACACACACACATACATAGACACAGACACATACATACGGGGCCCCATGGATTGTGTGTAGACCACTGCATGCATAGACACACACACATACAGAAACACACACGTACATACAAAGACACACACATACATACAGAGACACACACGTACATACAGAGACACACACATACATACAGAGACACACACATACAGAGAGACACATACAGACAGACACACATACAGAGACACAGACACACACACAGAGACAGAGACACAGACACATACATAGAGACAGAGACACAGACACAGACACATACAGAGACACATACAGACAGACACACATACAGAGACACAGACACACACACAGAGACAGAGACACACACACATACATAGAGACAGAGACACAGACACACACACATACAGAGACACAGACACACACACACATACAGAGACACACACACACATACAGAGACACAGACACACATACATACAGAGACACACACACATATAGAGACACAGAAACATAAAGAGACACACATACACAAAATGTTACACATACACAAAATGTTACCTTGTTACTTTCCCTGGGGTCCAGTGGTGGCTCAGCCTGATGGGAGTCAGAGTTCCCACTCTGACTCCCTCGTCCTCCTCCTTCCTCCCGCGCGGGCTCTCAATATGCTGAGAGGAGTGACCAGGGAATCACTTCCTCTCAGCTCTGATGTAATCGCAGGAGACCCAGTCGCGCTATTAAAGCGCCCAGCGCAGACCGGGCCCCCTCACAATCCATATCCATCGGGTAGCCCTGACAGCATGGGCCACCTGATGGACCCCTCCATATGCGGCCCCGGCGGTTTGCCGCGCGGGCCGGGGCTGCAAAATGTGGCAGCAGGCCTGGTACCCGGTCGCAGGGGTCCGCAGGGCCGCCGGCCCCCTGGAGTGCCGTGCCCGGTCGCAGCTGCGATCCTTGCGGCCGCGGTATGTATGCAGCTGAATCCTTGCTATTCAAGTAGTGTATACAGCTGTAGCTAGATCCTTGCAACCAACAGGTGGAGTTGTACAGGCTCCACAGCCAAATCTATCTAGTTGATTGTAAGCGTTAGCAAGACATACTGCTGCTGGGGAGAGAGAGTAACCATCCCCTCTCCCTGTAACTCACACTGCTGCTGTGTGTATCTGTTTGTCTGTCAGTGTGTCAAATCAGTGTGTGTATGTGTCTTTATCTGTCTGTCAGTGAGTGTGTGTGAGTGTTAAATCAGTGATTGTGTGTCTGTTTGTGTGAGAATGTGCTTGTCTGGTCTGTCAGTGATTGTGTCTGTTTAGGTCTCCCTTAGACACAAGGATGATTTCATTAAGCTTTAGTGGTTCTGGTGACTGCTTTGTCCCTTTAAGAATTGTATTTTTGTTGTTTAAAAGAAAACTTTGTTAATTTAAAAAAAAAAACTGTCTCCTAACTTTTTTAAAGAAAGAAAACAGGTCGTGCCGAATAACTAAACCTTACTGGTATTTCTAAGGAATACAGTTGTATGCGGATAGTAGTAAGAATGTCCTTGTAAAACAATAAGAAAGTTCTTGATAACGGTTGTAGTTGATGTAGTTCAATGTATTTCACCAATTAAGGTAGTTTCCAAGATATGAAATGATTATAAATAACAAAGAGAATGAGCAATAGTGTGATCTTGTTTGCAACCAGTGCAGAAGAAGGTGTGACAACGGACAATGATGATTCACAAACAGTGATGTCCCGAACGGTTCGCCAGCGAATACTTCCTGGCGAACATCGCTTGTTCGCGTTCGCCACAGATGGCGAACATATGCGCTGTTCGGTCCGCCCCCTATTCGTCATCATTGAGTAAACTTTGACCCTGTACCTCACAGTCAGCAGACACATTACAGCCAATCAGCAGCAGACCCTCCCTCCCAGACAGGGGCGTACCTAGAGCATTTGGCACCCGGGGCGGATCCTGTGCTTGGCACCCCCCCCAAAAAAAAAAAAAAAACCTGTAAAAAAATTTAAAGGTTCTCTTTTTTTTTTTTTACAATTTGTAAACTTTGCAAAACCGCTGTCAGCCCCTCCTACAAAATCCTTGTCCTGTCCTGCCCCTCCTACAAAACCTCTGTCCTGTCCCTTCTACAAATCCTGTACTGCCTCGTCTACAAAACCCCCGCAACCCCCTTCCACAAATCCCCTGCTTATCCCCCCTTATAAAGACTCCTGTCCCAATACAAAGCCCCCGCCCCCTTCTACAAAATCCCTGCAGCCCCACACACACTTTTACAGGCAGACAGTCACACACTCAGTTACAGACAGTCACACACTCAGTTACAGGCAGACAGTCACATACAGTCACAGGCAGACAGTCACACATACACATTTCCTCCGTGCGGCCAGTTTATCAGCTGTTTGCTTGTGTGAGCTGTACTGGCCGCACGGCACCCTAACTACCATGGGACACTGTGCGGCCACAGCTCACACAGCCCCCTCCAGCCAGGGCCGGTGCAAGGATTTTTGCCGCCCTAGGCAAAAGTAAAGTTTGCCGCCCCCCATGTGACATCACAATGCCCCACCCATATGATTTGCCATGTTAACTAACGCCAGTGCTGCAGTGCCGCCGTGTTTACATTAAAAGGCCTGCAGGGACAGGCTATAGACACCAGAACCACTACATTAAGCTGAAGTGGTTCTGGGACTATAGTGTTTCTTTAATGTGAGGTAAATTAGAGCTTAGTGCCACGAATAATATACTAGATTGCCTACTTACAACCAGATGAGGATGATGATGGGCTCTAGCTGCAGTCTGGCTCCACTGGTCTGGTGCAGAACAGGCTCTCTGGAGGCGGTTTGTAACTGTGGTCACAAAAATCAATGCTCTGGGAGAACGGGAAGCAGCTCCATTTTTTGGGGTCCTTTACACAGCTCAAGGTCTGGGTCCCAGGGTCCACCTTCATGTTTTCACCAATGAGTTTGTTCACAGGGGGTGGAGTGTGTAGGGGATGTCCTGATATGTGTGTAAGGAATGCATTGTGTGAAATTGTGTTTGTATGTGTAAGGGCTGCAAGGTGTGTTTCTGTGTATGTATGGGATGCATTGAATGTGTGTAAGGGGTGCATTGAGTGTGTGTAATGAATGCATTGTGTGTTTCTGTGTGTGTAAGGGATGCATTGTGTGTAACGGTTGCATTGCTTGTGTATGTGTGTCTGTGTGTGTAATGCATTGTGTGTTTTTCTGTGTGCAAGGGGTGCATTGTGTGTATGTGATGAATGTCAATCTCTCCTCCCGCTCCAATTTCCTTCTCCTCCTCCCAATTTCTCTTTCTCACCCCCCTCCTAATTTCTCTCCCCCCCTAATTTCTCTTTCCCCCCTCCTAATATCTCTTCCCTCCCTCCTAATTTCAATTTCTCTCCCCCCCTAATTTCAATTTCTCTCCCCCTCCTAATTTCCTTTCCTAATATCTCTCCCTCCTCCTAATTTCTCTTCCCCCCTCCTAATTTCTCTCTCACCTCCCCT
>OW240914.1:236712797-236743196 GCA_933207985.1 Pelobates cultripes | reverse complement strand
TTTTTTCTGTGTAATGTAATTGCAGTTGCCTGCCTGCCAGCCTGTGTGTCAGGCTCACAGCATATACCGTGCCCACTTGCCCAGTGCCACCACTCACTCACTGGTGTCACAATAGCTTGCATTTAAAAAAAAAAAAAACTTTTTTGACTGTAATATAATAGCAGTCAGTTTCCTTCACTAGTGTTCGTTTCAGGGCCTGCCCAGTGCCACCACTCACTCACTGGTGTCCCAATAGCTTGCATTTAAAAAAAAAAAAACTTTTTTGACTGTAATATAATAGCAGTCAGTTTCCTTCACTAGTGTGCGTTTCAGGGCCTGCCCAGTGCCACCACTCACTCACTGGTGTCACAATAGCTTGCATTTAAAAAAAACTAAACTTTTCTGACTGTAATATAATAGTACTCAGTTTCCTTCACGAGTGTGCGTTTCAGGGCCTGCCCAGTGCCACCACTCACTCACTGGTGTCCCAATAGCTTCCATTAAAGAAAAACAAAACTTTTTGGACTGTATTAAAATAGCAGTCAGTTTCCTTCACGAGTGTGCGTTTCAGGGCCTGCCCAGTGCCACCACTCACTCACTGGTGTCCCAATAGCTTGCATTTAAAAAAAACAAAAAACTTTTTGGACTGTAATATAATAGCAGTCAGTTTCCTTCACAAGTGTGCGTTTCAGGGCCTGCCCAGTGCCACCACTCACTCACTGGTGTCCCAATAGCTTGCATTTAAAAAAAACTAAACTTTTTGGACTGTAATATAATAGCAGTCAGTTTCCTTCACCGGTGCAACTCATATCTGGTGTACGTTTAAAAAAAAAGAAAATTTTTTTTTGACTGTAATAGATTGAATAGCAGTTAGTTGTCTGCCAGCGTGTGTGTCAGGCTCACAGCGTATACTGTGCCCACTTGCCCAAAGCCACCACTCATATCTGGTGTCACAATAGCTTGCATTTAACAAAAAAAAAACTTTTTGGACTGTAATATAATAGCAGTCAGTTTCCTTCACACGTGTGCATTTCAGGGCCTGCCAGGGCACAGTGTCACACCAGGGCAACTCATATCTGGTGTAACAGTAGTGTACATTTAAAAAAAAAATACAATTTTGACTGTAATAGATTGAATAGCAGTTAGTTGTCTGCAAGCGTGTGTGTCAGGCCTACAGCGTCTACTCTGCCAACTTCTCCCACTGCACAGTGCCACTCATATCTGTTGTCACAGTAGCTTGCACGCATAGTACCACTAATCGGAAAAAAAAAGACAGGCAGAGGCAGGCCACCCCACAGGGGCCATCGTGGTCGTGGTGCTGTGATTCCCTTTGGCCCTAGAATAATGCCCAGTGTTCAGAGGACACGTACCCTGAACTCGAAAAGTTCTGAGGACATGATTGACTGGCTAACACAGGACACCCAATCTTCTACAGCTTCCGCTCGGAACCTTAACGCACCATCCTCCTCCAGCTTATCTTCAGGCACCTCTCAAGTTACCACTCCCCCGCCTGCCGCCACCACCAAAACTGGCACCGCAGCAGCATCACTTGGTATGTCAGAGGAGTTATTTACACATCAGTTGGAAGAAATGAGTGATGCGCAACCATTATTGCCAGAGGATGTAGATAACAGGGATATGTCTCAGTCAGGCAGCATTACACACATGGACGTAAGGTGTGATGATGATGTTGTACCCACTGCTGCTTCCTTTGCTGAGTTGTCAGATACAAGTGAAGCGGTTGATGATGATGTGGATGTCACGTGGGTGCCCGCTAGAAGAGAAGAAGAACAGGGGGAAAGTTCAGATGGGAAGACAAAGAGGAGGAGGAGGAGACGAGTTGGAAGTAGGGGGAGGTCGTCGCAAGGAGCTAGTGGCACAGTCAGACAGCATGCATCGGCACCCGGGGTCAGCCAGACAGCACGCCAATCAACGCATGCTGTTGCCACCACCAGAGCTCAGCAGTGTAGCATTTTTTCTGTGTGTCTGCCTCTGACACTAGCGATGCCATTTGCAACCTGTGCCAAAAGAAACTGAGTCGTGGGAAGTCCAACACCCACCTAGGTACAACTGCTTTGCAAAGGCACATGATCGCACATCACAAACGCCTATGGGATCAACACATGAGTACAAGCAGCACACAAACTCAAAGCTGCCATCCTCCTCCTGGTCCAGCATCTTCAGCCACGTTAACCACTGCTGTCCTCCTTGCCCCCTCTCAACCATCCGCCCCTCTGTCTCTCGCCTTGAGCAGTTCCTGCTCATCTGCCCATAGTCAGGTGTCTGTCAAGGACATGTTTGAGCGTAAGAAGCCAATGTCACAAAGTCACCCCCTTGCCCGGCGTCTGACAGCTGGCTTGACTGAACTCTTAGCCCGCCAGCTTTTACCATACAAGCTGGTGGAGTCTGAGGCGTTCAAAAAATTTGTAGCTATTGGGACACCGCAGTGGAAGGTACCCGGCCGAAATTTCTTTGCACAAAAGGCAATCCCCAACCTGTACTCGATTGTGCAAAAGGAAGTAATGGCATGTCTGGCACACAGTGTTGGGGCAAGGGTCCATCTGACCACTGATACCTGGTCTGCAAAGCATGGTCAGGGCAGGTATATCACCTACACTGCGCATTGGGTAAAACTGCTGACGGCTGCAAAGCATGGAATGCGTGGCTCTGCAGAGGAGTTGGTGACACCGCCAAGACTTGCAGGCAGGCCTGCTGCAACCTCCTCTACTCCTCCTACTCCATCCTCTTCCATAACCTCCTCGGCTGAGTCCTCTTCTGCTGCTGCGTCTTGCTCCACATCAACAGCACTCCCCCAGCTCCCCAGGTACTATTCCACATCCCGGATACGGCAGTGTCACGCCGTCTTGGGGTTGACTTGCCTGAAAGCAGAGAGTCACACCGGACCAGCACATGCTGTCCGCCTTGAACACACAGGTGGATCAGTGGCTGACTCCGCACCAACTGGAGATCGGCAAAGTGGTTTGTGACAACGGAAGAAATTTGTTGGCGGCATTGCATTTGGGCAAGTTGACACATGTGCCGTGCCATGCGTGTGTAATCTGATCGTACAACGCTTTGTGCATAAATACCCAGGCTTACAGGACGTCCTGAAGCAGGCCAGGAAGGTGTGTGGCCATTTCAGGCGTTCCTACACGGCCATGGCGCACTTTTCAGATATCCAGCGGCGAAAAAACATGCCAGTGAGGCGCTTGATTTGCGACAGCCCGACATGTTGGAATTCAACACTCCTAATGTTCGACCGCCTGCTCCAACAAGAAAAAGCCGTTAACGAGTATTTGTATGACCCGGGTGCTAGGACAGCCTCTGCGGCGCTGGGAATATTTTTGCCACGTTACTGGATGCTCATGCGCAATGCCTGTAGGCTCATGCGTCCTTTTGAGGAGGTGACAAACCTAGTCAGTCGCACTGAAGGCACCATCAGCGACATCATACCATTTGTTTTCTTCCTGGAGCGTGCCCTGCGAAGAGTGCTGGATCAGGCCGATGAGCGTGAAGAGGAAGAGGAAGAGTTGTGGTCACCATCACCACCAGAAACAGCCTTATCAGCATCGCTTGCTGGACCTGCGGCAACACTGGAAGAGGATTGTGAGGAAGAGGAGTCAGAGGAGGAATGTGGCTTTGGGGAGGAGGAGGAAGACCAACCACAACAGGCATCCCAGGGTGCTCGTTGTCACCTATCTGGTACCTGTGGTGTTGTACGTGGCTGGAGGGGAAGAACATATCTTCAGTGAGATCACTGAGGACGAGGAACAGGACATGAGTAGCTCGGCATCCAACCTTGTGCAAATGGGGTCTTTCATGCTGTCGTGCCTGTTGAGTGACCCTCGTATAAAAAGGCTGAAGGAGAACGTACTGGGTGTCCACGCTACTAGACCCCCGGTATAAGCAGAAAGTGCCTGAAACGTTACCGAATTACGGCAAGTCGGAAAGGATGCAGCAGTTCCAAAATCAATTAAAAAGTATGCTCCTCCTCCCACGACCACGCCGGAAGGACAGGACGCTTTACAGACGTGTTGTTGATGGAGGACATGCAGAGCTTTTTAAGTCCTACGCATCGCCACAGCCCTTCGGGGTCCACCCTCAGAGAACGACTCGACCGACAGGTAGCGATGAACCCCTTGACTACTGGGTGTGCAGGCTTGACCTGTGGCCTGAGCTATCCCAATTTGCGATAGAACTTCTGGCCTGCCCCGCTTCAAGTGTCCTCTCAGAAAGGACCTTCAGTGCAGCAGGAGGTATTGTCACTGAGAAGAGAAGTCGCCTAGGTCAAAAAAGTCTAGATTACCTCACCTTTATTAAGATGAATGAGGGATGGAACCCGAAGGGACTGACAGTGGGCGATACATTTGACTAAAAAAGGCCTGTTTAGGGGGACGTAACAGGTTGTCGCGGCTGCCGGCCCGCCGCGTGATATTTAAATCCCTAGCTCACCCCAGTACCTTGCCCTGTCGTGGTTTCCTGTTCCTGGTTTCCTGAGAGTGCTTTATCATTGTGAATCTGATTTCCTGGTATCCTGATCTTGGCTTTTCCCTGGTTATTCTGAATTCTGGTTTCCCTGACTTGGCTTGTGTAAACGGTATTGTGTATTTTCTGGCTTCCTTGACCTCGGCTTTCCCTTTGACCATTCTCTGTCTCTAGCATATTAGTCCGGCCATTCTAAGGTCCGGTTTACGCTCTGTCCTTTTATTTTCCTTTTCTTGCCTATGTATATGTTTATATAGTTTCTGCGTGCTGGACCACACTAGTAGTCGTGACATTGGGATTTAAACTGCTAAGAATAGTACTACTTAACACACCACGCCTATCTGGTGGCACATTAGATTTCACGCGCAGTGCCCCAAATTTGAAGTAGGAGGACCGACCAAGCATCTTTTTCCATCTCCCGATTCCTAAAATCGATGCCATATACACGTCCCCTGATAGGGGACGTAACAGGGATTAAACTGATAGGAATAGTACTACTTAACACACCTTATAATAACGCAGAGAGAGGCAACACAGAGAGAGGAGTCTGAAGAAGAGGAGTCAGAGGAGTAAGGTGGCTTTGAGGAGGTGGAAGACCAAACACAGCAGGCATCCCAGGGGGCTTGTTGTCACCTTTTGGGGACCCTTGGTGTTGTACGTGGCTGGGTGGAGGAAGAGACCTTCAATGACATCAGCGAGGACAAGGAACGGGACATGGTTAGCTTGGTATCCATCCTTGTGCAAATGGGGAGTTTGCGGTTGTGCAAATGGACTGTTTGCGGTTGTTTGCGGTGCGTTCAACGTGGAGTTTGGTCTGTCACTGTGAAGCGGGTGTCACCCTTACACTACCTGATCGATACAACATCATACCTGATGTTTTAAAGCACGTTATTCCAAACAATTTAGGAATGTTAGGTGATTTATGCCCTTTATGGATTAAAACCAGACTCTGCATCAACTATGTAATTTTCCATGAGAGTTTTGCCATGGATCCCCCTCTGGCATGCCACAGTCCAGGTGTTAGTCCCCTTGAAACAACTTTTCCATCACTATTGTGGCCAGAAAGAGTCCCTGTGGGTTTTAAAATTCGCCTGCCTATTGAAGTCTATGGCGGTTCGCCCGGTTCGCCCGTTCGCGAACATTTGCGGAAGTTCACTATTCACAAACATCACGTTATTATTCGCTTGCACTATCTAACCTTGATAAAGTAGCAATTTTCTTTCTTGTAAGTCGATACAGCTGACCCTGCTTACCAGTCTCACAACCCTTTGTGGTTTGTTTTTTTTTAAACTGAATAAAACATTTAACCCACAGCTATCCTTATGCCTGTTTCAACCACTTGCATCGTGTGAGGTTTAGGTATCAGAGTTGTTCCATATCGTCATTATTGAAGTATATTACTGGTATCAAACAAGGGTAGCCGTTCAAGTGTAAACATAAACGTTGATCAAATAATACATAGAAAAATAAAAGTTCCAGAACACCGAAGGGCCGCATTTCAATGGACTAATTATGTTCTATTGACCCCTGTTGGGCGATCAAGAATGGACCCATCGACTTGTTATATTGTTCCCATAGGTCCCACACTTTCTGTAAGTTTTAGTGGTGTTTTGCAAAGACAGTGTTTACTGCAAAAAGCCTGAAGGGAATGATTATGCCCTCCAGAACAAATACAATATGATGTAGTTGTTCTGGTGACTATAGTGTCCCTTTAAAGTGAATCATTCTGCAAAACATTTATCATTTTTTTTGTGTGCAAAAGCTATAAAGATTTGAGCATGCAAAAAACAACTTTACACCATGCAGTATGCACATTGCTTCTTTTTGCTCTTTTGAAGGTGCTACTATGTTGCAAAAGTTGTTGGACACAGTGCTGCTTTGATGCAAAAGTAACTAGATAAAGTGGAAACTCACTTTTCTTTTCATTACACTATTTAGGAGGGCTTCTATATTGCCATATATTCATTTAAAGTAATTTTGGACACTTATTTATATTTGATATATTTTATTATGCAGGTCTGTTTATTGCTTATAATATATATATTATAAACGGTAAACAAACCTGGATAATAAAAGCATACAAAATACACAATCCAGTGCACTCGCTTATTCACTAAACAATATATGATTATATAATGTAACTAAACCCCAATTATTTTTTGCCTAGGTGAGGTGTTTTTAAATAAAACTATTACAATCTGTGAGATTTGAAATCATTGTTTAGTGGATAAGCGAGTGTGCTGGATTGTGTATTTTGTATGTTTTATATATATATATACACACACACACACACACACACATACTTTTACAACAATACATACATATATATGTTTGGGTGTATGTATATAAGTATGCTCATATTTGTCCTGAAAAAAATGCATTTAGTTTGTGTGGGTACCATAAATGGTAAACAATAAACAAATGTTTGAACAAACACAAAGTAAAAATGCCAAGTATGATCTGGGCTCTAGGAAACTGTGTTGCATAGGAATTCCTTATACCAAAGGTGGACAAAGATAGTTTGTTTGCCACTGCACAAAAGACACAAGAAATTCTGCAAGTTTAGCAAAGCACTTGTTCCACCATAATTCCCCTCTTTCTCTTTTAGTCTATCCACACATATTGAGTATTGTTTTTTTACAGGACAAATATGGATTTCTTGTGATACCCTACATGTCTACATAATTCTTTATTTATATAGTTTCAATAACATATAAAAAAAAATGGGGGAAAAAAGTAAAAATACAAGTTTTTCCACAGCTTTGCCTATACACAACTAGCACCACTATAGAGCACCATGGATTAACACCTAACCTACATCCAAGAGCCCCTAAATAGACAGTACAATTTTACTTAATTGTATACTATCTAGCTAAAATCCTTTTTTGCCTGGTATCTCACTTTCTAACATCTAAGCTTGCTACCAAATGTTCTCAAAATAAAACGTGCTCTAAGTAAGTAAAATAATTAAAACAGACCAAAAAAATAACCACTTGGGGTTGAAAAGTATGCAGCTCAGTTGCAACTGATGAATTTAACCTCTTAAGGACTGATCAAAACAAAACATAAACAAAAATTCGCCTCTTTCATATTATGTGCACCCACACTTATTATATATCATTTTATTCAGGGGAAACGGGGCTTTCATTTAACTTTAAATATTTAGGTATGAAACATAATTTAATATAAATAAAATATTTAAAAAATGGGAAAAAAGAATTTAAACCAGATTTTTAGTTCTACGTGACATTTTAACTGTGAATGTCATAATACTGTTTGCTTTAACTGCAATAAAATACACATATTTGTATCACATGTAAAACAGTAGCCCCTATGGTTACAGGTTTTATGTTGTTTTGGGAAGTTACAGGGTCAAATATAGCATGTTACATTTTTCAGTTTTTTCACATTGAAATTCGCCAGATTGGTTACGTTGCCTTTGAGACCGTATGGTAGCCCAGGAATAAGAATTACCCCCATTATGGCATACCATTTGCAAAAGTAGACAACCCAAGGTATTGCAAATGGGGTATGCCCAGTCTTTTTTAGTAGCCACTTAGTCACAAACACTGGCCAAAGTTAGTGTTAATATTTGTTTGTGTGTGAAAAATGCAAAAAACTAATTTGAACGCAAATTTTGGCCAGTGTTTGTGATTAAGTGGCTACTAAAAAAGACTGAACATACCCCATTTGCAATATCTTGGGTTGACTACTTTTGTAAATGGTATGCCATCATGAGGGTAATTTTCATTCCTGGGCTACCGTACAGTCTCAAAGGCAACATAACCAAGCTGGCAAATTTCAATGTGAAAAAAATGAAACGCAAGCCTTATATTTGACTCTATAACTTTTGAAAACACCATAAAACCTGTACATGAGGGGTACTGTTATACTCGGGAGACTTCGCTAAACACAAATATTAGTGTTTCAAAACAGTACAACGTATCACAACAATTATATCATCCGCGTAAGTGCCATTTGTTTGTGAAAAATGCAAAAAATGTCACTTTCACTGACAATATCGTCATTGTAATACATTTTACTGCTTTAAAACACTAATATTTGTGTTCAGCGAAGTCTTCCGAGTAAAACAGTACTCCCATGTACAGGTTTTATGGTGTCTTGGAAAGGTACAGTGTTAAATATAGTGTTAGCAATTTAAATTCCCTGGACTTTTGGCCTGGGTTGTCAGACAGGTCCCGCTAATTGTAATTAATAAAATGACCTAATTATGTAAAATTATTAGATAAATATATACGTAGAATTATTATATATATGTGTGTGTGTATATATATATATATATATATTTTTGTTGTTCTACATTTATTTTGATATCAATATATATATATATATATATATATTAATTTTAAAATACAGTTAGAACGAATTTACACATATATATTTTTTTATTTTTTTATTTTTATTATTTTTTACTTACATTTTTTAACCTATTTACATATTTATTTATATAAATATATATATATATAATGAAAATTATATATATATTTACTCAATATCATTGTACGTGTATTTTGATATTAGTATATATTTATAATTATATATATATATATATATATATACATATATATTAAAATTAAAATACACTTAGTGTATGTATGTATATGTGTGTATATATATATATATATATATATATACTTAGATCATATATATAATAAATATATATATGATCTAAGTATATATAATGTTATTTTACACTGTTTTAACATTTATTTCATTTTATTTTCAGACAGCAGGGGGAGTACCTGTCATTACAGGCACTCCCCCTGCTAGCAATGCCTTGGACGTCTATGCCATCCATGTGATCGTGAGGTCCTCGCAAGGACCTGGCGATCAAATTGCCCAGGGGGCCAATGAGGACAGAGGGGGACTCCCTGGGCTCCCAGGTAAGTCCCCACACCGCGATCGCCGGCGTGGGATCGCCGGCGACCGGGTAAGTACAAAGGATGGTTTGGGCGTTCTATGCCGCCCTCTGGCGTTTAGAGCCAGTTCCCTAAGGACGGCATAGAATGCCCGCCATCCTTAAGGGGTTAACACAATGTGATCAACTGTAGTGAACCGGAATTGTTTTTATTAACTTTAAGAGGTTAATTATATCTATTCTTACCTCCCACGCTCTCTCTCTCTCTCACTCTTTCACTCATAGTAGCAGAGTGCCAACAAGGAGAGGAAGAAGTATTGAAAAGATCAGTTTGTACAAACATTGATATTGTTACCAAAGGCACACAAACGCTATGATTTCCTGAAGCACTCAGGGCTGGTGCACGGATTTGACAATTAAAGGGACACATCAATCACCATCATAATGAACGTATAATAGCCTTTGCATATGTTAGGGTGAATGAGGTCCCATCTCGTCATGGTCTACCTTATCTTAGATGCTGGAGCAATATGCATAAATCACTGCAATGTTAATCTCACCTGCTTCAATAGTGTCTTGCAATGCACATAAAACAAATCCTCACTTCCTTAGGTAGCCTTCGTCAGAGATTTTAATTAGTGCAAACTGTGCAGCTGCCAGGTTTGGCAAGATTAATTACAAAGAAAAAAATGAACAGAAAATAAAACAAAAACTCAAATGGGGCTATTGCTAAAGTAATAGATGCTGCATCACTACAAACAACTTTACCACATATGCTACAAAACCAGGATTTCCATGGACATGGAAAATGATTTGCATTTTTTTTTTTTGAAAAATGTATACATATACAGGCAAGGGAATTAACATTTATGCACCTGCCTTGCAAAGACTTCTCATTGAGCTGCATTGGGATGCCTGTGATTGAACAGACACGGAAAGTCTCCGCGAGATTTGCAAAGGCTGCAGACAAGAGATCTGCAGCTTTTGCAAGGTGTTCTTAGATATAACCCCAATGAAACAATGCATA
The DNA here is from genome assembly GCA_933207985.1 of Pelobates cultripes. NCBI lineage: Eukaryota > Metazoa > Chordata > Amphibia > Anura > Pelobatidae > Pelobates > Pelobates cultripes. The sequence goes on along the minus strand of OW240914.1, from coordinate 236,732,826 downwards.
ATTAAATACAGACATTTTCAGTGGAGTTATATCTACTAAACAGTGATTTTTATTTATTTTTATATTTTTGGGCAGTGGAGTGTCCCTTTAAGATATTTATTATATACCTAAATATAGAGTGCAAGTAAAGAGTTCATAGAACATACATACATAATAAACACAGAAAAAACATACACCGTGCAAATAAAGAATTCAACATTCAACTAACACATACACAGCAAGTGAAGAGATCAAAGACACACATCCACACTATAGGTAAGGTGGCAACATAGACAAACCTAGACAAGGCAGACAAGGGGTTAATAAACACAGTACAGGTAACTAGTCAAAATGATCATAACCCCTACAGGCAAGTGATTTAGAGACATGCACTGCAGGGAATAGATAGTAAGAATAGGTAATAGTTGTTGAAAAATACACCTACAAATATACACATCAAACAATAGGTTCAAAGCACACTTGCATGCAGCAGGTAAATGGTTAACATATTATAGCTAAGTGATGGCAAACCTTTTTAAGCCTGAGTGCCCAAACCGCAATGCATGCCAACTTTTTTCCCTCAAAGTGCCAACACGGCAATTAAACCTGAATACTGAGGTTTAGAAAAAACATCTCGCACAGTTGTCCAAACGAATTAACATCTTTTGTTGTAAAAGAAGAAAACAACAACAGAGAGTTCAATGATATAATTTTTAAATAATGATGTAAGTAGATAAAACTAAGCTTATATTTATTAGTATCTCCAACAAATGCAATACATACACACAGACAGCTAAACACATTCACACACGATGTCTTAATACTGCTAAATACATACACAGTCCACTGAATACACACACACAGTCTGCTGAATACACAGACTGCTGAATACATAAACTGTTGAATACAGACACACACACACACACATAGAATGCAAAATACGAGTACACACAGACTGCTTAATACATACACACAGTCTGCTGAATACATACACACACACACAGACTGATGAATACACACACAGTCTGCTGAATACACACACGCACACAGACTGCTGAATACATACAGACTGCTGAATACACATACACACATACTGCATTGAGGGGTGCAGTGTATGTGTTTGTGTGTAAGGGTGTGGAGTGTGTGGAGTGCTCTGTGTGTGTGTGTGTGTGTGTTGGGGGGGTGCTGTGTGTGTCTGAGGGTTGCTGTGTGTGTGTGTGTGTGTGTGTGTGTGTGTGGGAGGGGTGCTGTGGGGGAGAGTGCTGTGCTTTGTGGGGGGGTAGGGGTGCTGTGTGTGGGGGGGTAGGGGTGCTGTGTGTGGGGATTGCAGGGCCATCTGTATTATGAATAGGACCCTGGACAAAGCATTTTCTTGACACTGTTCCACATAGAAGGCTCATCAATAAACTGCAATCTTTAAGTTTGGATAACAATATTGTTGAATGGGTAAGGCAGTAGCTGAGTGACAGGCAACAGATGGTTGTAGTCAATGGAGTATATTCAAAGCTTGGGCTTGTCACCAGTGGGGTACCTCAGGGATCTGTACTTGGACCCATTCTCTTTAATATTTTTATTAGTGATATTGCAGAAGGTCTTGATGGTAAGGTATGTATTTTTGCTGATGATACTAATAGATGTAACAGGGTTGATGTTCCAGGAGGGATAAGCCAAATGGCAAATGATTTAGAAAAATTCAAAAAATGGTCAGAGCTGTGGCAACTGACACTTAATGTGGATAAGTGCAAGATAATGCACCTTGGACGTAAAAATCCAAGGGCAGAGTATAGGATATTTGATGTCCTACTAACCTCAACATCTGAGGAAAGGGATTTAGGGGTAATGATTTCAGATGACTTACAGGTAGGAATACAATGTAATAGAGCAGCTGGAAATGCTAGCAGAATGCTTGGTTGTATAGGGAGAGGTATTAGCAGTAGAAAGAGAGAAGTGCCCATGCCATTGTACAGAACACTAGTGAGACCTTACTTGGAGTATTGTACGCAGTACTGGAGACCGTATCTTCAGAAGGATGTTGATACTTTAGAGAGAGTTCAGAGAAGGGCTACTAAACTGGTTCATGGATTGCAGGATAAAACTTACAAGGAAAGGTTAAAGGAACTTAACATGTATAGCTTGGAGGAAAGACGAGACAGGGAGGATATGATAGAAACATATAAATACATAAAGGGAATCAACACAGTAAAGGAGGAGACTATATTTAATAGAAGGAGAACTACCACAACAAGAGGACATAGTCTTAAATTAGAGGGGCAAAGGTTTAAAAATATAAGGAAGTATTACCTTACTGAGAGGGTATTGTATGCATGGAATAGCCTTCCAGCTGAAGTGGTAGAAGGTTAACACAGTGAGAGAGTTTAAGCATGCGTGGGATAGGCATAAGGCTATCCTAGACTTAAGATAAGACCAGGGACTAATTAAAGTATTTTGAAATATTGGGCAGACTAGATGGGCCAAATGGTTCTTATCTGCCTTCACATTCTATGTTTCTATGTTTCTGACACACACAGACACATACACTGACATATATACTGACACACACACAGACATGTACTAACAGAAATACTGAAACACAGACACATACACTGACAGACATATTGACACACACACATAGACATACTGACACACACAGACATACTGACACACACAGACATACTGACACACACACACTGACATACACACAGACATACTGACACACACACAGGCATAATGACATACACAGACATACTGACACACACACACAGACATATTGACACACACATAGACACACAAACACATACACATACAGACATACTGACACACACACAGGCATACTGACATACACACAGACATACTGACACAGAGACAGACATACTGACACACACACTGACAGACATACTGACACACACACACACAGACATACTGACACACACACACATACATGACATACACAAAGACACACGACACATACACACACATAGACATACGACACGCACATAGACAGACATACTGACATATACACACAGACATACTGACACACACAGGCATACTGACATACACACAGACAGACATACTGACACACACACACACAGACATACTGACGCACACCCACAGGCATACTGACATACACACAGACATACTGACACACACACACTGACAGACATACTGACATACACAGACAGATATACTGCCACACAGACAGACATGATGACACACACACAGACATATTGACACACACATAGACACACAAACACACAGGCTTACTGACACACACACAGATATACTGACAGGCATACTGACAAACACACACAGACATACTGACACACACACACAGACATACTGACATACACACACAGACATACATACACACAGACATACTGACATACACACACAGACATACTGACGCAGACACACAGGCATACTGACACACACACAGACAGACATCCCGACACACACAGACATACTGACACACACACAGACACACAAGCACACAGGCATACTGACACACACACAGACATACTGACAGGCATACTGACACAGACAGACACACACACACATACTGACATACAAACACAGACAGACACACACACACAGACATACTGACACACACACACATACTGACATACACAAAGACATACTGACACACACACACAGCCATACTGACACGCACATAGACAGATTTTATTTTATGTTTTTTCTGTAGATTCACACAGCCATATCCCGAATTCTCTTTGTTGTGGTTTACTATACTGACACACACACAGACATACTGACAGGCATACTGAGACACACACACACAGACAGACATACTGACACACACACACAAAGACATAATGACATATACACACAGACACACACACACATACTGACACACACACAGACATACTGACACACACAGGCATACTGACATACATACAGACAGACATACTGACACACACACACACAGACATACTGACGCACACCCACAGGCATACTGACATACACACAGACAGACATACTGACACACACACACTGACAGACATACTGACACACACAGACAGATATACTGCCACACAGACAGACATAATGACACACACACAGACATATTGACACACACATAGACACACAAACACACAAACACACAGGCTTACTGACACACACACAGATATACTGACAGGCATACTGACAAACACACACAGACATACTGACACACACACAGACATACTGACATACACACAGACATACATACACACAGACATACTGACATACACACACAGACATACTGACGCAGACACACAGGCATACTGACACACACACACAGACAGACATCACGACACACACAGACATACTGACACACACACAGACACACAAACACACAGGCATACTGACACACACACAGACATACTGACAGGCATACTGACACAGACAGACACACACACACATACTGACATACAAACACAAACAGACACACACACACATACTGACATACACACACAGACATACTGACATACACACACAAACATAATGACACACACAGGCATTCTGACATACACACAGACAGACATACTGACACACACACACAGACATACTGACACACACACAGACACACAAACACACAGGCATACTGACACACACACAGACATACTGACAGACATACTGACACACACATACACACACGGACATACTGACACACACACACACATAATGACATACACACAGACAGAAATACTGACACACACAGAAATACTGACACACACACACAGGCATACTGACATACACACAGACAGACATACTGACACACACACTGACAGACATACTGACACACACACACAGACAAACTGACACACACACAGACATATTGACACACACACACAGACACACAGACACACAGGCATACTGACACACAGGGGCTAGCAAATATATCTCAAACAATATACAAAAAATTAAAAAAATAACAAGCAATAATAGTCAGCTTATCAAAACGTGTAACAGCCTCCCTAGGTCGCTACCCATAAAACGATCTATATCATATATAGTAAACCACAACAAAGAGAATTTGGGATATGGCTGTGTGAATCTACAGAAAAACATAAAACAAAACATAGTGTGATATTGTTATAAAACACAGTATTCTGTGCACAGCAATCTTTTTCACTCACTAGATGTAGACAAAATAAGCGCTCTCAGGGTGCCTCCCCCGATGTAATGGGGGGCTAGCTGGTACTTCTTGTCACCTCTTGATCCTTATTCCACCAAAAGACATCCACAGGTCAGGGTTAAATTGTAAAAAAAAAAATTAATCAATAAAAAATAAGTAGTCACCAATTCAGCATAGGATATGGATAGCAGAAAAATAGTCCTACGTGTTTCTTTCTATATGAACTTCCCCAGGGACCACAGTTAAAACAATAACAATGTATCAATACATAATACAAAATAAACATATCCTAAAAAAAAAACCTCCCTGTGTCCTTAAAGTCCATTGGTGCAAATCCTCTTTGTTCTTGATTAGAGGAATAGTCCTCCAGTATCAGCTGACGTCCGCTTTTCAATTTGTGTAGGTTGTAATTCGCGCCCTTTTCGGCAGATTCCGGAAGTGATCATCTTTGCCGGAACCGGAAATGACGTTGCGGGAACGTCCGCGTTCCACATGTGTTCCATCAGCAGTATCTCTATGGCAACCGGACGTGATCGTCTTATTTAGAGATCGTATGAATCAAAAAGAACTAATTAAAGCCCCACAATCTGCTGAAGAAGAAAGTGTTAATCATACATAATTTTAAACACCCTCATTGATTGTCTGTATATATACAAAATATTACCCGTCTTCATTACTAATCAAATCACATTATTTATATTAATTTCTACATTAAACAAGTAATTATAATGTTTCAGTGTATTACCATAGAAATAGTAAGCCAAAAAGACTTCATAATATAAAGTGATCATGTGTAGTAAGATTTTTTATATATAAAAAATTTACAACTTTATAAAAATAAACACCATATTTGCTTCATTGTATGAAAATATTGAACTAAAAGATTATTTGAAATCACTATTCAGTGTATCTACCACATTCTATTTGTCCTCTCCTTATAAACCTTTAAAGCAAACCTATTTAACACCTAAGGGTAACCCATTATTATGGTTGATCAATAGAAGAATAATGAGTAATAACATGAAAAATAGAAAACAGCAAATAACTGCTTCTCATACAATCACTGTTTAGTATATCTACCAGATTTTAATTGTACATTCCCTATACATCCTTGAAACAAACCTATTGATTACCTTAGAGCAACTTATTATTATAATTGATCATTAAAGGAAATAAATCATAACATATAAAGTAAAAGATAACTGCTTCATATTCAATATATATATAGATCCTCTTTCCAAATGGGGATTAACCCCCAACTGTAGAGAAAGCCCCACAATGGAAGCAAACACACATACCTTTATTATCTGAAAAATATGTATATATAAATTCTAAGTCTTGGTTGAACCATGTTAATCTAAAAAACAAATTAAATCAATATCTATATTTAGAGCCTTAGGTGTAAGGGTCTGCAACTTATGTATCCAGAAAGTCTCCCTTTGGGCTAGTCTCTGGACTCTGTCACCCCCACGCCAAAAAGGGGGAACCCGTTCAATTCCCCAACACCTGAAATTTTTAAATGAAAGAAGGGGCATGATATACAGTTGGTTGGAACTGAGTGTGTCATCAATCTTCTTTTGATATTATTAAGATGTTCTAGTAGGCAAACCTTCAAAATCCTCTTAGTCCGTCCCACATGTCGATTATAGATTCCACCCAAAGTCTAATTTCTTTCCAACACATAGTAAAGGCCTTTTTTTTAGAAAACATTCGAACACACGGTGGACCAACAATTCCGCAACATGACTAAGAATATCAATAAGAACAGGAATAATTGCCTCCAGAATTTAAGCAGAGAGGAAGAGAAAACACTCAAACAACTGATGGAACGAGATGATGTGATAATTACGGAGGCAGAAGAGGCAGCCCATATTTTGGGGGATAGAGATACATACAGTATACTTAAATGTGATCCGACTAGTCAATTTAATACAGAACTTCGAGTAATCTTGGACAGAGCTAGAGAAAGAGGCACTATTTCACAGAAAAATTATGATTTTTTGTATCAGGAAAACCCAATTATTCCAATATTTTATTTTCTCCCTAAGAAGCACAAATGCCTCCCTAATCCTCCTGGGCGACCCATAATTAGTGGTATCAATTCACTGACTGCTAACTTGTCCACTTATGTTGATTCTCGATTACAGAAATATGCCCAAGGGGCACCTTCATATGTGAAAGATACTAAGTCTTTTCTCCAAGAAATGGAGAATATTGAATGGGACCCAGAGCACAGTTGGGCCACACTTGATGTGACCTCTCTGTACACGGTGATTAGTCACAGATTTGGTTTGGAGGCGGTTGATTACTTTATGGTGCGAGATTTGGAGTTATGAATAGATATGAAGGATTTTGTTTTTTCTTCTGTTCAATTTATTTTATATCACAATAATTTTTTCTTTAATGGTAATTATTTTTTGCAAATCACGGGGACCACCATGGGGACCAAGTTCATCACCAGTTATGCCAATATATACATGAGGAGATGGGAGGAGTTATTTGTGTGGTCTAGGCATGACTGGAGGATGAACTTGGTCCTATGGCGGCGTTATATCGACGACATTATTATTATTTGGAAGGGGTCTTCTGCTTAATTTTTTGAATGATAATGAGTATCATTTGGTGTTTACTCCCACCTGGAACAAGGATGAGATCAATTTTCTTGATCTCACTTTGTCCCATGATTTGGGGCAGGTTAGGAGTAAAAAATGCTTTTTTAAACCCACCGATGGAAATGGGTTTGTCCATCGCAAGAGTGGTCATCATGAACCCTGGCTCAGGAGGATTGCCAAAAGCCAGTTTACCCGTCTCAGATGGAATTGTTCAGATAAACAGTACTTTTATGCCCAATCACTACATGTTAAAAAGAAGCTTATAGACAGAGGATACAATGGAAAGAGATTAGAGAGAGAGATTTGCCGAATTGGTGATATGGAGAGGAAAACACTTTTGGAGAACAGATCATGCATCCCAGGGACTAGGGACAGCTTCTGTTCAGCATTTATCACCCATTTCAATATTGATCATAATAGAATTAAGAGAAGTCTTCAAAGCTCTTGGCCTATTCTGTTACAAGACCCTATATTGGGGGCACATTTACCAGATAATCCTACAGTGATTTATAAAAGGAATACAAATTTGAAAAATATGCTGGCACCTAGTTATGCCAACTAAGAGGATTTTGAAGGTTCGCCTACTAGAACATCTCAATAATATCCAAAGAAGATTGATGACACACTCAGTTCCAACCCACTGTATATCATGCTCCTTCTTTTCATTAAAAAAATTCAATGTTGGGGAATTGAACAGGTTCCCTCTTTTTGGCGTGGGGGTGACAGAGTCCAGAGACTAGCACAAAGGGAGACTTTCTGGATACATAAGTTGCAGACCCTTACACCTAAGGGTCTAAATATAGATATTAATTTAATTTGTTTTTTTAGATTAACATGGTTCAACCAAGACTTAGAATTGATGTATACATATTTTTCAGATAATAAAGGTATGTGTGTTTGCTTACATTGTGGGGCTTTCTCTACAGTTGGGAGTTAATCCCCATTTGGAAAGAGGATCTATATATATATTGAATATGAAGCAGTTATCTTTTACTTTATATGTTATTATTTATTTCCTTTAATGATCAATTATAATAATAAGTTGCTCTAAAGTAATCGATAGGTTTGTTTCAAGGGTGTATAGGGAATGTACAATTAAAATCTGGTGGATATACTAAACAGTGATTGTATGAGAAGCATGTTATTACTCAATACTCATTATTACTCATTATTCTTCTATTGATCAACCATAATAATGGGTTACCCTAAGGTGTTAAATAGGTTTGCTTTAAAGGTTTATAAGAAGAGGACAAATAGAATGTGGTTGATACACTGAATAGTGATTTCAAATAATCTTTTAGTTCGATATTTTCATACAATGAAGCAAATATGGTGTTTATTTTTATAAAGTTCTAAAATATATATATAAAAAATCTTACTACACATGATCACTTTATATTATGAAGTCTTTTTGACTTATTATTTCTATGGTAATACACTGAAGCATTACAATTACTTGTTTAATGTAGGAATTAATATAAATAACATGATTTGATTAGTAATGAAGACGGGTAATATTTTGTATATATACAGACAATCAATGAGGGTGTTTAAAATTATGTATGATTAACACTTTCTTCTTCAGCAGATTGTGGGGCTTTAATTAGTTCTTTTTGATTCATATGATCTCTAAATAAGACGATCATGTCCAATTGCCATAGAGATGTTGTTGATGGAACGCATGTGGAACGCGGACGTTCCCGCGATGTCACTTCTGGTTCTGGCAAAAGATGATCACTTCCGGAATCTGCCGAAAAGGGCTCGAATTACAACCTACACAAATTGAAAAGCGAAAGACAGCTGATACAGGAGGACTATTCCTCCAATCAAGAACAAAGAGGATTTGCACACCCACTGGATCCACCAATGGACTTTAGGGATTAGCCCTATTTAAGGACACAGGGAGGTTTTTTTTTAGGATATGTTTATTTTGTATTGTGTATTGATACATTGTTATTGTTTTAACTGTGGTCCCTGAGGAAGTTCATATAGAACGAAACTCGTAGGACTATTTTTCTGCTACCCATATCCTATGCTGAATTGGTGACTACTTATTTTTTATTGATTAATTTTTTTTTACAATTTAATCCTGACCTGTGGATGTCTTTTGGTGGAATAAGGATCCAGAGGTGACAAGAAGTACCAGCTAGCCCCCCATTACAATGGGGGAGGCACCCTGAGAGCGCTTATTTTGTCTACATCTAGTGAGTGAAAAAGATTGCTGCTCACAGAATACTGTGTCGTATAACAATATCACACTATGTTTTATTTTATGTTTTTTCTGTAGATTCACACAGCCATATCCCGAATTCTCTTTGTTGTGGTTTACTATACTGACACACACACAGACATACTGACAGGCATACTGAGACACACACACACAGACAGACATACTGACACACACACACAAAGACATACTGACATATACACACAGACACACACACACATACTGACACACACACAGACATACATACACACAGACATACTGACATACACACAAACAGACATACTGACACACACACACAGGCATACTGACACACACACAGGCATACTGACACACACACACACACACATACTGACATACACACACACACAGACATACACAAACAGGCATACTGACACACATGCTACATTTAGCCACCCTCCAGGTTCTTACCTTTTTCTAGAGGGTGGTTTCTCTGGGGTCCAGTGGCAGGCTGAGGCAGTTGGGAGTTATCTTCTGGAACTCACCTCCTCCCTGCCTTCCTCCTCCCGCGTGGCTCTGATCTCTGGTGGGTGGAAGTGACGTGCAGCCCTCACTTCCTCCCAGCCGGCTGCCGAACAGGAAGGGGTCTGGTCGCGCTGTTTAAGCGTCACAGCGCACGACTGGGCCCCTGCTGACACATGCTTACCGGGTGGGCCATCTGGGGCGCCTCCTTAGTGTGTCTGCCTGTGACAGTGTGTGATTGTCTACCTGTGACTCTCTGTGTGAGTGTCTGCCTTTGACTGTCTGTGTGTGACAGTGTGCCTGTGAGTGTGTGCCTGTGACTGTCTGCCTGTAATTGTATGTGTCACTGTCTGTGACTGTCTGCCTGTAACTGTGTGTGACTGTGTGCAAGTGACTATATGCCTGGGACTGGGACTCTGAAGACTGTTGCTAATATTGTTGTGTTAAGAAACAAATTCTATTGTAAGGGGCTGAGCTTTAGAGGGAGAGACAGGATTTTGTGGTACGGGGCCTTCAGGATTTTTATGGAAGAGGGGTGCAGGGGTTTGTAGAAGGAGGATATGGATTTTGTTTAAGGGGGCTGAGCAGGGGATTTGTGGAAGGGGGTTGCAGAGGTTTTGTAGAATGGGGCAGGACATACTTTTTTTTAGAACAGCAGGCAGAAGAAGGGTTTCGTAGAAGGGGGCATTACAGGGTTTTTTTCAAAATGTACACATTTGTGCAATTTCTAAAAATGAAACATTAAAAATATTGCAAGTGTTTTTTAAATTTTAACGTGACGGAGGAATGGGGGGAGGGCCAAACACAGGATTCGCCCCAGGTGCCAAATGCTCTCAGTACGCCCCTGCATCCTGGATCCTAGTCTGTGCTCTGAATCCCATACCACCTCCTTCATTCTATTTCAGGAAGCAGCAGTATGGCCCCTGCGGTGCTTGCATCTCAATTTTCCTCTGTGGATCTTCACTGACAGCAGACTTTGGTGAGAGAGATCGTCTCTTCTTATACACAGCCTTGAATCACGCCCCCCAGAGGCTGGCGCCCTAGGCAAGTGCCTAATGGTAGCGCCAGCCCTGGAAGCACTGGGATATGCACAAACCAACTTTTACTCTAATTCCTCAGTTCTGAGACAGACCAGTAAAAGCTCAAGCATGATGAAAATACTGTGTATGACTCACTGCATCCAGTTTTCTAAAAGTGCTGATAAGTCATGGGTTATTGCTGTTTGTTAACCCATGACATAATATCAGATCTGATGTCAGGATCATTTTAAGCGCTTTTACTTTCAAAATACCGTATATTCTTGAGTATAAGTCGACCCGAATATAAGTTGAAACCCCTAATTTTACCCAAAAAAACTGGGAAAACTTATTGGCTCGACTATAAGACTAGGGTGGGAAATGCAGCAGCTACTGGTAAATTTCTAAATAAAATTTGATCCCCCAAAAATTATATTAATTGAATATTTATTTACAGTGTGTGTATATAATGAATGCAGTGTCTGCGTGTGTGTATAATGCAGTGTGTTTGTATGAATGCAGTGTGTATGAATACAGTGTGTGTGTGTGTATTAGTGCAGTGTGTATGAATGCAGTGTGTGTGTATGTGTGTATGAGTGCAGTGTGTGTGTATGAATGAGTGCAGTGTGTGTGTTTATGAATACAGTGTGTGTGTGTGTGTGTGTGTGTGAGTGCAGTGTGTGTGTGTGTGTGTATGAATGCAGTGTGTGTGTGTATGAGTGCAGTGTGTGTGTGTGTATGAATGCAGTGTGTATGTGTATGTGTATGAATGCAGTGTGTGTGTATGAGTGCAGTGTGTGTATGTGATGCAAAGCCTTGGTGGGGGGGTGGGCATTTTTTAAAAATTATTATTATTATTATTATTATTATTTTTATTTTATTTTAATTGTATTACATTTTTCTTATTTTATTGTTATTTACATTTTTATTTATATTTTTTTTTGTCCCCCCTCCCTACTTGTTAGCTGGCCAGGGAGGGGGACTCTCATTCCCTGGTGGTCCAGTGGATGGGTTGTGTAGGAGGGGGCTGGCAGAGAGCTGTAACTTACCTTTCCTGCAGCTCCTGTCAGCTCCCTTCTCTCTCCTCCGGTCCGGTCAGCTCCCTTCTCCTCCACTGCAAGTCTAGCGGTGTGAGTGCCGCGCGGAGCGTTGCCACGGTAACCCATGGCAACGCTCTGACCCCGCAGCTCTCGCGAGACTTACAGTGGAGGAGAAGGGAGCTGCCCGGACAAGCCCTGCGGTCCTTGTCTGTATGATGGCAATGTAAGTTGCCATAATACAGACATTGACTCGAGTATAAGTTGAGTTGGGTTTTTTCAGCACAAAAAATGTGCTGAAAAACTCGACTTATACTCGAGAATATACGGTACATTAATTCTACCTATAAGTCTTTACTGACTATACGAATTTCAATTCTATGGAATGGGGTAAAGCTTGAGTTCCTCTTGAAGGCTTAATAGGTAAAACATTCCAAATGTGTTCAGACTTGGACATGATCCACTCATAGGTCAGGGTATAAACAAGGGAATTTAACCCTTTGCCTAAGCTACTCCAGTGTTACCATGGTTTCAGTTATTTTCACAGAAGAAACAAAAAGTACTAATATATAACAATGCACAGTAAAACAAATATTAAAGCATGGATCAAACACAAACTTACAATATTGACATAGTGCATGTGCCTATATATAGCATAAAGCTAAACAAAAAACAGACAGGTGTATTTGCAAAATAATCTGACCTGTTTTTTTTTACATAAATAAACAAGAGAGAGGAAAACAAAAGATGCAAATAAATATAGTATTCAAATTAAGAGCAATATATTTCTAGAGGTTGGCATTACATTACCTGTGTCAAACTTGGTCACCCCATCTTTAGTGCTGCAGAATATATTTACATGTTGCAATTAAAATAATAATCATAACAGTAATAAATGCACCTGTAAAACACCTTTATACATAGTCAAACGTAAACAGTGATGTATTTAACCTTTTTCCTGCTCTACGTCCAGCAATAAAAAAGCCCCATGTCATCCCCTTGTGATCCTGATCTGATTTGGCACCAGTTACACATGGTGACACATTATCATTCTAGTATCATTTGTGATATAGAACACTTTGTAATGGGTCATTTTTCTTGCAAGAATGTAGCTAGTCACATTGCTGAGACACAAGCTTACATGGTAAATTAATTCCATTAATCCAAGTTAATTAACTTGTGTCAGCAGAGATAACGTGCACTTTTTCACAGAATATGTTTATAAAATAAACATACAAAGTTCAGAAAAAGACCTCAATCCCATTGTTACTGTGCAAATCTATGCCTTCCACTGCCTTAAGTACAATGACAACTTCAGGGATCTGTTTAATATGAAACTGCACATACTGTGATATTTTTTATTGCTGTCAGAGGTGTATCTCCAATCTGTCAATTGTATGCATATTTATTGAACAGAGGGTCATTCATTGCCTGAGAGCGTTAGCGTTCTCAGGAAATGAATGACCCTTTGTACAAAGTATACTGACGAGATAGGCATCAGGCTTCTGCAGCTATGCAAGCCAGATGCATATCACCAAGTATCAAAGAAGGCTTAGCACCTGGTGGGGATCCAAGTAAGAAGGCAAACTGTTGCAGTTTAAGTTCTTGCTTGGTTTTTTTCAAAGATATTTTCATTAATCATTTCAGTTAACAAACAATGTTTAAGCAAATAAAAGAATATAAATAAACAGTAGTGAGATTGCTCTAACAGGTGTACAAGCAACAGTGTAACTAAAATAATTCAACATAAAAATACACACAGTGAGCACACAGTGTAAAACACCAAGGCATATAGTTAGCTATGTATAAGATAACATCTTCTGTAGAGTAGATCAATATATCTATATAATGACAGAAAATACATCAAAGTGCAGTCTGTACGATAATAGGAATATGGAGTCTCAAACGTAGACCAAGTCATGTGATTGAGAGCTACTACCAGGCTCTATGTATACAGCATGTGGGAGCCCTCTAAGGGTAAAATAAAGACGCAGGTTCAATTTCAATACTGATAAAAACTTCAATTAATTGGTAACAATATATACATAAATAAAAGATGCCTGTGACGGACCCTCCGTCAATCGATGCTCCTAGTGCTTACCAAGGACCATCAGCACCGCACCAGACACCATAAGCACTGCAGATCACACGAACCGTCGCAGCTTGGCTGGGAACTCGCCTTCCTCTACCCACCCTGGACCTACGACAAGGCTCCAGGTTCCAGTGGGTGAACCTCTCCTCCAAGAGAGAGTAGCAGGAACAAGCTCTTAAAAGAGCTTAGTGATTATAGCCCAATATTATAGCAATCCCCCAGTGTAGATGCAGCCTTTTCCCCCACACATGAGACGAGGCTCTATGTTGAGGGTAAAACAGGAACATAGCAGATCTGAGGGTTTATTGTCTTTTATACAGTTTTCCCCACAAAGTTACCACCCAGGTGGACCTTTTGGAGCCCAGACACAAAGTCACAAAGCCAATCAAAACAGTATTGTACAGTTAGACTCTCCCAGATAATGTACACAAACCCTCCCCTCTGCCTGTGATACAATTAACAAAGACAATGGACTAACTCAATTAACTCTAAGCAGAAAAACATAAATTTTTACAAACCCCAAAAAGTACCCCACAATACAGCATATCCCCACAAAAGTGGGTGAACAACATATCCGAAAATCAGGGGTTCAGGAATTCAAGGGTTTTTTCCTGGAAGTCTTGTTTTTGCCCCACCGTGCACATGGTCCCATGCCCAAAACAGTTCCATACACTCAACGACAAAACACTGCTGGACAATTTAAGATGACCGCCGCCACATGTTTGAATCTGTTCCAGTTAAAAGTCCAAGGGACATTGTGCCAAGTCCCAATATGCACAACTAGTGTTTTTAAAGGGCAATACAGCCCAATTGCACAAATGGAGACTTTAACATTATATTTCACAGGGGCCATAGTCACAGGGCAAAAGGCTGGCAAACAGCCCCCTCCAAAAACCAGTGGCGAGGTTACTTTCGCCACAATGCCAAACAAAGCAAGGAAATGTAGCCAAATACCAAAGGGTCTTTCCATTGCTGGCCTTTGACCGCTGTAAATACAAGGCTGTGTAAAAAACACAAAAATTAGGTGCTCACAGTGACGAACTGAGCCTCGTCACGTGTTCTTGGAGGGGCCTGCTGGCCAGCCTCTTCCCAATATACTATGGGCCCTTTAAAAAACTCTGTGAACAGACTTGGTTCGTGGGATTTTATATTTGGTATGGAAACCAAACAGCCGCACGAACCGAAGACCACCCTGGAGCTTGTTAAGCCTAATTTCTACTTTGCAGCAATTTCCACAGCAGTGTTCTAAGTGTTCGTCTGGGTGGCCGCAATTCCTATGGATGACCACGAGGTGGAGGCCATCTTGTTCGCATGAAAGCAGGCAGCTGTGTTTGGGCATGAATCTCATGGAACTGAAAACACAGAAACTCCCGAACAACGCTGGACTTCCAGTATCGCCTATGGTCGGTTTCACAGCACTTAGAAAAGCGCTGTTCAGTGGAAACGTTCCCACGAACAAGGAGATCAAGCTCCAGGGTAAGACTATTGACTCTGTTCGGTAGTTTGTTTATTTTTAAACTACCGAACTAGACTGACCGCAAGCCCTGATTCACTGGAACTGTTTTAGGCATAGGACCATGCGGGCTGTTGGTCAAAAATAAGACTTCCAGGAAATTCCTGACCCCATGAACTGACCTGGGTGATTTTTTGGATATGTTGGTCACCCAGATCAGGGCAGTAAAGGATGTAACTTTTGTGGGGGTTTGTGTGTTTTGGGGGGTTTGTAAAAATGTATGTTTTTTTCTGTGCTTGGAGATAATTGGATTAGATTAATACAGTTCCTGATCCAATTATATTCCAGGCACAGTGGAGGGATTATCTGATTTTGTATTGGAGTGTCATGGACCTGAGAGCCAATGTGATTGTGTATTTGTTTCTACTGTGGTTTACTCTCAGGTCCAGAGGACCAGTCATAAAAAGCCAGTTGTGGCTGCCATTAAACAGAACATTTTACCCCTTCAAGAAGTCTTTGCTCATGTTTGGGGGATTGGAGAGCTATATTCACTCTGGGGATTGCTATAATCACTATACTCCCTTGGATCACAACAATTGCTCTTGTAAGTGCAGTCTGCTTCACTCTCTGGACTAGGAGAGGTCTACCCACTGGAACCTGGATCCTGGTCTTGGGTCCAGGGTGGGTGGAGGACAGCGAGACCCCAACCAAGCCGCGGTGATTTGTAGGGTTTACGGTAGTTATGGTGTTCCAGTGCAGTGCTTATGGTGCTCGCAAGTACTAGGAAGCAGCGACTGGCGGAGGTACCTGGTCAGGGTGCCAGGAAGTACGTCACACTCACTATATATTTTAGGCAGCAGTAAATCTTAAAAGGATTCCCCATACCTTGTAGGAATAGAGACAGAAGATAAATACAAAAAATGGATAATCACGCATTAAAACACAGTAATGTACAAAAATGAAGTGAAATTCAAACGCTCCTTCTCACGTATGTTTCTATGGACTCCTGGAGGAGTGTGGAAGCCGGCCTCCTCCACTGACTATGGTCCAGGTCTAAGACACTGTTTGGGAGTAACCCTGCCCAGCCCCCTTTAGCAACTTTTCCTGGGTGCCCCTGATTTGGCACTTTCCCTTCAATCGAATGGAACCAAACGCTAGCTCCCTTACAACCATTCACATGAACCAAACCCACAAATGGTCCTCAGGGTTACTTAGCCGCGACCGCTATGGAACTAATTTTGGTATAAGGACTTTGTGGGTCCCCGGTCACCTCAGCGCCACTTTGCCGCAAATGTTATGGAACTATTTTCTGTATGACGTGACCGTGCGGTTCCCGGACAACTTGATCCGGGACTTTGAACCACTTTGAAATCCGCCAGGAGAGCGCTTTTTGGAGAGAAGGTGTCTGAGACTAAGGGAAAGAAACACTACCTGAGAGCCATTTTTTTGTATTTAGATTATTAAGTCAAGAATTTATAGAGTATAATGTTGGTTCTGCAATATACTATGCCCATGATCGGACTAATTATGACAAGAGTTATTTTGTGGTATGTTTGCCTGGATCAAACAATTGCAATATGGAGGAAGTGCCAGATTGAGGAAGATACTCTCTATCTGGCTCTTCACACTAATATTACAACTATACAGTAGGACCGTTTATACATGCAGTTCAACACATAGTAGCAATTGCATAGCTGCTACATTGTGTACATTTCTAGCCCGTATTTTTGACACTCGTTCATTAGTTTTATGGGGTTGGTACTGATATGCCACATACATAACATGCCTTAACAATTAACTTGTCGGGACTGTAGTTTTAGTCCCTGCTCACACTCTCCACGGGTTGTAGATTTATTTCTGATATTTCAAATTCGACAGATCGGCATTACACATTGCCACCGTACATTTAGGTAGATGTAATTTCCTATCTTTTAATGAAGGATTGTTCTCCTTAATCTAATAGGTAATATGCTCGGCCATTTGTAATTGGTATCTTCGTCTTAGATATATCCCCCGATCATCAGTATTTAGACTATTGTACTTAGGATTGTATCTTTCACTTAGCGATACATCCCCCGTCCAGACCGATCAATAAAATTTAGGTCTGCTTGTCCCAATCTTATAGGGACTATCTTTGCCAACTCCTATCCATGATCTCTTACCTAGAGATATATATCCCCCTCTAGATCGATCATTAGTACTTAGATTCCTGTCAAGAGCCTTATGGCTAAAATCCTCTTTTTTCTCCGCCCGACACACACATGCGTTCCAACTAGTTCCAACTAGTACCTATGACAACCAGTGGAACGCAAGCAGTTCATTCCAGCACACTACTGCACCAGCGGTTTTAGTTATACCGGGTCAAATTTACCCAAGATTTTCTCCTTGCAGCAGGGAGCAGTCCAGGGGTTAATTGTGAGTACAGGCTGTATACAATGTGTTCATTAGGATTTTTATGCTATTTAAACCCTGTTTGTTGTATTGCACTTTATCCTGATGAAAGTTCCATTAGAAAACTGAAACGTTGATTCACTGTGGCAGATGCTGAATAAAAGAGAAGTTTTTTTCACCATATTTCAAAGTACCTGGAGTGCTGTCTTTACACAGTATTTGCTATATATACATATAGTGAGTAAATTCGGGTAGTCACTAGAGCTATTGGGAAGAGCAAAATATATTATACACTTACATTTGGCAGGGGCCAAATGTTACTTCCAAGATGGCTTCTTTCTTCGCTCTCTAGTGGACACTGCAATCCCACCCTCTGGTGCTATCAGCCAATGATGGCCCCTGAAAACAGAAGACAATAACATCTCTATAGAAATTCCCTTTAAAGGATACTAGGCATGTGCAAAACCTGCTGAAATAGAGCAGATTTTAAGCCAGATCAGTGGATGGTCTTAAGAAAGCTTCTCCAAACAGCTACCAGTGAGGAGAGAGGGGCTCTGCAGAACTGAAACCTATTACATCATTAAAAGACACTCAATTTGTTCTGCTTACCACCATTCTCTCCAGAGAAAGATGGAAAAGACATAGCTGACTAGTCACCCTTGTCCAGAGTATTCCCTAGCACTAGTTCCTACAGATGATAACTTATCTTCTGTTTTAGCGAAATAAACTAATTTTTCATTAACATGGTTGTCAATAGTTGACATTTCATTAGCTATTATGATTTTAGCTATATTTCCCACAATATACAGTGTTTACACTGATGAGACTGCAGGAGCAACTTTGAGTGCTGAATGTCCCTTTAAGGTATATTGGCAAGGCACCTAGAGTGATCTTCTAATGGTTGAAATTTGTAACGCATTATAGTGTCCATTGAAAGGTTAATGCAGGATATAGTGAAGTAGTGATCAAAGATAGATACTCAGCTGTTGCAAAATGGACAACTTCCTTGCCATCAGTAACCCCTTACTGATGTTAGGACATGCCATGCCGTCCACTGCAAAGTGGGCTATAGTATGGCATGACATGTCGTAATGTCCTTGTCCCCTCACTCCCCCCTACCCTGCAGTACATAATTACCAGTCTGGATCTAAGATGGGAACTTGGCTGATAACTAAAACAGTCCCCACTAGTGATGTCGCGAACCCGAAATTTTCGGTTCGCGAACGGCGAACGCGAACTTCCGCAAATGTTCGCGAACCGGCGAACCGCCCGAAACACCTGACATATGACACCTGACATATGACATATTGACACCTTGACATATGGATTGACACCTGTCCTCAGAGCCCCTGATGCACACGGACACAGAGCAGAATAGAGACTGGTCCCCTACATAGGGTCACTTGGCAGATATGGATTGACACCTGTCCTAAGGATCCCTGATACACACTGACACAGAGCAGAATAGGGACTGTTCCCCCTACATCGGGTCACTTGGCAGATATGGATTGACACCTGTCCTAAGGTTCCCTGATACGCACTGACACAGAGCAGAATAGGGACTGTTCCTCCTACATAGGGTCACTTGGCAGATATGGATTGACACCT
>OW240914.1:236686688-236712697 GCA_933207985.1 Pelobates cultripes | reverse complement strand
GGTACCCGGACTAAATTTATTTTCACAAAAGGCAATCCCAAAACTGTACTCGATTGTGCAAAAGGCACACAGCGTTGGGGCAAGGGTCCATCTGACCACTGATACCTGGTCTGCAAAGCATGGTCAGGGCAGGTATATCACCTACACTGCGCATTGGGCAAACCTGCTGACGGCTGCCAAGCATGGAATGTGTGGCTCTGCAGAGGAGTTGGTGACACCGCCACAACTTGCAGGCAGGCCTGCTGCCACCTCTTCTACTCCTCCTACTCCATCCTCTTCCATAACCTCCTCGGCTGAGTCCTCTTCTGCTGCTGCATCTTGCTCCACATCAACGGATAGGGGACGTACAGTGATTAAACTGATAAAATAGTACTTAACACACCACTCCTATCTGGTGGCACATTAGATTGCACGCGTAGTGCCCCAAATTTGTTGTGATCTGTGAGTAAGGTAAACGGTTGTCCATACAAGTAAGGTTGCAGCTTTTTGAGGGCCCACACCACCGCCATGCACTCCTTTTCAATGGCAGTGAATATACCTCGCTCTGCAAAAGTTTACCGCTTAGATAAAAATCAATGCCGTGTACACGTCCACTGATAGGAGACGCGGAAGGTATTAAACTGATAAAAATAGTACTAAACACACCACTCCTATCTTGTGTCACATTAGCTTGACAGCGCAGTGCCCCAAATTTGCAGTAAGAGGACCGACCAAGCCTCTTCTTCCATCTCCCTGTTACAAAAATCAATGCCGTGTACACGTCCACTGATAGGAGACGCGAAAGGTATTAAACTGATCAGAACAATACTAAACACACCACTCCTTTTTTTTGGTGAGGTTTTACAGGACAGAGTGCTTCTCCACGGGATATGTTAACTCACGGGCAGCTGGCTCATCAAGGAACCACAGCAGCTTTCCATGTACAGGTAAGACACGTGCAGCCGGTAAGGGTTCAGGCTCTTCTTCCTGGAGGATACGCTGCAAGTCTGTTGAACGAGGTGACCTTTGCCGGGTCCCAGGTGTACGGTTCCTAGTGGCTGCCATATACATGTCCACTGGATAGGAGACGCGAGAAGGTATTAAACTGATCAGAAAAATACTAAAACACACCACAAATAAGGTTTCTCTCCTGTATGGCTCCTCAAATGATGCTTAAGATTGTGCTGCTGAAAAGCATTTCTCACATGTAATTAACAAAATATATTTTTTTAACATTCTCTCTCCACTTTGAACTAAACACGCTTTGGGAAGAGATTAACATAATTAAACACAGGGCAGTAAAAATACAGTTTTTAGCCATACACTGTAACTTTAAAAACTACACATCCCATCTTCATAATTACATATTTGGAATCAGCACACTTAAAACATAAACATAACCAAAAATCAGCCAAATCCATCCAGGGGTTAAAAAGTTAGCTGGAGGTCCCTTTATGACCGACCGCAAGCACATTTTCCCGCCCAAAACAGTTCCATAGATTTGGGCTGTGAGGTCGGTCTATTTCAGGCTGAAAAAACGACTAAGTCCCATCGCCGAATGGGACTTAGTCTCTGCAGCTGCAAAACCAGTAGGGGAGAAGGTAGAGCTCAGTGGTGTTCGCGGAAATGTGTAGCCGATTTTAGTTCCATGAATTTGGCTACACATACCGCTGACCTCGTCGAATGATCAAAGATGGCCGCCGCCACGTGTTCGGCAAACGAACAAAGACCTCCCAGCATTGTCAATTAAGCTGCGGTTAACCGCAGCTTCTGGGAGGTAAATTGCCTACACACTTCCACTTCTGGGTGGTCTGCCTGTGTGGTACTTGGTTCAGTAAGCCCCATTTACTGAACCAAGTGGGAATTAACCAGGCAGGCACAAAGGGTTTGCACCAGGTCTGGGGACACAGGGGACACCGTCTTAAAGGGGCAGTGTCCCCAACAAGTCTGGGGACATGGCCTTAAAGGGGCAGTGTCCCAATCTTCCTGATGTCCCAAAAAAGGTGTTTAAAGGGCCAGCACCAGTCGCATAAAGAGTCCATAAGCCCCAATATGCCCACCGACAGTCTTAAAGGGCCATACACACCAAATAAAAGTGCATACATTTTCACAATCTCCCAGGGGCCATAGTCATGCGGGAGGAGGCTGGCAAAGAGGCTTCTCCACAACCCAGGGAAACAGGGCAATTTGCCATTTAAAGGGCCCGTTACAAGTAGCAGTTTGTAACAAGGTGTCAATCCATATCTGCCAAGTGACCCGATGTAGGGGGAACAGTCCCTATTCTGCTCTGTGTCAGTGTGTATCAGGGATCCTTAGGACAGGTGTCAATCATATCTGCCAAGTGACCCTATGTAGGGGGACCAGTCTCTATTCTGCTCTGTGTCCGTGTGCATCAGGGGCTCTGAGGACAGGTGTCAATCCATGCTATCACTGCCAAGTGACCCTATGTAGGGGAACAGTCTCTATTCTGCTCTGTGTCATTCTGCTCTGTGTCAGTGTGTATCATGGTCTCTGAGGACAGGTGTCAATCCATATCTGCTAAGTGACCCTATGTAGGGGGAACAGTCCATATTCTGCTCTGTGTCATTGTGTATCAGGGATCCTTAGGACAGGTGTCAATCCATATCTGCCAAGTGACCCTATGTAGGGGGACCAGTCTCTATTCTGCTCTGTGTCTGTGTGCATCAGGGGCTCTGAGGACAGGTGTCAATCCATATGTCAAGGTGTCAATATGTCATATGTCAGGTGTCAATCCATATTGATTGTGATTTAGGAATGTTAGGTGATTTCTGCCCTTTATGGATTAAAACCAGACTCTGTATCAACTGTGTAATTTTCCATGGGAGTTTTGCCATGGATCCCCCTCCGGCATGCCACAGTCCAGGTGTTAGTCCCTTGAAACAACTTTTCCATCACTATTGTGGCCAGAAAGAGTCCCTGTGTGTTTTAAAATTCGCCTGCCCATTGAAGTCTATGGCGGTTCGCCCGGTTCGCCGGTTCGCGAACATTTGCGGAAGTTCGCGTTCGCCGTTTGCGAACCGAAAATTTCGTGTTCGCGACATCACTAACCACTAGTATTTGATGTTAATATTGTACATAAGGATGTAAAAAAGATAATCAATAAACATTGGCATTTACTAAAAGAAGATACAGAGTTGGCCAAAATCATACCACAAAAACCTTTTATAACCTTTAGGGGTGCCCCCAATTTTAATCTCATTTTAACTCATAAACATCCCGAGAAAACTATACAGAAACATTTTATGAATGACAGAAAGGGTTTTTATTCCTGTGGTCAGTGCAGAAATAATTTGCATATCTCTTACCGTAAGATCCTCTTTAATATATACTAAGGAAAATAGTTATTTAAAATATCTGCCTTTTCCTGATATTCATTAACTATATTCATTAACTAACATGCCCATCTCTGTTTTCAGTGTACCTATACTTTCATTTTTTATTTTTTTTAGAATTACTTAAAAAAAATTATTCGCGATTGGTCTTACTTTATTTGGCTATCAACCTATCAACTCATTTATAGCTTAACCATTCTTATTAAATTTTTGCATGCATTGTTGGTTAGATATTGTTTATAAGAATTTCTTCTATGTATATTGTGTAACAGATGTAATATTACTATCGCTATTGTTATTAGCCTATGGGAAAGTGCTTGTCTCCTTTTTGCATGTAATAATTGTTTAGACCAGCTTTGCACCAAACCTAGACACCAGTAAAATAATTTGCAGGAAAAGTATGTTCAAGATACCTTTTTGTGGGCAATTTGACACTAAAAATGATATCATGAACTGTGGATTTCTGTGGTTTATGATGTGAAAAATATCGGCCAATAATTCTTCCATGCAAAAAAAGTTATATAGCAGTAATAACAGAAAAGCAAAACAAAAGTACCAAATAGCATACTAGCCAAAATGTTATAATTGTACCTTCAGTGAACAATATACATCCGCCTAGCCCAAATCCTCATAGATTGCAAGTCCATTTGAACAGGGCCTTCTTCACCACTCAAATATCCCTTTCTGTAATTGTAAAATGCTGCAGAATATTTTGGTGCTGTATAAATGATAATATTTTGCAACACATTGTATTAAAGGGAATAGAGACTATAACGAACAGAACTCTAGATGGCGATGTTGCAACACATAACAAAATGATAGCAGCCTAAGCAATTTTTAGTACTTGCTCTATTTGTCCTTTCCAAAAAAAATCTCACTTAATTTCAGTTAATTTCAGTTAAACTGTATGGGGGGGGACTTCAGAAAGGACACCTTGCTGATTGAGGAAGCCAAAATATCTCTCTTAACCACAAGGTAAATGCCTCTATAATTAGATCTCCATGTAAACATCCCCTGTTGGGACTGGTTGTTTCTTGGCATACAATGCACACTGAGGGCAAGAATTTTATTTTTATTATGTGGTCCTTAATAACTACTTTCTCTGACTATCTCTTTAAGGCACAGTGACTTGGTCTGACACTGCCCATTATCAACCCTTCAACAAGTTAATCCTCTTTGTCCTGAGATTGTAAACTTGATCAGTCATTCAGGAACCTTTAACTATATACTTCATTGAAAATGATAACTAAGCACTCCCACAATAAAGCTGCAATCAATTAGACCTAAGGCAAACAAATCAGTTCTTTTACATGTTTAAAGAAACACTGCAAGCAGGGATGGCCCAATACATTGTACTGCCTTGACCCAAGGATAAAATGCTACCCTCCCCTCTTACCAAAATCAGGCATACCAAAATGCTCCTACATCCATTATGTTAAATTAGGTAAAGATTATAAACAGGAATGCTATCTTGAATTAGACTGCAAGCTAGTTAGGCTATTCTCTTCAGTCTTTGCCTATATAAACCAGGATATAACTGACATTGGCATGCCTGTGTTATGAAGAACTGTCGGAATCAGACAATTCTTCATTCATATCACAGAAATGATAACTTAACTTAAATTGCTAGCTCTTGAGGCCCATAAGGGTAATTGCCAGAAGAGCTTGCAATCTGAACGCAGCTTCTTTCACAGAGATGTGCACAAAAGTGTACTAGGTTAGCTTTGTCACAATTTTCATATAATAATAATGATAAAGCAAATATTGCTGATTGCAGTGTGATCTGTACAAGATGTTAACTTACAGCAAGTGTAACTCTCTATATCATAGCATAGCCATGCAGAATAAACATTTCAAATACTATAATTATTTAGGTATTAAACAAGGTACATACACTGTGATACACACAGATACACACACTGAGATACATATGTATACCTACACAGAGACACACACTGACAGACATGCAGAAACACACTGACATACACAGATACAGATACACAGACTCAGAAAGACACACACACACACACACACACACACACACACACTGACCCACATACAGACATAAAGATACACATACTGACACATGCAGATACACAGACACACACATACACACTGACCCACATACAGACATTGAGATGCACATACTGATAACATACAGATACACAGACACACACAGATACACACATTGATACACATAAAGGTGCACAGATACGCACACTGACAGACATACAGACATACATGATGGTAAAAAATTTCACTGTTATAGCCACCCTCCAGTTTTTGGCCTTCTAAGTGCTAGACAGTGGATTCCCTGGGGTTTGGTTTGCAGGCTGCGGTTCTCCTGGTTTGCTCCCACTCCTGCTCCCTACTTTGCGGCAACACGTCTCTCTTATCTGGAAGGAAGTGACGGGCTTTCAATTGCTCAATGCTGCTGATAAGAAAAGGACCGGTCACACTGTTAAAGGGCCACAGTCGCATATCCAACTGTTTGTCCTAAGTGCATGGGCCACCTATTCTGCCTCCTTAGTGGCAGTAGTTCTGCCAGTGGCTGTACACTATGCCATGCTTCACACTGTTAAAGGAACACTATAGGGTCAGGAACACCAATATGTGCATTCCTGACCCTATAGTATGAAAACCACAATTTAAGTGGCTTACCTTTGACCCCCCACCTTTAAAAGATAAGAAAAATTACCTTATTTTCACTGCCTCTCCGGTACCGCCCCTTATCTGCCTCCTTGGCTGACAATCATCATTGATGATCTCAGCTAATACATGCTTCCCCATAGGATTGGCTGAGATTGTCAAGGAGGCGGAGTGCGGTAAACCAAACACTGCCCTGGCTAATCAGCATCTCCTCATAGAGATGCATTGAATCAATGCATCTCTATGGGAAAAGTTCAGCGTCTCAATGCAGAACCTGGAGCCACTGAACGTCAGTACTGCACACTGTCCCAAAAGAAGCACCTTCAGTGGCCATCACACTCACTGACACACACACACTCAATAACAGACACACACAAACTAACACACAACTAACACACTCAGTAACAGATACACTCACACAGTAACACACACACACACTCACTGGAGTGGCCACTGGAGATGTCTCTAAGGAGCAATGCAGTGGCATCCACACAATCCATGGCGGGGGGCACCTGGTCACAGCGACCGCGGTACGTACGCCAGTGCATGCAGATACACATACACTTAAAGGACCACTATAGGCACTCAGATCACTTCAGCTCAATGGAGTGGTCTGGGTGCCAGGTCCCTCTAGTTTTAACCCTGCAGCTGAAAACATAGCAGTTTCAGAGAAACTGCTATGTTTCACTGAGGGTTAATCCAGCTTCTAGTAGCTGTCTCACGGACAGCCGCTAGAGGCGCTTCCGCAATTCTCACTGTGAAAATCACAGTGAGAAGATGCTGGACGTCCATATGAAAGCATTGAGTAATGCTTTCCTAGGGGTGGTATGAATGCGTGCGCGGCTCTTGACGTGCATGCGCATTCGGAGCTGAGAGGCGGTTCGGGGCAGAGAGATCCCCAGCGCCAAGGGAACCCGGCGCTGGAGAAAGGTAAGTGCTGGGGGGGGGGGGTTTAACCACACACACTCTCACGAACAGATGCATACACACTAGCTTACAGACACACACATTTACTGACAGAAACACACTCAGTGACAGATATACATACACACTCACTGACAGACAGATACACATACACATACACACTCACTTACAAAATATACACTCTCACTGACAAACACACACTCACTAACAGACACCAAACAGACTCACTAACAGACACACACTAACAGACACAAACACACAAACTAACACACTCAGTAACAGACACACACAGTAACACACTCACTCACACACACACACTCACTGACACACACACTCAATAACAGACACACACAAACTAACACACAACTAACACACTCAGTAACAGACACACTCACACAGTAACACACACACACACTCACTGATACACAAAAACTAACACACTCACTAGCAGGCACACACTAACAGACACACACAAACTAACACACTCAGTAACAGACACACACACAGTAACACACTCACTGACACACACATACTAACACACATAGACGCTCACATTTTTTTTTTAAATTTAATCCCCCAGCCTTCATACCTTTGGGAGTGCTGAGGGGATTCAAGATTTCCCTGGGGTCCAGTGGTGCTGCTAGCACTCTCGCCGCTTACTGATGCCGGATTCAGAGTGATGTCATATTCCGGCTCCGGCATCACTGCGGTGCACGCGAGAGAGCTGGGCAGAGAGAGCTCAGGGGAGAATGCTCCCTCACACGCCTGCGCACTTAGTGACACCACTTCCAGCCTCGGTGGGCCTGAGGTGGCCAGCTCCTGGGCCCCCCAGGAGAAGAGGCTGGCAAAATGTGGCCGCACTGGCTTACATACCCGGGTCGCAGGGCAGCCGGGTCCCCTGGTGGGCCGGGCCTGGTCGCAGCTTCGACCCCTGCGACCGTGGTATGTACGCCAGTGGAGCAATGTAAAAACTATTTAAACACTGCCTTTGCTCTTTACAGCAAAAAGGCTGCAAGGACGAACTATACTCCCCAGTAATAAGTAACAATAAGCTGTAGTTGTTCTGGTAACTATAGTGTCCCTTTAATAATAAAGGTTTGTGCATTCCCTGACAAAATCCTCTCCCAAGTCCTTCATCCTCACTTTATTGTTATTATTTTTATTAAGTTTGCACACTGCCCCTGCCATAGCCCCACCTTGGATCCCTATAAGTGTCTCTCTTGGCTGTGAGACGGGCTGTGTGGCAGAGACAGGGATCAGTCTGTGGAGCCTGTGATGATGCTGCTGAAACTCCTGTAGCTACTGTACAATCGTGGGGTGAAGGGGAGGACTTGCAGCTCACGAGTGGCATCAAAGTGGCATCAAAGTGCTGCCTGGAGCCATGGCTCATGCACGGGCCGGCTCTGACTGCAAGCACTATAACTACTATAGTTCGGTATGGAAATGAGGGAGCAGCAGATATTCTTGAATCCAGGAGATGGTCTGTGGGTATATGGAGAGAAAAGAACCAAGAGAAATCAATATATTATAGTATCTGCTGACAGATGGTGAAAAGAGTATGAAAGCACACAATTTTCAGGTGCTATAGATCAGCTCCAGATGGTAGCACCTGGGCGGTGCAATCCATGCCTATGGATGTGGTGCTCACTGTTGCAGACTTGTAGGCACAAAATAAAACAGGAAATAGTGCTCACTGGAATAGAATCAAACTTAAAAATAAATAAAATAAGAGTTTCTCACAAAAGGGGAGCAAAAAGGTTTTTTTTTGCTCAATCCCAATCGCATAGGTGGTATAATCCCCACGAAGGATATAGCTGGAGTTTTCCTCTTGATAAAATCTTCTTAAAAATCTTATAGGAGGGTCCAGAATGGTGTTAAAAGACATTAAAGCGGCACTGTCATGGCCGAATCCAGTTTTTTTTTAACCCCCCCCCCTCCTGACTCCACTACATCTAATTGACCCCCTAGTCCCCCCCAAATGCCCCTAAGCCCCCATCTAACATATTTTTTAATCTTTATTTTCTGCCCGGACCTAGGTACTGGGCACCAGCATCTTTGTGTGGGTAGATGATGTCTCTGTGGGACACGTCACCTGCCCACACTAGATAGCACTGTGAAATTCCTGCGCATTGTCCCCACTGTGATTTTCACAGTGAGAAGCACGCAAGCGCCTCTAGCGGCTGTCAATGAGACAGCCACTAGAGGCTTTAGAGGCTGGATTAACCCATTTATAACCCATTTATAAACATAGCAGTTTCTCTGAAACTGCTATGTTTATAAAAAAAAAAGGGTTAATCCTAGAGAGACCTGGCACCCAGACCACTTCATTAAGCTGAAGTGGTCTGGGTGCCTAGAGTGGTCCTTTAAGTGTGATCATCGCACTATTAAGAGATTTGTGGCTGATTCAGAGCACAGACGGGTTCGTGCAGATAAAGGCACATTGAGGAAGATTTCTGCCAGATACATGCATCGGATCAAGAGAGCAGCTGCTAAAATACCATTACATAGCAGCAAACAGATATTTGCAGCTGCTGGTGCCTCTGGAGTCCCACAGACATCAAGGTGTAGAGTCCTCCAGAGTCTTGCAACTGTCCATAAATCTTCTATTCGGGCACCACTAACTAATGCTCACAAGCAGAAACGGCTGCATTTGGCAGAAAAATACATGAAGACTAATTTTCAAACAGTCCTGTTTACTGATGAGTGCCGTGCAACCCTGGATGGTTCAGATGGATGGAGTAATAGATGGTTAGTGGACGGCCACCTTGTTCCAACAAGGCTGTGACGTCAGCAAGGCAGTGGTGGAGTCATATTTTGGGCCGGAATCATGGGAAGAGAGCTGGTTGGCCCCTTTAGGGTCCCCAAAGGTGACCTCTGCAAAGTATGTGGAGTTTCTGACTGACCACTTTCTTCCTTGGTACAGAAGGAAGAATTATGCTTTCCATAATAAAATCATCTTCATGCATGACAATGCACCATCTCATGCTGCAAAGAATACCTCTGCATCAATGGCTGCTATGGGGATATAAGGAGAGAAAGTCATGGTGTGGCCTCCATCCTCCCCTGAACTCAATCCTATTGAGAACCTTTTGAGCATCCACAAGCAAAAGATCTATGAGGGTGAGAGGCAGTCTACATCCTAACAGCAGCTTTGGGAGGCTATTCTGACATCTTGCAAAAAAATTCAAGCAGAAACTGTCTAAAAACTCACAAGTCCAATGAATGCAAGACTTATGAAGCTGCTATCAAATAAGGGGTCCTATGTTAAAATGTAACGTGACCTGTTAAAATGTTTAAAAAGTTAAAATGTTGTTATACGTTTGATTGAAATAGCTTTTGATTTCAGTAAATATGCTGCAAACACCACAAATGACAATGTTCAGTTCTTTACAACCTATAAAGTGTTTTGAAACTTACTGTGCGTAATAATTTGGAACAGTACATTGTAAGTTTTTTATGTTTAAAAAAAATACTGTTATCATTAGGAGGTTTGTTCAATAAAATTTGAATTGTACTCTTAATAGTTGATAACATGAGAATTATTTACATGATGGGGTATCTATTAACTAGCGGGGGGGACATAGTGTGGGTGGGGGCCCTAAATGAACATGTACGGGGGGCACCAATTGTCCCCACCCTGGCCCCCACTCCTGAGCGGCGGGTGGAGGCCCTAAATTACAATAAGGGGGTCCTATTGTCCTCCCCCCGGCCCTCATCCATGAGTGGCGGATGGGGGCCCTAAATAACATTGGATGGGACCTATTGTTCCCCCACCGGCTCCCACCTATGGGCAACGCGTTGGGGCTGTAAATGACAATGAGGAGGATGACCTATTGTCCTCCCCCCGGCCCCCATTCATGGGTGGCGGGTGGGGGCTAAATGTAAACCTCTCCCCAGGTGACTACCCCCCTCACCCTAAAAATAGTGAGGTGGGGACAATAAAAGTTTAATAAAACAAACTTACCATATGCAATATTCATATAAATAAAACAAGACCACACAATAACCACAGACAACATTTAATTACTTTTCAATGGGCTTGGCCATTGGGTTTTTATTTAAAGCTCAAGGGGCATATAATCATAACTTTGCAACCATAACCATATAACAAATGGTTCACAAACTTTAAAAACTTTTAACTTTATTAACCACCAAATAGCCAGTCAGTCATAACTAACCTGACTAGGTTTTACTTAAAACTTTCAACTTTATTAACCACCATATTGCCAGTTAGTCATAACTAACCTGACCGCCTTTTTAAAAAAAACATTTACCACCATATCCTTCCTCAGAACTGAACCTGAGGATGGCTTTTGCCCCAATGCTTCATAACACCAAGACACTACAATTAAATAGAAATAAAGGGAGGGGTCCGGGGTCCGTCCGCACCGTTCCTGCTTCAGTCCACTTTGGCAGGATTAAACTTGTGCTGCTTCTTTTTATACTGTTCCAGTTTCCCACTCCTTATCTGCTTGCAACTTTCAACCAATCCCATGCCAGCTCCATCCCTCAGAAACAGCTGTGTCATCAATTCTGCCCAGATACCTGTCTAACTGACCAACTACTACAAGATGTAAAATTCCTCACATTCAAATCCTAGACAAAACAGATTAACTCCTTCATTGCCACCATACATATATGCCACAGTGCTTAGCCCCAGAAAAAGGCTAAATAAAAATCCATAATACCCGTCGAACTTTGAAAATAAAATAAAAAACCTGAGTGCAAAAAAAAAAATATGACGAAAAAAAAAAATCCCGATGGTAAAACAATAATTCATCTTCACCCATCGAGGGCACGGTGCAGACTGAGCTCCACACCCTGCAATTTAGCTCAGAGCACTCTGATTGGTTGATTTCAAACCAACCAATCAGAGTGCTCTGACTGGTAAATGAAGAGACTGACAGGTAAGTGTCAGGAATGGGATGGGATCCAACATGCAGAATGTAGATAAAAGGTAACGTATACCGGACCTTAGAATGGCCGGACTACTATATAGGAACAAGGAGTAGTCAAATTCAAGCCGAGGTCAAAGAGTACAGAAATCAGGATAAACGAGTTTAAGGTCAAGGAGTATAGAATGAAGAGTAGTCACAAACGGAGCAAAGGTCAAAAGATGGATAACAGAATGCAGAACAAGCACTATAGGAAACAAAATTGAACCACAACAGGGCAAAGAACCTAGCCCTGTGAGTCCTTTTTATACTGTGGCTTGTTAGGAAGGTAGCCACGCCCCCAAAATGTTCAAATCTGGACGTTTTGGTGGAACGTGACATCATTTGCGTCATGACGTCGACACCCCCTTGCCGCGTCATAAAGGGGGGCTTGGCTATCGCGGCCGGCGTGAAAACGGCTGGAGAAAGAAGAGGAAAGCTGGAGAGGACCTACTTCCTCATGTAAGAGGTGAATACCATGGGGGACATCCCTGGTCACCATAGTAGGGACCCTGACAGTACCCCCTCCCTTAGAACCGCCCATGGCGGAAGAACTCCATGACGAGACCGATAACGGGAATGGAAAGAACGGAGAAGACGAAGAGCAGAGATATCAGAACAGTCAACCCAAGACCTGTCTCCAGGACCAAAGCCCTTCCAATCAACCAAATATTGCAATTTGCCACGAGAAAAATGTGAATCACGAAGACATCGAATCTCGTATTCCTCTCTTCCCTCTACTTGCACAGATGAATGGGGCAACAATAGGATGGGTAAACCTATTACAGATGAAAGGCTTCAATAAAGAGACATGAAACACCCTGGGAATACATAAGGTTGAGGGTAAATCAAGACGATAACTAACTGGGTTAACACAGGCCACCACCTTATAGGGACCAATAAACCTAAGTGCCAGTTTCATAGAAGGTACCTTAAGGCGGATATGTTTTGTGCTCAGCCAGACCTTATCACTCGGTTGAAATACAGGAGCAGCGCGTCTATGCATATCAGCATATTTTTTATCTAGGTTGGATTTGAGAGGAGATGTTGAGCTCGCTCTCATGTCTTCTATAGGTTTTCTAGGTGTTCATCAACCATTGGCATTCCCTGTGATAAAAACGTAGATGGGAGAACAACAGGAAGAAAACCATAATTTAAGAAGAAAGGGCTATGTCGAGTAGCATCGGAAACTAAACTGTGTGCAAACTCAGCCCAAGGAAGCAAGCCACCCGAGTCATCCTGATGCACAGTTACAAAACATCTTAGGTATTGTTCGACCTTTTGATTAGTGCGTTCTGCTGTTCCGTTAGTTTGGGGATGATAGGCTAGAGAAAAACTGAGAGTTATACCCAATTGTTTACAGAAAGCCCTCCAAACTTTGGAGATAAACTGTGAACCCCTGTCTGATATAATTTCTCTAGGTATTCCATGGATTCTGAATATTTCCCTGGCAAAGATCTTCGTCAATTCTGGGGAAGTCGGTTACTTTACCAGAGGTACGAAATGCGCCATTTTGGTGAACCTGTCAATGATAGTCAAGATAACGGTTTACTTTTTGGAATTAGGTACGTCGACAATGAAGTCCATGGCTATACTAAACCAGGTTTGGTTAGGAATTTCCAAGAGTTGAAGCAAACCACATGGAAGGGTAGTAGACAGTTTGGTTTTCACACATACAGTACAAGCCTTAACATAATCTCTGCTATCTTTTTTCAATGAAGGCCACCAGAATTCTTTGGCAATTAGGGAATACGTCTTGCGAATACCTGGATGACCTGCGGTTATACTGTCATGAAAGTGGACAAGTATCTCATTCTGGTATTCAGGAGGAACATATAGACGTCCTTCTGGAACAACTCTAGGCGTCTAAGTCTGTTTAGTAACAATATCCATCACCAGAGGAAACTGTATCTTGATACTAGTGTTAGCTATAATATTCTGTTTGGGTACCAAAGAAGACACATCACACGTGAAATTGACAAGAGGTTCATATTGACAAGATAACACATCGGCCTTTGAACCTGGTCTATATGTCAATACAAAATTACATTGTGTTTAAAAAAGGGACCATCGGGCTTGCCTAGCAGAATGGCGTTTGGCTTCTCCAATATAGGATAGGTTTTTATGATCCGTTAAAATAGTCACTGGAAGAACTGTACCTTCTAATGGGTGACGCC
Source organism: Pelobates cultripes (assembly GCA_933207985.1). NCBI lineage: Eukaryota > Metazoa > Chordata > Amphibia > Anura > Pelobatidae > Pelobates > Pelobates cultripes. The sequence goes on along the minus strand of OW240914.1, from coordinate 236,698,681 downwards.
ATTCTTTTAAGGCTAGAATTATGGCAAGGAGTTCTATGTGTCCTATATTATAACGTCTTTCTGCCTCTGATGATTTTCCTGTAAGGGTGTAGAGGTAGATAAGGACTTGGTCGTTGTGACAACACAGCTCCCACACCAGTCTCTGATGCATCTACCTCTAACAAAAAAAGGGAGACTAGGATTAGGATGTACTAAAACACGGGCAGATGCAAAAGAAGTTTTGAGAGTCTCAAAAGCGTTTAACGCATTATAATCCCCTTTTTTTTTTGGATTTTCTTTAGAAAAAATCAGTATGTCATCTAGGTACATTATGACACAATAGGTCCCTTCCTCCTTATTGTAATTTAGGACCCCCATCTGCCGCTCAGGAGTGGGTGCCGGGGGGGAAGAAAATAGGTTCCTTACTGTAATATAGGGCCCCCACCCGCCATTAATGGGTGGTGGCCGGGAGGAGGAAAAAAGGTCCCTTATTGTACTATACCATGGCTCCCCGCTCATGGGTGGGGGCCAGAGGGAGGAAAATAGGTCTCCCCCATATTGTAATTTAGGGCCCCCACCTGCCACTCAGTGTGGGAGCCAGGGGGAGGACAATAGGCCCCCCATTTTCATTCAGGGCCCCCACCTGCCGCTCAGGGGTGGGGGATGGGGGGAGGACAATAGGTCCTAACTCAGGAGTGGGTGCCGGGGGGGAGGAAAATAGGTCCCCCTCTTATTGTAGCATAGGGCCCCCACCTGCTGCTCAGGGGTGGGAGACGGGGGCAAGAACAATAGGTTCTCCCTATTTTCATTTAGGGCCCCCAACCACCGCTCATGGGTGGGGTTCAGGGGGTAATTTAGGGCCTCCACCTTGGGTTGCCTACTTTTGTAAAAGGTATGCCATAATGGGGATAATTCTCACTCCTGGACTACCATACGAAGGGCCGTCTTTAATATTGATTGGGCCCTGGGCAGGCACTTGCTTGGGCCCCCTGGACCCACTCCCTGGCATGCAATCACGCCTCAACCTCAACGCAGTGGCGGAACTAAAGTAGAAAGAGCCCTGGTGCAATAATTTCATTGGGACCCCCAATTGCGTGGTTGGAAAGAAGGTAGAACCCTATCAGTCGTGCAACTCCAACAATGCATTGACAGCTGGGGCTCTACCAATTTCCCATGCTTGCAGGGTTGTATTTAGCACCATGTTTGTGTGTTTGAATGGAAATGTTTTTGTATGGAGTACATGGACAGGCAGTCCCCCTGCAGGTACTGATCTGGATGGCTATTCCGTCCATGTGATGGCGAACCTCACCGCAATCACATGGCCCTGGAGGGCCGGATCAGCAGCAGAGGGACTCCCTAGCAGGGGAGGGCTGGCAGCCTTAGGCCTGGGGGGCAAAACCAGTCAAGTGGCCCATTGCATCACCAAATCAGCTCACCATCCATGCCCAACTTTTCCTGGTTTTATAACGGATATTGATGTTATGCTAATCAGTAGCTCTTTGCCATACCCACTCCTTCACGGCTCTGACTTTCAATGTTGTCAGAGCGCAGGCCGAGAATCTCTGAACCTGTGCTCTGACTCACTAACTGAGCGCCGGAACCACGAGGGAGAGGATATAATCTGACTGCACCTACTGCTTGTGCGTACCAGTGGACCACCAGCGAATCATTTAAATTGAATATGCTGGTGTCCCCAAATTGTGAGCTGTGTTGGCCGCCGGGCGCCGATGTTGTCATGGCACCTTGTGTGACCGGACAACGTGCACACCCCAATGGCTGGCCCTGCTGACAAACACTGATGTTACTACTTAGACATCCCTCAATATTAATACAGACATCAGAGTAAACACCAATAAACTGTGGAAACAGAGCTGATCCCCCCAAATTTATAAAGATTTGCTTTTTGGATTTGTTGTAAGATTAAATCATGCCTCCTTCTCTCTCTCTCCCATGTGCTGCTCTGTAGGCTGGGAGGAAGTGAAGAGTAATCACATTCTCCCAGCACAGCGCCACCTGTGGCTGTATGGGGAACAGCTGGTTAATGTAATGCTTGAAGGACGGCCAGCTGCCGCAGAACCTCTTTGTTCCTGTCTCTGCAAAGGGCTCCAGGCACTGCTTGCTGTGAGTGTGAGCCACTGTAAATTAGGGGCAGAGGGCACTTGCACTGCGGTAAAGACGGGTCTGGGCAGGAGGAGAGTGCAGTGCAATCAGTGCACTCCCCTCCTTTGTGTCACCAGTAGACTGGTGCACCTGTCCAGGATCAGAGCCGGTGCAAGGATTTTTGCCACCCTAGGCAAAAGAAAAATTTGCCGCCCCCCCATGTGACATCACAATGCCCCACTCATATGACCTGCCATATGAACTAACGCCAGTGCTGCACACACATTGTGTGTTTAGATTAAAAAGCCTGCAGTGACTGGCTATAGACACCAGAACCACTTCATTAAGCTTAAGTGGTTCTGGGGACTATAGTGTCCCTTTAATGTGAGGTAAATTATAGATTAGTGTCACTAATAATATACTAGATTGCCTACATACAACCAGATGAGAATGAGGATGGGCTGCAGTTTGGCTCCACTGGTCTGGTGCAGAACAGGATGTTTGGAGGCTGTTTGCAACTGTGGTCACAAAATTCAATGTTCTGGGAGAATTGGAAGCAGCTCCAAGTCCCAGGGCCTGACAGTGAGTATGCCCATAAGGCCCACTCATAAGTCCACTTATATGTTCCACCCACCCATGGGTTCGCTCACAGGGAGTGGAGTGTGTAGGGGATGTGTTATGTGTTATTGTAGAGGATCTGATATGTGTGCTTATGGTATGTAGTGTATAGGGATACCAGTTTGTGTAGGTGATGCAGTGTGTTTGTGTGTAGTGGAAGCAGTGTGTATTTGTGTATAAGGGATGTATTATGTGTCTCTGGTTGTGTGTAAGGGATGCATTGTGTGAATCTGTGTTTGTATGCATAAGGGATACAAGGTGTGTGTCTGTATGTGTATGCATTGAGTGTGTGTAAGAGATGCATTGTGTTGCTGTGTGTATGTAAGAAAAGCAGTGTGTGTGTTTGCATGTGTGTGTAAGGGTTTGCATTGTGTGTTTCTGTGTATGTGTGAAAAGGATGCATTGTCTGTGTGTAAGGGTTGCATTGTGTGTGTGTGTAATGGATGCATTGTGTGTTTCTCTGTGTGTAAGGGAAGCATGTTGTGTTTCTGTGTGTGTAAGCATGCATTGTGTGTTTCTGTGTATTTATAGGGATGCATTGTGTGTGTGCGTGTGTGTGTGTGTGCGCGTAGTGTGAAAGAGCTCCCTGTCTTGCCTCCTGTCCTATAGAGCTGTCCCTTCTGTCCCTTAGAGCTCTCCCCTGCCCCTTAGTGGTCTCTCCTTGCCCCCACCCTCCCTGTGTTCTTCTCACGCCCCCACCCCCTCCATGTGTTCTCCTCACCCCCACCTATGTTCTTCTCACCTCCCCCCTCCCTGTTCTTTTCACTCCCCCACTCCATGTGTTCTCCTCACTTCCCCCCTTGTGTTCCTCCCTCACTCCCTCACCTGTGTTCTTCTCTCACCCTCCATGTGTTCTTCCTCTCACCCCCTGTGTTCTTCTCACTGCCCCACCTGTGTTCTTCTCACCTCCCCTCCCTGTGTTCTCCCTCCCCCTCCCTGTGTTCTCACCTCCCTGTTTTCTCCTCATCTCCCCTTCTCCTCACCTCCCCTCCCTGTGTTCGTCTTACCCCCTCTCCTCCCTGTGTCCTCCTCACCTCCCCCCTCCCTGTGTTCTTCTTACCCCCTCTCCTCCCTGTGTTCTCCTCACCACCCACCCTCCCTGTATTCTTCTCAGTCCCCCCGTTCTCCTCATCTCCCCTTCTCCTCACCCTTACTCTACCCCCTCATCCTTGTGTTCTTCTTACTTACCTCCCCCTCCTCCCTGTGTTCTTCTTCTTTACCCCCTCTCCCCTTACTCCCCCCTGTTCTTCTTACCCCCCCTTGTTCTTACTCCCCCTTCTTCTTCTTACCCCCACCTGTTCTTCTTACCCCCACCTGTTCTTCTTGCTCCCCCTTCTTCTTCTTGCCCCTTCTTCTTTTTACTCCCCCCTTTTTCTTACCCCCCCTTCTTCTGCCCCCCCACCTCCCCTTCCCTGTAGCGTGGCCGAGCACCTCTCCGGTCCGCGGTACCCGGCCGGAGTGATAGGAAGGTGTGCACTTCCTGTCAGTCCAGCCGGGTACAGGAAACAGAAACTCTGCGTGGTACAGGACCGGAGAGGAGCTCGGCCATGCTACAGGGAAGGGGAGGGGAGGTGAGGAGAGTAGCAGCACTGCAGCTGTCTGAAGCTCTTTACAGAGTGCTCAGGCGGCTGCAGCATTAGGATCGGCCCTGCAGCGGCCGGTTTTAAAATGATTTAGGGCAATTGCCTCCCTGCCCCCCGGCCCAGCTCGCCCCTGCTCCCTAGGATGCCAGGCAAGTCCTCCCATGGCAATCACTGGCGAGCAGGCAAGTCCATAGGACGGTGGGGACATACTATGCCGCCCGCCAGCATTTAGGACCGTGTCCCCAAGGATGGCATAGTACGCCCGCCATCCTTAAGGGGTTAAATTAAAAAAAAAACTATAAAAATATAGAAACATACCATGCTTAGTACGTAATGCATAAAATACAATTAAAAGTAAACAAGATGGATGCCTCCCGTTTATGTCATTATATAGGAGTAGTACAAAATCATATTTTATCACAGAACAGCTAGTAGATCTAAGATAGGGAATAGGGGAGTGTAATAGATATTAAAAACAAACATATATTAGTGGAGTATAGTGCACTGGATGGGTGCACCAAAATGGTGTCTGGGAGCTCCTGGAAACTGTAAGTGTGTTTTTATACTCCTTTTACCAACTGTCAGATGATACTACACTATATTGTTTTCTCTTGGTTCTTTTCTCTCCACATGTCCACTGACCATCACCTGGATTCGAGACTATCTGCAAGGCACTGCTCCCTTATTTCCATAACGAACTGTACTTTTTACCAGAAGGAAGAGTTGTTTTAGTTGCCTACTAATCTCATTAGAAATCATTTATTTGTTTTATTGACCATAATTACAACAGCTTGCTGTAGTGTTTTTTTATGTTAATAGAGCCCTGGTGCCCTCCTAGGGTAAGTAGTCAAACTGTTTAAAAAGGGTTTGACAACTTACTTGGGGTATGTCAGGTGCAACCTTCGAGGCACCCTAGAAACTCCCTCATTGGAACCAAGTCTGAGGTGCTCATAAGTGGAGAGTGATGAGCTGATGTACTTAGCCAATAAGCTAGTCCAGTTCATAAACTTTAGGCTACTTGAGACTCAGCAACTGGTGCCCAGTGGACCATAAGTTCTCTTTAAACTGTTCATAAATGTTTTGACTACTTATGCTTGAAGGGTACCAGGGCAATTCTGAAACAGTTATCACTATATAACGCTCACAGATACTAGATACAAATTAAATAAAACATTTATTTTTAAAATCAGAGAATGCTAGTGACATACTAGATATGCTGCAGAAAAAAAAAGTTCTCGGATTCCTGATCATTTTCCATGAGTGTTTCATACACAATATGACAAGTCAAACCAAACTATGTAGCAAGACTCACGCTTAGAATCTGTCCAGATATATACGTCTCCCAACATTGAGGAGTATGAGACAGAAATGGGAAAAGGGACAGTCAAGTGACTCACAGAAGTGACATGTCAGCATACAGCTTGGTGTCAAGCATGCAAGACTAACAGTCTGGCTGGCCCCCCAACATACAGGACCATGAAGGTAGCGCTGCTGAAGCAGTAGTCTAAGTGCCTGTTCAAAACACAAGCACATCTAATGATCTGCTCACACTGTGCTGCCCAAGAACAGTTCATCAGAGAACAAAATCAGGACAGGACTCCAAACTCAAGTCTAGGCACTCAGAATTGCGGCAGGAAGGCAGGTTTATTGGAACAAAAAGTGCAATGTTTCAGCCTACACAGAAGCCTTTATCAAGCTTAAAATACAATTAGAAGAAGAAAAAAAAACGCATCAAGCTTGATAAATGCCTCTGCGAAGGCCGAAACGTTAAATTCATTGTTCCAATAAACCTGCCTTCTTGACATAATCCTGGGTGCCTGGACCTAATTTATTTTATCTACTAAACTGGGTTTTGCCAGCCCTGGCCCTGATAAGCACCTGGATTCCTAAGTGTGAGTGCGGTATCCTCTGTTTGTGAATTCCAAATTCAGGTGTGTCACAACGAAATCAGAACTGTTGGGAGACCGGAACTAAAGAAAAACTATGTAAACTCATTAAAACATCCAAAACATGTAGCAGTAGTGATTTTATATTTAAAGATACTCGGGGTAGGTACCCACTTCTGGGGTTTGACCTGGTCATATTTCTGTAAAAAACCCTGCCGGATACTACTTCAGTGTCCAAAAAGCCTATGGCTCAATCTTGGTTGCACATTTGGTGAGATATTGAAAACCCGATGTGAGAGATGAATGCTTTTCTTATTGCGCAATTGGCAGTGTTCACAACTTCAGTACCATGACCAGAACAGTCAAGTTTGACCTTGACATATGTTCAACTATGTACTGCATTAAAAAAAAACACAAACCTAATTTTTTTGTTGCTTCTATTCAATGTATTGGGACTGCTGCATACTATAATGCCGCCCCCTAGAAGTTGGGGTTTAAGCACATGGCTTAGTTTTGTATGTTTGTACTTGCTTTTGTGCTACACAGCCATGTTACAGTGCTGCAGTCCACCCCATGTGTATCCTATTACGGGTTAATAAGTGTATAGGGTGTCTAGAAAAATATCACGCTGACTCATTAGAGCAGGGTGCCCAAAAGGTAGACACTGATGTTTTAAAACTACAGCTTCTATGATGCCTTGTCATGCTAAAGTTGTAGTTCAACATCTGGGTATTTACCTTTTTGGCACCCCTGAATTAGAGATTCTGCATTTTAGCTCAAAGTAGCAAAGTGCATTGTTAGTTTAATGTTGAGGCTGATCAGTGAATATGCTGTTGATAACCATATATATTGACTTGGGCTGTGTGGCATACAGGTTTTAATCTAGTTTAAAAGAACATTCTAAAGTTAAAAACAAACATTTGTAAACTTAATAAGGTTCCTAACTGTACTTATATTACTGCCTGATCCCTTTATTTAAAATAAATGTCACAAACTTACCATTTGCAGCAGCCACTCCACTTAGGATAATGTCATTAGTACTGATGACTTTTGTCTAAGCCAATGCTTCGAATATATGAGCAACAATCTCGCAGAGCAGTCTGCTAAACAGACCTTCGAAAATCTAAGTTTGTCATTGAGGAATTGCCTCTAGTCGCAGTCAGTCTAACACAGGGGTAGGCAACCTACGGCACTAATGCCATGCACGGCACTCAAGGCTGCTAGAGCCAAACAGGCACTGGCCTGTCAGGAGTCCCAGTGAAACTTCAGATATCTGCTAATACGAAAAGATGGTTGTGAACAATCCTCAATTTATGCATTGCAGCACATAGAGTAAGTGATCTCAGATCACTTCATCCCAGCACTTGTGAATGGGAATCCACACAGTAGTAGTGCAGCCTGCAGCTGCTGTTGCAGCTCCTGTCCTTTACCTGTACCTGGCCAGCCTGGTCCCCACTGGAACCCAGGGAAGCCACCCACACTGCAACATATACACAGAGCTGCAGAATAACCCTCCCCTCATACAAATAATATAAACAGCCCACACACAAACACACACACAGTCTGCACAAACATAACACCACCAACAATCCACATACATGCACACAACCCCACATGCAGCCTCTCACATGCAATACCCCAAACAGCCCCCACACATACACACACTACCAAACACACAATGTGACATATCCATACACACACACACAATTCCACAAGCAGCCCCATACACAGCCCACATTCATATGTATAATTTACAATATAATAGCTCATATACACACAAATACAACAATACAAAGCAATTACAGTATAAATAACAAGCAGAATACGGCAGCATACACACCTCAATTGAAAAAAACAGGACCGACACGCTGCGGGACATCACAATCCTACATCGGCACAGTGCCGCTAAAACCCCTGGTCTAGCAGCTACAAGAAGAGTGGTGAAGGCAAAATGTAAACATTTTACATTACCATACAAAAGAGGTAGAATCTATGCACCAAAATCACTTCATGAATATGAAGTGCTTTGATGCTTAGAATATCCCTTCAAGGAAATATGCTTGGATGCTAGTAGTTTAATAGCTAGCATATTAATGGTTTGTGTCAACATTTACATTTTTTTTCAAGTTTTCTTAAAAGACAATGAAAGACTTTTTTTTTTTTTTAAAGCAGTTTAGAGAATCTTTCTCCACTTTATTTAGTGCTCACAGCAAAGCATCCGCAAATGCAGATTTCCTCAGTGTAAAAACACTTCACATGCACATGTAATACAAATATTTGTATGACCATATGAGGGGCATGGAATTAGGACTGATCTTTCTGGACATATAAAGAAAGCAATTTAAAAAGAAGAAGGTGCAGGATAAGGTACTTACATCATAACACTACAATAGTCTATTGTGGTTGTAGTTCCTGGATAGTCTCTTAATTGTTGCACAAAGTGTGCACACAATTTCTGGAACAAACATTGTATAGCTAGAATATTAGGTGATGCCATTACTTCCTTTATCTTTATTTCTTGGGTTGTTCCCATGTACACTTTTCATTATTTTCAACACCAGTTCCACATTGTCTAACACTTATCATATAGTTATACCTGTACCAAATCCTTACAAACTTCTGATGCGTTCAGCAAATGTTAAAGGAACACTATAGGGTCAGGAACACAAACATGTATTCCTGACCCTATAGCGTTGAACTCACCATTTAGGTGGTTCCCCCCGCCCTTTAGCCTCCCTATAAAAGTTTAAAACCGTATCTACAGCGCCACACGGGTCTGCCGGTGCTGGCTCCGCCCCCTTTGTGACATCAAAATGGCCGATGTTTAGCCAATCCAATGCTTTTCTATGAGGAAAATTCAGCGTCTCCATGCAGAGCAAGGGGACGCTGAACGTCAGTGCTGCTTTTTTGGCAGCACTGACTCAGGAAGCACCTCCAAAGGAGTGGCCACTTGGAGATGTCCCTAGAGGCAATGTAAATTGTCTTTTCTCTGAAAAGTCAGTGTTTGCATGAAAAAAGCCTGAAGGGAACTATTATACTCACCAGCACAACTACATTAAGCGGTAGTTGTTCTGGTGACTATAGTGTCCCTTTAAATTTACATTTGTGACTTTGCCTAAAATCAGTAATTATCTGCAAATTCTTTACTAAAATTAAAACTTTTTTTCCTTTAGTATTCCATTAACATACACTTATTTGAAAACAAAGCTTCCTTTTATTTAATTAAGGTTATAAAGTGATAAAATGTTTAGATTAAAAAGACTTTTACATAGCAACCTGAATAAGAAGTCTGGGAAGGTCAGCCAAAGGATTCTTGGTTCTAACAGGTTGTGTCACTCAACCTCCTAAAGTCTCTTGAACTCGTTCACTCCCAGTTTAAAAACAAAAAGGTGTATGTATGGATGTTTAAGAATTCCACAAGTATGCAAGGTGTGTCTAACTTGCAGTTATATATACACTAAGATATTGTGTGCAACAACTCATTCATTTCACAGGCTACACATTTTTAGACATGGTTTATTTGCATCTGAGGAAATAAAATGCATAATGCAGATCCCTTTTTAAGTTATGATTAAAAATAATTTTGCATGCCTGATTTTTAGAAAGCGAAAGAGGAAGAAATACTTTTTATTTGAAATGCAATAATTTAAATAACACATTTTAATAGATGACATAACAGTTCATTTAAACATATAAGCAATTTGGGGAAAAAAATAATAATTATTTGTAGACAAAAAGTAACAAGATGTGAAAAAGACAATGTATTCCCAATTTTTGGCATCCAGAAGTATTTAGGTCAACATGTCCCAAAGGCAGCAGCAACAAAGAGCAGTCCAGCAAGCTGTCAGACATGCACTTTCTCCAGAGTCATCCCTTCTTCGTTCTTCAACAACATACACTTAAAACATAAACAAAAACTGTGTGTCAATTCACAAGTCAAATATTACATAATATCAATTTTGTTGAACAATTATTTGGTTGAGCGTTCCGTATGGTAAATATGCTATGCATCCAATGAGCCCATAATAAATCTGTAAGCAGCAAAAATGGAAATGCTGCAAAAAGAATAAATCTATACAGATAGGAGGAATTATAATCAATAAACTTTGCCAGAGGATACAGGAATGTGTTAACATGTGTGACTAGGCTTAGACAACAATGGAACATGTTTTCAGTCATTATCAAACATTGCAAAAGAAAGCCAATAGAAGTAAGATAGCACAAGTCTACACCGATGGTTAATCACATGCTCAGGTGCTTCATTGGCTCCCACACACATTTAACAGTTATCATCATCAGTTTGTTTTAAGTAGGTGCAAAGTTCTGCAATGCCCCAGATCATCATAGCAACACAAATTGGACCTGGAGCCAATAATGCAGCTTTCTGATTGTCAGCAATACAATAGTCTCCCACTGCCAAGAAATACAGTTTCAGAGCTAATAGTACACATAGGCAGGCTGTCACTTTTACAGGGTCAGATACTCAGACAGCATTTTTTATTTTAATACATCAAGAAGTTTCTTCTAAGCTGCCATGTGCTGCTCAGACTCTGTTAAGACCAATACCTGGGTTTTTTGTTTCTGTCCCTTTGCCTGCATCTAACTAAAAATATGTTCCCTACCTGTCTTGTAGAAAGGAGGAGAAAGTCATGATGCTGAAACAAGGGGCAATAGATGCAGTGGTTAGAAACCCCACCCACTGTTCTTATGTGGCTACAGCCTTCCCTAATCCTTAAGAAGACATAATACAGAAAATCTTCATAGCTGCAGCTATTCAGACTATTAGACTCTCAGGAAGTGTAGTCCCTTAAAACACACAGAACCAAAGTTTAGCAATCAATTATTTTTTTAAACTTATTTTATTTTCTATCAAGCTCCATTAGCCACTGACAGTCTGCTAAAGGACGACTAAAGGCACCCAGAACATTTCATCTTAATGCAATGGTCTGGAAGCAGTGACCCTGTGGTTTTAACCTTGCAATCCAAAATATTGCAGCTTTGTAGATACTGCAATGTTTACATTGCAAGGTTAACACACTTCTAATACATGTGATCAAATGACTCTCCAAAAGAGCATTAGATTGGGCACAGTGTGGCATTTTGCTGTGCATGTGCACTAGCCTCCCAAACTTCCTTATGAAAAACCTTTCAAACTCTCATTGGGGGGCAGGGAATGACATCCAAATGGATATATTAAGACTAATGCTATATTGTTCCTTTAATAATTTTTTAACAATTTTTGATCAGTTGTTGACTTAGTTTTCATATTACTATCAGCTACTCATTAAACTGCTTGGGAATTGCAGAAAATATAATCCAGCTACTACCAAATGTTAGCCATTATTTCTATCTTTTTTTTGGTTGAGCTATAATATTCAGCTAATCATTAGGCTGCCAGAGCGTCATGTAAAGCTCAGTCCACTGCAAAGAACTTAAATCAACTATGTAAATCTAGATTAATTAAATCTGTGGCAGACCACTATTACGCTGCCAGAGAATTATGAGGAAAATCATAATGTTTACCATGCCAAGGGTAAGCCTACAGGAACTGGTTATGATATATACATACACCACACCTCCATCAAATAGTGTCAGCTGTAGGATTATATGCTTAACTTAAATATACAGTTTCTCTAGGAGCCCTTTCCAGATTGTACTTTTTAAACAGCAATTATTAATAGTGCAGATTGTATTTCCTTAATAATATACTATATGCTTAGTTATTTGTAGATTTTCAGCTCTATCCCTATTGTGTATGTTATATACGGAAAGAATCTGTTATGAACTTGATTTTCCCTGATACACAACTATCCATCAGGCTGGTAGG